>CANPUT010000121.1:600000-1062500 GCA_947578815.1 Epinotia ramella
TTGAAGATAACATCAATTCTACACACCCTATTGAGACAATTACTTGTACATGCATTTTTTTGTTGTTTTAGAATAGAAATCTACTAAAAAACGAGAAAATATCCTTTCAGTTCACCAACTCGAAACAAATGCCGACGTTATGTTCGTCGCGACAGCCGAGCATAGCGGTAATAACCGCGCTGTACTGCGAGAAGCAAGCAGTGGACGCCATGATGGACAACCAGGAGACCTTCGTACGGTACACGACAGTCGGTGAGTCTAGTTTTAATAGTCCACCCCGCACATTACAGCGGCTAGCGGCCGCCGAATATGTATATACATGGCAAGGTCAGAATCCTATTTTGGATGAAGTGCAGTCTGCAACTTTCGGCTTTATAAAATACTCCAAGCTTAAGCTAAATTGCATTATCTAAATTAGGTTCTGTCTCGGCGTAATTTGATATTAGAAAACCGTTAGTACCTAATGAAATTGTTGTACCTGGTGCAAAGGTTGTCCATCGCCATTCAACGTGGTAATGCGGCCAGTGTGATGGGTACCTTTGCGCCAGGGACAACTCGTGGCGGACTTTTTGACTAGACTTAAGCTAGTAGCTTAAGTTATTATTGTTTTATTTGTTATTGTGTTTTATGTGGATTAAATGACCTCCTACTTCCTGTACAAAAAAAAATTAAACTAGCTGTCTTAATTGAAGAATATCACAATGTTACAAAACTCAAAGCTAAGAAAAGATGTATTAGATTAAGAAAGTTATCATCCCAAAGCCAATTTTGTTTATCTAAATATAAAAATATATATGGTGCTCGAAAATACTCAACCTTACTGTAGTCAGGAAAGTGCTATATGCACCATATTTTTTTTAATTGAAATAAAAATAACGTTAAGTAATTTCAAGTAGAATTTTGGTCAACATGCAACGCAACTTTATTTCATTGAAATAATATATATTACGAGAACAATATTCCTTTGCTATTCCGCTAAAAAACGTGCTGGTCTATCAGTGAAGATAAGATGCAACTATTTGCGTATAAACATGCAAAAAATTACAGCAAACCATACTCTAGCAGCCAAACTTTAGGCCAAACAGGAAATAATCATAGCTAATGCAGGATTTGAGAACAGCACGGAAATAAAGTAAGTGGTCAAATTACGGGTATGTTATATAAATAAATGTAATTCATGGAGAAAAATGGTCATTAGTGAATATTCGAAAACATTGCAACTGATAGAAGTAAAGCTATTGGTTATTACCGGAAAAATATGAAGCCTGTCATAGTATTAGTATTATAGAACAAAACAATAATGAAGGACCTAGTTTTATTTTTTGATGAAGTTAAAATGTGTCGCGAGTTGCTTTGATTAACGAAAAAGTTAATTCCGAACAATTAAATAATGTTTCCAGCGTGTTTAAGATTCAATTCCCATTGAAAAAATTAAAGAATTTATTTTAAGTGCCTGTACTGATTAGGTAGTAGGTACAAAATTAGGTCAGAAAATTGAAATGTGATATAAATAGAAAACATGAGTTAAAATCCTGACAAAAATATGTATTTATTACCAGCATTTTCTTCTGCCAAACTGCAGGACAGTTTGTTGGTAGAGGGACTCCCTTACAAAAAATAGATGGGTAGGCTTAGCTAATAGCTATAGTTACTTTAATTACATAACTTTGTTTTCTAATGGTACAGCTCACGTGATAACTTTACTTAGACTACATTTCCTGGCAGAGGAAGCTACACTTACCTTGCTACCTGAAAAGTCAAAGAGCCCTTACAATAGTCGAACTAGACAATATAGTACTATTTCGTTTTCTTATCCCTATATCTATTCTTGTATTTCTTATTGGTAGGTATAATTTATGTTTTTGATGACAGATTTAGACTAATCAGAACGAATTTTCGGAATTTTACGGGTAAACGAAAAAGGGCAGTAAATGTGATATTACACTATTCACTATTACAACGACACGTTGCTAGGCCATCGCCACAGCTCAAAGAGCTCAAATACCGTGAGCCATACGGTTGCCATTGTCACTCGGGCACTGAAACTACGCGTCATTGCTTTAAGAGGGGGCGTATCGCCAGGGAAAAATCGGTTAGGTTAGGTTACATGCTACAATTTCGATCATTTGATACAGCGGGATAATAATATTTCGGACTTAATACTTTTCGGCACCAAAAACTAGTTGACAAATGATCCTTCGGAATTTTAATAAGTGTCTATTCGATAAATTAGCTAGTAACATGTAGTTTTAATTACGAGATCTAGAGTTTTTTATACAAACGATGAAAAACAACCAGACACTATTTGAAGGAGGGAGCGGAGCGAACAAAGTTCTCCGTTTCAGCTTGGGCAAAGATATTTTGTATGTCCGGTGGTGCAATTTTGAATTTTTGAATTTTACATTTTTGGGTTTGACTGTGACTTCTCTAAAAATTGGTCCAGGGTTTTCATTTTAAACCAATTAACACAAAAGTTATGGCCAGAAAACCAGTTTCTTGGCCTAAAATCATTCAACTTTGATGCCAAATATCTCGAAAACAATGAAGTAAATATGGGATACTATATTGCTTAAAGCCGTTGTTGTTAATATAATAAGCTACAAAAAACATTAGAAAACTAAGGGATTCAGATCGAAGGTCATTGGCGTATGGGAGCCCCTTAAGTAGCACCTGTACGCCTCCATATGTAGCGCAAAGCCGTCTGACGTATGTGTGTCTTGAATGATTTAGGAGTTAAAGTACCTATTTGTAAAATGTACATTATAGTATGCTACGTGCCATAATGTAGTAAAATCAACTACGTCAAAGTTTACATGTCAAAAAAAATTAACAATCTATGTTTCTTAGAGATGTAAGTATTAAGGAGACCTACAAGCGTCGAAATTAAAGTAATTATAATTTTACAGTACATATGGTGTGAAAAGAGCACTTTCCGTGCATATGTCGAAACTTTAAAGAGCCATATGTACAGTAAAACGTTGTACGATACACGTGCGAATAGGTAATTCGCAACTCGTGTCGATTTAAAACATTAATTTATCACCACTCGTTGCGGATTTCCTATTTTCGGCACTTGTATCGTAAATAACTAAAAACTGGTATCCACAGAGATGTATAAGTTCTCTGAGTACCTAAGTAATAAAATAACAATATCAAATGACAACAGAGTGAAATGTTTCATGTGAATTCCGCAGAACAGTGAAATGAAGTTATACTCGTCGTCCTAACAAACATGAACCGTCCGGACTCCATATTTGCTCATTGAGATAACGTACGAACGAGCACGTAATACGTACTTATTGAAACTAGCTTTCGCCTGTGACTTCGTCTGCTTATACTTGGGTGATTGTCAGATTTAGGTGCGCGTCTTTTCGGTGGACATTGCCAAAGTTAAGGGCTTTAAAGCCTAATTTTTGAGTTGAACTCTGAATCCGCATAAACGGCGTCGCCTCTTCTATAATTCTATGCGATACTTTTGCATGTCAAACGGTAATTTACAATAAAATAATATATTCTTACACAATAATCGTTTAAAATTTGCAGATTAAGGACCGATATAAAAGGATAACAAACTAAATGTCACTAAATGAAAATGAAACAAATTTGCAAAATATTATTCAGTGCATTCGATATAAGGTCTGTATCAGGATGAACAAGAAGTTAGTGATATTAATTTAGTATCCCAGAGATGTATAAGATCTCTGAGAGTCCAAATACAATTCATAATCATTATAATGATATCAGAGATGTATACGGTCTATAAGCGTCAAACAAAACAAAGGAACATTCCTATAATATTGACAGAGATGTTCATGGTCAATAACAATAAAACGTGTCAAAAACCGAAGAATGTCTCTCGTCAATACGAAAATAATAATAATAACACTAGTATTTATGTAGTGTCTTTCATGCATGAACAGTCCGGACTCCACAAACAGCACCCGATCACGAATATGACGCATATCTCAGCCATCGCATCCCTCAACTTAGGGAAGGTGCCGACCCGATCAACGACGCCACCGTAAGCATAGCCTTTTGAACGAACATGACATATTCAAGCCACCGGACATTGATAATAGCAAGGATTAAAGCGACTTGTTCGGCGAAAAACAGCTGCATCGTGACCTGAGGTAGGTACTAGCAAAATATCAGTGCTTCCTCACACGAGCAAAACAATACTAAGCTAGTTCCTTTTTGGTATTCTTTCAACGCAAATAAAGTATTGTTTTTATTACTTGTTTCTTTTATTTTTATCCGCTTTACATCTACTATCCTTTATAATCGCCACTGCCTGACCTCAGTTGGACAAAGACAAACGTCTTAAACAAAAGCGAGGGAAAAGGACAGGTGCGCCAACCGCTCACATTCGGAGCAAGGTGCAACAAAATCGATCAGGTGTATTTGTTTAAACAAGAAACACGCACAAACTTGTAAACGAATGAAATCGAGTTGCCGGACGAGCTCGGGTTGCAAATCTGGGAGTTGATATTGTTTGTTGGTAAGTCGGTATCCACTGCCAACGGATAGCAGCTAATTTTAACTGCTCCGTACATTATAAATTATTTTTAATTATTTAGATAGCAATTAATTTTATAAATATATCGTAGTTATTGTATATTTAGTACTACAACGTAATTGTGAAACAAAACTGTGAAAATGGCTCCTACTAAGACAAAAATAAAGGATAAGAGCGACTGTGATGGAAGGTTAGTGGACGTTATTTTAAATTTGGAAATGACGATCTTAGAAATGAAAGAGAAGTTAGACAAAACATATGATATAATGCAGCAACAACAAGAAGTACTTATAATGCAGAAAGAACTAAACATGGAAATAATGAATACCCTCAAAAATACATCACCTGACCTCATCTCTCGACAGTCCAACGCCTCAAATAAAACACCACAATATACGATGACATTCAATACCGTCTCACACAACAACTCCGGTCCGGAGGGAATAGTATTTCTCGACAACACTCTACTAGGTGATACACAGGCTCAGGAAGAAGAGTTCAAGTGCGCAGCGCCATAAGAGATATCCACTCCCACACGCTCTTCAGTGGCATTGCCACTGCAAAGGAAGCAACTTCGGTCCCGTCCAGGTCGCAGGTTGCAATCCAAAGCTGCTGCTGCAAAACCGTCGGAATCACTAGATACCGTATCAAAAGCGCCGACCGTTCAGACAGCGGCACCGAAGCTGCCCGTGCCTTCTGTCCTGAGCGCATCTGCAAATCGGACTGCGGCACCGTCCGCTTCAGGAACAACGACGCCTCCGGTCGACAAGCTGCCAGCAATGCCGACCGCGCGAACCCCGCCACCTGCGCCGATGCTCCGAGCTGCACCGAAGCAGCAGGAGGGCTTGCAAGCGGCTGCGCCCCGTCTCATCAGTCTACACGTGTTCAACTTGACCGTCGAAACCACCACTGACGATGTAGTCCATCACGTAAAGTCCAAGTTTGGTATCCAAGTTGATAGATGCGAACAACTGAAGGTCACGAGGGGGAACTACTCATCATTTAAGGTTGATGTACCGGCGCACAAAGTTGGAGTAGTCCGTAGTCACAAACACTGGCCGGAAGGTGTATCCATTAGGAACTTCAATGTTGTGGAGCCAAAAAACTACCAAGCGAACAGCGGCGATCGACCACCACGCTAGCGAATTCCTCGGTTTTTAAAGTTATTCACCAGAACGTGAGATCTATTTGTGGCAAAATCGCGTTACTAAATGTACTACTAAATAGCGAAAAGCCCGATGTATTAGCATGTAGCGAAACCTGGTGCAAAACGAACGAAATCGAACAAGTTAGGTTATGTAACTACGAGCTGGCAAATGCGTATGGCCGCGAGCGCATCGCACACGGGGGAGCTGCACTGTACATACGGAACGGTATTCAGTATAAACAGCGCAACGACTTACAACGCGTAGCTGTTCAATATCATTTTGAGTTGACATCGATTGAAATTTTAAATCCAAATTTGATTATTATTGCGACCTATCGGACAGGTAAAGGCGACTTCGACATATTCATAAGTAGGCTAGAATTATTACTGAGTAAGGTGACTACAGAAAATAAAAGGTTCATATTAGTTGGCGACTTAAATGTAGATTTTCTTTCTGAGAACAGTTCGAAAAGAAAACTGAATGACATTCTAGGTAGTTACGGCTGCGCGAACACGGTTGGGTTTCCGACCCGTGTGTGCGCGGATAGTTGTACCTGTATCGACGTCGGCATAGTGTCTCGGACCTGTGACGTCACCGCCGCGCCGATACATACACCTATAAGCGACCACAACGCGCAGGTGTTTACGTTATCAACAGAACATTTGCAACGCGAAAAATGTAACACTTTTATTGAACGTAGACTCATAAATGATCAATCGGTATACCTATTTTATTATGACATCGATAATTATAATTGGAATTTTGTATATAATAAAAACGTTAGTATAAATGATAAATTTTGTAAATTAATTATTATTTTGACGTATTACATTGACATTCATTTTCCAATTAAAAAAATCAGACTAAAAAAGAAGCCAAATGTTCCGTGGATGACGGACGAAATAAAAAAATATATGGAAAACTTTAATGACCTGTCCCACTTTAGAGAACAATATCCACATAATGGCGGCATTTCCCAGTGCATAAATCATTATTCAGACTTAATCAAACGCAAAGTCTTAGAAGCCAGGCAAGATTACACACAAAAAAGATTGCGAGATAGCCGTAATCCTTCCAAAGAAATTTGGGAAATTATTAAAGACGAGGTATCACCTGCCCAGGGTAGAAAGGAAATAACCTTAAACTGCAACACCAAACCCATTCCAAAAAAAGACATACCTGGCCACCTAAATTCATACTTTTTGAGCATTGCATCGAAATTAAATGTAGGGGTAGATGAACAACTTGTGATGCGATATCTAACGGACTTCTTACAGACGGCCAATGTTTCCTCCGTTGAATTACCCGTTGTCACGCGCGCCGACCTCGACCGAGTTCTCAAGATCTTAACGAAACGTAGGAGAAATGCCAAGATGTCATTTTAAAATAAACATTTTGGAAATACTGTGATGCCAAAATCTAATGAAGATTATGTGTAAAGTTAAATAGAGTTTTGTTAATTTATGAATAGAGTTTATCTTCAGTCTATTTATTGCTTTTAGTAATAAATATAATTGCGATAATATTGTTGGACTTTATCAATAATCATTTTGTATTACATGTCCATAATAAATAATGTTGTATTGTACCTGTGACATTTCATTCCATTAATATTCATTATTTGACGATCATTAAATAAATTCGTGTAAATTAGCTTTAAGTTAACTTATAATGTAAATTTATTTTATGAAATAAAGAAATCTAAATCTAAATCTATCAAGTTTTGCGGTGTATAGCTTTTTAATGTTTAATCTGTAGCTTTAGTTACCAAGTATTTAGACACTGACCTCAATATAAGTAGGCGTCCGGGCGACATCCTGGCTGCCCAGCAGCACTCTGATACCGCAAATGACCATGTTCGGATCCGAGTTGATAGAAATGAAAAATTAATAGTATTATCATTAAACACGACTATAAGTGCTTTACCAATGTCAATTATTAAAGATCTGTGTCATTCATAAAATCCTGAGTCGAGTAGTAACATTTTCCAAGTAGTAACTTAGTAATTTTTCATTATCTGTCAAGCTGCGGTCGTAAGTTCGTATCCCGGCTCGTACCAATGAGTTTTTCGTAACTTATGTACGAAATATTTGTGGCAGTCCACATCAAAAGGGACCTTATAGCGGAAGGTCAATAATGGCGTAAGTGCCTACCGCCATAAGGTCCCTTTTGATTTGGAGTGTCTTTCTGATTTTCTTTAATTACGGGTAAATACGCGTCGTACCAGACTAAATAGTCTGATTAACTCTTTATTGTAGCTCTTTCTCGTGGTTTTAATATCCTTGTTATATTAAAATACTTATTGTAGGAAAATAAATAGTCTCTTGAACTCATTAAATTCAAAAAATCTAGATCAATCGCTCAAAACTATATACAACGTGTTAATAAAATAACGCAAAACCTGAAAACCGTTTGTTCAGAATCGAGCATAGAATGCGAAAAAAATAAAAAATAAATTGTTTGACAAGATTTATTTTTTACATTTGTATGGAGTGTTGGCCGACTGGGGCGGATTGGCAGACACTTTCTAGAACCATCTATTACTCGAACCTAAATAGTCGTTATGATAGAAATAATCATAATATGCGAGTATTACGAATAAACAATACACGTTACCAAGAAATTGTATTTTTATACTGGACAAACTTATCTCATTATTTTGAATTATCCGAAGTAGATATTAAAGTAAATAACAGGAACACTGTGTATACAATATTAACGGGTTAGGTTAGTACCTACCATAGTTACCGAATATGCAGTCGTAAGTCGCAAAAGCATTTTACATACTTGTTTGGGTACAGCGCTAAAATGAGGGCTTAAAAGTTTGGATGTGCCGACAGGAGGAACGACAGTGTTCCTAAATCATACTAAAAAAAATGTTTGACCCCTGTATCAATTAACAACCTCACTAATAAGAGTTTGCACGTAACAACAAACTAGTAATACATATAACAAAAAAATACTCCATTCCAACTAGGTACTTCAATATATATTTAAAAAGTTTTTAAGACCCTCTTTAATCCAATATACCCGTGTAAACTACCGACTCAAGGAAAAAAGTAAACAAACTTTAATTAATAGTGAAAAGTTCGTGTTGACAAGGAATCTATTTGACCAACTTCGCCAACTAGCGTCCTAAGGCGTTTCTAACTCCATTTTTTTCAATCACTGTTAACTTTCGTTTCAAAGACCGGCAAACTGGGGGTCTTATTGGGTCTGGCCTTATTTCCTTGTTGGGGAGGCCCATTATTCTACGTTATCCTGACAACTCGATGAGTTTATCTCGTAAAGTTTAACCCTGAGTTGGGCAAAAAGTTATCGGTCGCCGCAACCGAAACCGGGAGTTATAGTTTTTGTCGCTAGGAATTAAATTGGCTTTGCTAAGGATACGCTAAAAGTTACAACTCCTTGTAGATTAGGAAGATCTTGGATAGCTGCTGAATTGTAGCTGCTCTTAGACTGGAAAATAGTAGGAACAGTTACGAGACCAATTGCTAGTCTCGGACACAGTTTTCACACTTTGACTAGTTCATTTTATGACAATTCGCGACGGCCTTGGTTTGAAATCACATGGTTATCTCTTCAATTTGCTAGCAATTTAGAACGAACTATAATTTGTCTATTTCATTCATTTGATAATTTTCAGCGGATAATTCTATAATGACCAAAACGTAATGTCAATAAACACATAATATCAACCACGAATGTAAGGTGCAGTCTGCAGCTCACACATTATGTTGAGAATACGAAACGTATTTATTGCAGTATTTTATAAGTGAACTTCGATGTTCAAACTCCTCGCCTAGTGCGAGTGGAGTGAACTGCCACGCGTTTCGCGGGTCATATAAGCCAGTGGATTGGCTACAAAACGTGTTCAACTCACCTGATTCCGGGAGGCGCGATGTTCGCTTCAACTCCGGTTAGTATCTGTCAAGGTTCAGTCAACTGTCAGGTCAAGTCAAGTTCAATCATGAGGGTCTCCGGGGCTGAAGAAGCCGCCGTGGTGTACGGGGGCCGTCTCGCCAACAATCCGCGGCGTCAAATCTCCAACTGTTCCGATGTCACCAAAATATCCACACAAAACACTCGGACACCCGTGTGTCTTCAAAGCGAGCGATATTACACAAAATAAGGAAAATGCGTTTCCAAATTACCCAAAAAACACTCGGACACCCGTGTGTCTTCAAAAACGAGGTTATCTTTTTTTTCGTCCGCGTTGACAAGAAGTGTCACTGTCAAAACCACAGACTCAAGATGGTACACACGTGAGGAGTTTAAGGGGCGGGCAGACGGTCGGCCCGAACAATCACCCGCCTCGGAAAGGCCTCTAAGCCGGTCCGCTATACTAGGGGAAGTCGCGATAGGGTTGCTACCGCTCGCTTCAGAACCGAGTCCCCAACCATGACCTCGGCAAACCGAGGGGTCCCGTCTTTACCGGGAAACAAATTAACGATGCGCCCCCGGCGCCATCGCAGTGGCGGAAGGTTAGCATCCTTAACTAGCACAAGGTCTCCAACTCTGGGGGGACTGGTTTTGTCAGTCCACTTGAGGCGCTGCTGCAAAACATGCAAATACTCTAATGACCATCTGGTCCAAAAGTTCTGAGCCATTTGTTGCAGCATCTGGTAGCGCGACAAACGACCGGAGGGTACGTCCCGGAGGGGGTGCTCCGGCAACGCTGCAAGTGGCTGACCAATCAAGAAATGGCCTGGAGAGAGCGCTTCCAGGTCATTTGGGTCGGAGCTGAGCGGACACAACGGACGGGAATTGAGGACGGCCTCAATTCTACAAAACAACGTCGCGAGTTCCTCAAAAGTCAATACAGTTTGACCGACTACCCGATACACATGGGCTTTTGCTTGCTTCACGCAAGCCTCCCAGATTCCACCCCAGTGGGGGCAGCCTGGCGGATCGAACGTCCAGGTGATACCCCGACGGGAGAGGTCTGTTCCAATATCAATCTTATTTTCAAATAAAAATTTTACAACATCTTGTAAATAACGGTCGGCACCCTTGTAATTGGTTCCACAATCTGACCGGATCAGAGATGGGAGTCCCCTACGGGATACAAATCTATCCAATGCCGCAATAAAAGCCTCCGTCGTAAGATCACCAACAAGTTCAAGATGAGCAGCCTTGGTCGACAGGCATACGAAAACGCACAAATACGCTTTTACAACCTTCGCATTTCGAAGTCGCGACGTTTTCACTAAAAAAGGTCCCGCAAAATCGGTCCCCACCCTAGAGAAGGTCCTAGCCTCGTTGACCCGATCAGGAGGAAGGTCCCCCATCTGGGGCTGCATCGTGGCTGCCTTGAGCCGAAAGCAAGGCAAGCACCGAAACACGATGCTCCGAATAACCCGTCGGCTGTTCAATATCCAAAAGTCTCGCTGCAAAATGCCCAAGAGTGCATTGCAGCTGGCATGCGAGTTCTTTATGTGGCGGTCAATCACCAACAATTCCACCAGATGCCCCTTCTTAGGCAGCAAAATGGGGTGGCGCACCGAGTACGGCAAGCTAGCGTTGCGGAGCCGTCCTCCAACCCGGAGTGTACCCGACTCGTCAATGAACGGGTTGAGGCGTGCTATCGCCTTCGGTAGCTTAGGACGTCCCTGCCGCAGGGGCTTCAATACGTCCCCAAAGTGTTCTTCCTGCACAACCCTAATCCAATGATGTAGGGCGGCATTCCGCTCTTCTGTGGCGAGAACTCTAACGCGTGACCGGTTGTCAGGGTGGCGACAATTGTGTATAAATCGCTTGACCCAGGCGGTCACTCCAACAAGCTTGTCGAGAGAGCTATACCGTTCTAGCAACCAAGCAGTGTCTGACACTGGAGCGTTTATATCGTGGCTCCGTACAAACTTTCACGTCCCTTCAACCCCTCAGGGGATGATTTCCTCGATTAAAACTCATCTATGTCCTTCTTCGAGATCCAATCTATCTCCATACCAAATTTCATCTCAATTTGAATTAAGTCGGTTTAAGCGTGAAGAGGTTACAGGACACATTTTCCATCTACAAGTTCGCATTTAACAAACGATTTTCGTGAAATTTTTGAGCTGGTTGAATATTTATATAGATCTATTTCTATCAATTTTTTTTTTTTAATTTAGTCTGGTTTGCGAGTTCTACTAACTGCTCACAAAGCCACTAGTTATAATTGTCCTTGTCTGTTGTGAAAACCATAATATGGGATGGAATAACGCCCAAATTCGAACTATTCGAATTTTCTCAATAGCAAAACGGTGAAGGACGCGTTGGTTAAAATTACAAATTTATTTTCAGAATATGCTATTGCAAAAAGTGTTTAACGGTTTTATACTCTTACGAATAGCGTTCAGTTATGAATGAAGTCGAAGGTTTCAACGCTACCATTAATATATTTTTTTTGTATGGGGACCCCCCTATATTTTAACTTTTTATTTTATTTTTAGATTTTTTCCTACGCTTACACACAATTACCGAGCTGGATTCACAAATTTCATCCTTCTAGGTCATCTGGAAGTAGGTTAGGTTTAGGTACTATATGGTGCAACTAGATATTTGTGGTTTGGACGTTAGTATTGCACCCAAATGCTGCTACTACCTCAATTGCCGTCGGCATGCCGCGTGCACCCGCCGATGACGCTCGTGGCGCACGGTCGTACCAATGCGGTGTGGCGTGCTACGCCGTAGCATATTGCGTAATGACTGATAGCGGGCAGCGGGGTGGGTGGTTATTTAAGAAATGGAAAGAAAAGCAATTTACTGCTTATCAGCCCGAGCACCGACCTACAGGTCACTTCGCATAAAAGTAACAACTATTACGCTTCAAACATTGTTTACTTAAAATATCGAACCTTGATTATTTCGTTTTGCTGTCGGTATGCTTTGGCTCAGTTCGGGTTGCACAGAGCGGTTCCACAACACTTCGGAAGCTCAAACACCGCAAGCCATCCCGGTTGCCTCTCGGACAGTGCAACTACGCCACATTGCTCTGAATATGAAATGAAATGAAATGAAAAAGTTTATTGAGGACGTAAAATCAGCAAGTCATATTTCAGCGGTTCTTCCGAAAAAATATTGGTTAATCATTTATTTGATATCTGGTGGTAGCAAATTCGGAAAAAAATATTCGTTTTGACCACACGCTTTTTAACCCCCGACGCAAAATGAGAGGTTTGACGTGTCTTTCTATATATGTGTCTCCGTGTGCATGTGGGATCGTAGCTCCTAGGATTCAACAAAATCGGTTCAGTCGGTTTTGAGATATTGAACTTTGATATGAAAATGTCGGGGGCTTTTCAACTTTTCTGTTGCTATTGAATAAAACCGGCCAAATGCGAGTCGGACTCGCGCACGAAGGGTTCCGTACCATTTATCTATAAAAACGGCAAAAAATCACGTCTGTACCCATACGGGATTTCTTAAATATTTATTTTATTCTGTTTTTAGTACTTATTTGTTGCTATAGCGGCAACAGAAATACATCATCTGTGAAAATTTCAACTGTTTAACTATCACGGTTCAAGGGATACAGCCTGGTGACAGACGGACAGACAGACGGACGGACAGCGGAGTCTAAACAAGGGTTACACAGCAAAATTAACAGTTAAATTTACGCCAAACTGCATAACAGTTTGTTGGCGAACAGCACTCATGAAAGTTTTCTTATCTACTGTGTAAAAACACTTATGTCTATTAATTATAACTAAGTTCTTACAATATCTATAACATGCAAGGCAAGATTTTAAGATGTAGTTGACGGGAGAATATTACCAAAAATATTATGGACTTTCGTTCTTGAAGTTAGAGTTGAAGATCGTCTGAACGCATACTGCGATGTTATCATAAATAGTAATTATAATTATGAAAGCAGCAATAGCTATGTCTATCCGTCTGTCTGTCTGTCTGTCTCTCTTGAGCAAAGGCTGCTTAGTGTTGCGAAAACAAAACATAAGGAGGGTGAAAAGGGGATGAAAATTTGTATTGGATACTTAACTCTGGTTTAGAATATAATTTTCTAACAGATACTGCTTAACCTTCTTTTTGAACACAGGTAGGCTGGCACACTCTTGCATTGCAATTTCGAATTTGATTCTTTCATTTTTCTGTTCCCTTCCATTGTTCTCCATCCGAGAATGTTTACAAAGGTTTCGACTTAACTCTCTTGAGGTTAGGAAAATGTGCTCTTAAGTTCCATCCATTTTATAAAATTGCCGCAGTAATAACAAATAGCTCGAAATATTTGAATATGTCAAATCAGAACGTCCAGCGGTTGTTGAGGCTGAGCTTACTGTAACATAACCAGGCCCCTATTTCACCAACGACAGGGCCCTAACTGGAAAACCTCTCAAAAATGTAACTTTAACACTAACAGTAATTTTTGGTGTTCTATTATTATGATTAGATTAATACTTTTGCGCAACTTTATCCAATAGCTGGTTTCCGGGATTCTTCTGATGATCGATGAGGTGTTCTTCTGGGATGGGAATCTAAAATGGTGTATGATACACGCGCGTAGATGATTTCCGACTCGTGTCGAATTATACATTCGCTCGCTTCACTCGCTCATGTATAAAAATGACACTCTTCGGAAATCACCTACTTTACACACTTGTAGCATAAATAACTATACTATACTGTACATATGGCTCTTTAAAGTTTCGACATATGCACGGAAAGTGCTTTTTTCCGCACTAGTGCGGGAAAGTAGCACCATATGTACTGTAAATGCTCTTTTCGAGTTTGCAAAGATGTAAATCAATGCAATGCATGTGATTGTAAAAAGATTCTTGTGAAAATGTATGAAACTATAGGTCTATTACTCACATAGCCATAGCTAAGTTACTGATGTATTTTTTTAAGACTGTTTGTTTCTGAATAAATAATAATAATAATAATAAAAATATTTCAATCATTGTAGTGATGTCTAGACAGCGTACAGTAAGAAATGGATGTATGAGAGTTCAACATTCGAAGATTATGCTTTAAATCTGTAGCAATTTAGTCATAGTACTTTTCTTACGCGATGAAATTGACGATGGAGAAGTAACCACGAAGACAATACTCACACAGAGGGAAACAATGTCCCGTGTTAACATACTCCCGTCCCAGGGTAGTGAGTTTGCTCAGCACAGACGTGAGTCTGTCGTCGGGCGAGGGCAGGGGTTGTGATGACGAAGGTATTCACAAATTTAAATGCTAGGAGCGCCATAGTATGATAAGATTAGATTCGATTATTAATTTCATGATAAAAAATTACATATCCAAACTTTATGCATTTAAAATATGTAAAAAAATAATATATTTTTCACGATCGCCATAAATAAAGAAAAATAAAGATACAATAATAATACAATGTCAACAAATATAATAATAACGGGAAATGAAAAAAAAAACAACAAAAAAAACTGATATTCATATCAACCACTATAGGTATGAAATTAGCCATTTGATATTGAGTACGTGTTATGGTCGAGCCAACCCTAAAGCTAACGGTATTCAGCGGGAAGGACATATGACGCAAGTTACCACGACATGTGTATTTGGTAAATTTTCTTATAGCCAGATAAACACTCTGTTTGAACATATAATGTTGCATCCCGCAAAACGTATTTTAGCAGAAACATGGTTGTCTAGGGGACAAATACAATTTTCATACAAATCGGGGACATTCTACGTTCCTGGCAACTGGTGCA
This sequence comes from Epinotia ramella, assembly GCA_947578815.1. Taxonomy (NCBI): domain Eukaryota; kingdom Metazoa; phylum Arthropoda; class Insecta; order Lepidoptera; family Tortricidae; genus Epinotia; species Epinotia ramella. The sequence goes on from CANPUT010000121.1 coordinate 615,345, forward strand.
ATTGCACCAGTCGAGGGCAAATTAATATCTGTTAATACAATTGTCATTTGGAATTGTTTGGATATTCACTAGTAGTGAATCGGAAACATCGCAAGAAAAATAAATGCACAAAGGTAGATCGTATGCTGTGCCCGTGAAAATTTTCGTCACTTTGTTTGGCTCTATGTTTGGCTCTGTTTGTTGTTCAGTTCAACAAATTTGAATACGGCGAATGCTCTATGTTCTTTTACATGTGAATTGTTCAAATCTATCAGCACTTCAACTTTGCGTAATACGTAAAACAGGGAAACAACACGAAAATGACAGTTGGGTTCGTATAAATAATTTAAATTTTATTAACATGTATGTATATCGTTTTGGTTTTAGACGATCATAATAATGACTTTATGTAAATTGACGTACCGCTACTACCTATAATTTAATTAAAAGTGTAATCTAATAATGAAATTAATCAATCTGAATCTGTGACCGCCGAAATCATTTCTCTATCATCTTTATGGGATTAGATAAAGATGATAGAGAAGCCATTAGACCACTTTGGTACTGGACTAGCAATGCACCAATGTGAAATTTCCAAATGCGAAACTTTATATGTTGAAAGTTCTTAGTCATTTTATAAACTTGCCTTCAGTTCCCGTGAAGGATTCCACAATAATATCAGAACATTACTACCTTTTCAAGAATGTCCTGCTACTGGAACAGTCAAGAGCAAAATCGATTCAACCTCTCAAAAATATGAACCGAAACCTTAACCCGACGACATAAGAGCTATTGGGACATACTTATGAGTAAGTTGTATGCACCCACATTTTAACACTTGGAAAGGAAGGAAGAGAGAAGAAAGGAAATAAGTTTATTTCGTAAATACAAAATTATTGTACATTGGCTATATACCGGATACTTATAACGACCAGCAACCTAGTCTTACCAGGGTTTCTGACATGCTTTAATAACAGAAAAATACATCTACAACCTAAACAAGTTATTTCATCATACACACGCATCCATAAAGTTATCTCGCAGAGTTTCAAATAAAACCGCAACTTTTCCAACTGATACGAGGCGTCGCGCTGTGAAACGCTCGGCGAAACATTTCTAATTCAATGCGGTAAAAATATATCTTCACAATTCATGTAAGCCTAGGGTTGCCACTCTGGCTCACGGTTTACTTCAAGAACATTAAAGCATCCTTTTAATGTTCCTCTTTTGTTAGCTTTTGTATAATTTTATTTACTTATTTAATATTTATTGCACCAAAGAACAACTAATCGTACAAAAGGCGGTACGTGAGGCTTTTCTTCTACCATGTACTTCTGACAATGCTAGGAAGTCGATTGTTGGTCTGTTCTGATGTTTTCCACAACTTTGTTTAGTTTTATTTAATGTGGCTGCGCGCTTCATATAATCACCATTTTCGTGGAATGCCTGGAATACTACCACTACAATTTTGCGTTTTATTTCCGATACTTATGTTTCGGAAGATTATTTAATGGTTGTATTTATTAAATACGTAATTATAAAGAGTTGTGTGTCAATTGTGAGCGTCAAAAGGGATATTATCCATTGTGTCAGTGTTAGTTTAAAATACTTTTTCTCAAACATGCAATGAAATATTGACGTTGTGTTCTTCATAATGGGCTTCGAAGTGTCACGTTTTGGGCGCATTTAGACGAGAGACCGGAAGGGCATTAATTTCCGTGCCATAATTTGTGGCACAGGATCACGGCGTTCAGCCATGAAAATTAAAGTTTGATTTCTTGCAGTTTTTTTAATTTATTTCATTGTATGTTTGAGAAAAGCACTATACAAATACTTTCCTCGGCGTAAAAAGGGGTTGCCAGCCTCATAACTATCCGACCTCGGCACGCGCCAGCAGGTTTTTTTAATGCTCGGCATGGAATTATGACTCAGTGACTGCATGCTGGCGGCATCCTGGGGCAGCAGACCCTGCCGGGGAGGCCAGCTCTGTCTCTGTATACACCCATGAGGTTTATAATAATGATTTATTACTGGTGTACCAACAAAGAATCCAATATCGAGAAACTTTCTTCAGCGGAAAGATCTGCATGGCACTTAAGTCCTTTTAGAAATATGTCAAAAACCGTTGACCCGATCTTGTTCAACACAATTTTCGCTAAAAGAATTTGATAAGCCCTATGTCCATGATTTTTTTCATATTTTCCACGGTTAAAAATACACGGTTCAAAAATTAGAGGGGTGGAACCAAATTTTAGTGACTTTTGGGGCGATTATCTCCGACTCTATTTATATTATGATTTTTTTAGTAATTTAATTACAAAACTATGTAGCGGCTAACAAAATACACCTATCCTTAAAATTTTATTCAAATAAACCTTTTAGTTTTCGAGTAAAATGCCTGTGACATACAGACAGACAGACAGACATGACGAATCCATAAGGGTTCCGTTTTTTGCCATTTGGCTACGGAACCCTAAAAACATTAACTGTTATAAATATTTGCGGACAATCTTACACAAGTGGACCCTAGTCCCAAACTTAGCATTCAAGACGAAGATAAACATACTTATATAGATAAATATCACACAAATAAATGCCCTTACCGGGATTCGAACCCGGGACCTCTAGCTTCATAGGCAGGATCACTACCAACTAGACTACTCAGTAAAAAGGATTAAATTCTTTTAACTTTCTTCGATCAACAGTGCAAACAAAGAAACTTAGCTAAAAGGTTTCTTGATCAAAATCAACACTCGTAGTCAGCTGTTGATCAACAAAAATCATAATATTTGTAACATTAATAACTAAAAAAATTGGATTTAACTTTATTCTTGGCTGACAGAATGGAAACGAAACTGAATAATCACATGAAAACATTGAAAACGGCATATTTTCCGTGATATAAAAGTCCCCCGAAAACTAGGGCACTAAAATCACATAACTTTACCAAACTCGTATTAAATCCTGAACCTTAAACGATATTGTCTATAACAAAATACATCTTTCAACTAAATTGTTACTTAAAAGGATGACTCCTTATAAAAAATAAATAAAAAATTGCATACAATCTTACACATATCGAACTAGCCCCATAGTAACCTCAATAAGTCTTGTGTTATGGGTACTAGACGACGATATTTTAATAGATATAAATACTTAAATACATAGGAAACATCCAAGACTCAGAAGCAAACATTCTTGCTCATCACACCAATATTTGGCCTTACCGGGATTCGAACCCAGGACCTTCAGCTTTGTAGGCATCATACCCGCTAGGCTAACCGGTCGTCAAAATATACTGTGCACCTGCATGCTACTAAAATACCTATGTATAAATGGACCAAGAACCTGTAGATAGGTACGTGCGTAATAAGTCAAAAATATTATATAGAATTGTGCACCTTAAACTACGACAGTAAGTATAAATAAATTTATTGCAAAAGTTACATTCTCCACTACAAAGACTCTGCCTTTGTAGTGGAGAATGTAACTTTCAAACAAGGCACCAATAGTAATTAAGAGCAAGCCATATGAAAGCTCATAAAAGGCAAATTCATAGACCCATAATACTCAGGACGAGCTCTGTTGTAATAATACCACGTCTAAGCGAGACGGTAGCATACAAATCGCAATAAGTGTGACAGAACGGAGATCATTCGTTGTCCTCGTCAGTTCCACTTTTTATTTGCCGCAACTGATTTAGTGTAATGCCGGCTGTACACATTGGCCCAACGTTGGCGCGTGAGCAGGATGCAGCTATGTAAACTAATGAGATCGAATTATAGCCCTCTTTCTCTAACGCATAGCTGCATCATACTCACGCGCCAATGTTGGGCCAATGTGTACAGCCGGCTTAAGGTTGCGGCAAATAAACCATTACCCGCCCAAATTAAGTAGATTGATTATGCGCATGTGCATGTGCGGATAGTATCTCATCTTTCTATATAAAATTAAAATCTTGGCTTCTCACCCACTCTTTTTATGACATCAAAGAATTTTACAAGTTACCACAATAATAATGAATATCCATAAACGTGTACAATTTCATTTAAGAATGATGACATGTAATATTTTGAATATTATTAATAAATGAATTATGTTAAGCTATCAGCCATTTTAGGACCAGTTCTTAACTTATCTGCATAGGAGCTCATTGTGGCAACAGGTATAGCTTATCCTGAGTGTTACATCCATGGGGCAAATCCATATTTACGGTAAGGCATATACATGGCACCTTGAAACTGCGACTGACCTTGTCAATGCCCAGGTCGGAGACAGGGTTCTCGATGATGATCGTGGCGTGGGGCTCGTAGTGGTGTTTGAGGTGCTGGTAGAACTTGAGCTGCTCTTCGCCATAGTACTCGCCGCACAGACAGCAGATTAGGACGGGCCGGACCTGGGTAGTCACATAGTCAGTATATCAGCCGAAAGACGTCCACTGCTGGACATAGACCTCCCCCAAAGAGTGCCAAAGTGACCGGCCCTGCGCCACCCGCATCCAGCGGACTCCCGCAACCTTTACCAGGTCATCAGTCCACCTGTCTAGTCAGTATGTATGTGAGTGAAATGACGATTTCTAACAATAGGGAAGATGCAGCTATAATATGTACCATTATTTTGTGACCGAAATTTTGAAAAACATGAAATAATAGCTACTGAAACGTTTTTAGTCTGGCTAACAAAAGCGTGACCTGGACTTTTGGAAAAGTTTTAATATGGCAACATTATTAATCTGTCAAAAGTGTCAAATGCACGTCAGTCTTTCGTTGAGAGTTGTTCGTATTTTGTAAACTCAATTATTTCTCTCTCTAATATGGGTAAAACAATAAAAAGTAATGTGCGAAAGCTGCTACATACTATGATCAGTAAGTTCAAGCAAAAACAAGAGGAGAAAACAACAATGTTTAGATGCGATGTCGGATTTTTTAGGTTAGTATGAATTTGTAATCTTAATCCTTGTCGGCTGATTATTTGATATAATAATATTGACGATAATGATGATACCGTTTCTTATGTTTACAGATAATCTTGAAAATATTCAAGGAATCTGTAAAAATATTTTTCCTACTATAATAGTAATACCATATGTGAGTTTTTTGAATTTGCCGCGTTTTCTCAGGTCATGCTTTCGTTTGCCTGTCTCTAGTTTAGTTTATACTAATTTTTGCCAGTCTCCTGGCGGTGTCGCGGTCAGAATCTGGGGCGTGGTTGAATGCGTCACTTGTTTTTGCGGGAAAGTCCATCGTTCCGTTCCACGCTGTATATAAATAAAACCTTAAGCCCTAAGATTAAGCCATAAGAAGAAGACGGACATACCTCGTGCGTGATGTTATGCGTGTCCTCGGCGAGATGCGTCTGGTGCTGGACCTGGGTGACATAGTTGTCCGGGAGTATCTCCTCTTGTGGCACCTCCTCGTTGCAGCTGATCACCACTATGTCCTGAGGGAAACATGTTGGAACGTAATCGATATGATACAGAGAAACGTTGAAACGTGCTCGAAAATACGGTTATTTATTCGTTTTGGCTAATTCAATCGTTCTTACTGTGGTGTAGACTAGATATAGATATGTACTCGTACGTAGCTTATAGGACGCTTATAAATAGAACTACTATATGTGTAATAGCTGTAATAAAGCAACATTTGTCTTGAACACTTGTTTCACCTCATCTCCGAAGCCCTCACCTTACATGGCGACCGTGACAGGACAAAGGAATCAAATATTCTGCTGATGAGAATACGGTATTACACAAGCACAGAGTTACAGATTACTTGATTTAATTTAACATTATTATGAAAGAAAGATCTAAAATTATGCACAGGGTGAACACATGATTAATTGATTACTAAATAAAAAAAATGGTTTGCAGCCATAGTTTCAATGTTGCTTAAAAAAGAGTTATGGCCGTATTCATAAACATTCAACAAACCTCCGGGAATTTACGCTTTAGCGCCAGTACTTTAAGAATCATTTTCCAGGCACATGCTAAAGTTAAATGCTTTTTTCTGATTATTCTTTGGGATAATATTCTGCTATGTTCGGAAAAACTAAATGTGTTGCGGGTCACTAGAGTAAACAGAAATGGAAAAACGAGAGATTTAACTTTCTTTTCTTTTCGCACGCATTCCTGGCTTATACGGTGCGATACTTATCCGTCAAGAATCCGTTAAGCTTCGACCATTTAAGGGGATAATTACACCATGCGACGAATAGCAAAACATAGCATTATCCCACGTCGTCACGCAAAGATTAACCGTTAGCTGACATGCCTTGACTTGTCCTTGTCCTGGATTTGTTAACTATCGGCTGTATTCATAAACGTACTACAAGCCTGTTTTAACTAAAATGGCGTTAAAATTCGGTTTTCCTTATCTGTCACTTTGACATTTGTGTTCATAAGAAAGGGACAAAGCACATTTTATTTAGCAGAGGCATTTTAAGTTTTATGAATAAGGGGGTATATCTTTCACACGTACGTAAGTGTACAGAAAGGTGTTGGATGCTTTATCTATCGTTTATCACGTGGTAAACATAAGTACCACAATAAGCTAACTGACAGTAATAATAGATTGAAGATGATTTACCCACAGCGATAAGCACACTCGTCCTCGGTTTATTGAAGCTAGCTTTCCAGGTGCAGATATGGGAAAGCTTGATTCCTGTTTAACATTTTTAAAATATTTTTTTGATAATGTTAATATTTTCGGAGATAATCGCTCCAGAAGTAAAAAAAAATGTGTCCCCCCCCCTCAACTTTTGAACCATAAGTTTTAAAGATATGAAAGAAATCTCAAAAGTAGAACTTTATAAAAACTTTCTAGGAAAATTATTTTGAACTTGATAGGTTGAATAGTTTTTGAAAAAAATTACAAAAACTACGGAACTCTACACTGAGCGTGGCCCGACACGCTCTTGGCCGGTTTTTATTTAGTGTCTACGCCCCTATTAGTTAAAAGTTAATTTACTGCGCAACGCTCTGCGCTGTGGCCGACGTCTGCTAATAGCACTACAGGCATAAATTGGACTCTGCGAAGTTTGTTAGCCATTTATAGCAAAACATACACAATTTTAATTAAATTTATTGCCTTAATTGCTGAGGAAGTTTTTCCAATATGATTACACCATATTGCGGCTAGATGCTAATATTCTACATGTAGGTTATGGGGTGAGAGAGACAGAGACATTAAAAAAATGTGATCAGAATTAAAATAATAGTATATGAAAGACATGCAAATATATAATCCAATTGTATGTTGTGAGTATGCATGTGTGTAGGGCATCCTCATTGTCAGGGCAAATTTTGTAAGTAAAAACCAAATATAGATTAGCTAAAGGGCATAGGAAGTATATGTACTAAGTATATTATAGCGCAAGAGGATAAAATAGTAATATTCAGAACCAACAAAACTGCATGCACCTATTAGGCAGTCTCTCACTCACCCTGAAAATATAACATATGGTGGGGATGGGACGTTTAACATATTCCCAGCCTTACTTACAAAATTGACAAAGTTTTTACAAAATTACTAATCAACTACCATCAATTCATCATAATAACACTATATGATATAGAAGATACCAGAATCACCCATTGTATGCACCCATATTTTTACACTTAAGTTTACTCCTAAAATCACTCTGGTTTGAATCTGAAATCTTTAAGGTTATTAAAATAACTATAAAACATTCACATCAGCAACCCAGTGTTGCATTCAGGCAGATGAACATTTTTTTGTTGTTCTGCAGTCCTATAAGCCAGTATATCATTGTGTCAAGTTACTCAAGTTAGTCAATTTATTAGTATGCTAACTTAATATGAACTCTTGACAATGCCCATTAAAAATAATTTGATATTTATCCATCAGTCCATAAACTTAAATTTACATAGTGGTTAATAATAATAATATACCCTAAAAAAACAGTTTTAAAGTAACCCAGCTCATTGCAGTGGTAACATTGACAATGAGCCACCAGAAATAGTTGAATGGCCCATTTCCCAAATTACCTTATTGTGATGTTGATGTACAGTAGACGGCAAACAACTTGACCAAAATATTTTTTCTTGTAGTTAGTGATTACTTAAAAATGACACATTATTAATTTATTACACAAAGAAATGTAATTCCATAAAAGCAGGAGCTTTTTTTGATCATAAGTGTAGGATGCGCAAACCTTCCCCGACCACCTCCTCAAGAAGTTTGCTGGCTGTTATAACAAGATTGCAGGGTCTAATACTGGTGCTACTTTTTTTCACTGATTAAAAGAACGATAACTAAATTGTGTCTTATGCCAGTTGATACAGAGTCTTAATTTCACTACTTATACATTTTGAATCTGTTTGCATGTAACTACATTAAAGACGATATTTGGCGATGTATAACTTTAATATCGAATCTTTCCTACAGCTTACTTATTGTTATACTCGATAGTTATTAACTCATACTTGCCATTCCTTGCTATACCTGGTGCTATAGTTAGTTAATGCAATTGCATGTCAGCATGTAATTGATCTTATCCTACAATTTGTTATAGTGAGTGCTATGTACAACTTTGTAGATATTTTATGTACTTTTAGGTATAGTGTTAGAAAGGGCCGATGCCCCTTTGGTGGGCGGTATGTTTGGTTAAGTATTGCATGTGTGAGTGTCTCGTATTAATGTATGCATCGACATTAGTCTAAATTAAATCACCGTACAGTGAACACGTCTTTCAATGAGAAAAAATCCCTACATAGGACTTTAAACCTTATCACAAGCAACAGTGAGATAAAACCAACATATCAATACTTTTGATAAGTATTAGAATAAAGAAAATAATTTACTTTAAAAACAAAGATTTAACCTCTTCAAATCTGTACCCAAATTAAAACAAAAAAACACATACCGCATCTACTCAAAGCGTTGAAGAAGAAATTCTATAAGAAACACAACTACATGAGGGAGAGAAGTAACGATGTGGTTACAGGGGAACCTGCGTATGACGGACAGACATACATGCAGGTGAAGTATCTGGACGCCAATGAGATAAATTGGGGGGATACGAATACGTATCCTCCTATCCTTGGTCACTACCAACTAGGCTACTAAACTGGTTGTCAATAACAACAATAGAGGTAAACGAGGTGTCACTTATTGGTAAACGAGGTGTCACTTATTGGTAAACGAGGTGTCACTTATTGGGCCGTTTACTGTTTAGTTTTGTTTTCACTTTAGTATAATATATCACAATTTAGATGACACTAGTACTGGTGATGGTCGAGAACGTCTGATATTTATGATTATTTACAAACGTTTTTAAAGTCAGAAAAGCCTGAACTAAAATGTGTGTAGTAAAAAAATATTTGAAACAGTTTTGTTACATACCTATATTGCAGTTTCTTGTATTTTCTCACAATAAACATTCAGGATTTGTATAGAAATTAGGAACATGTTTAGCATAATAATTATTTATCTAGCCTCGACTAGCTCCCTATGGAAACATTACTCTCGAGAGCTGTAGTTTTTAACCCGAATACGGAGCTTACTCGTATTGCGCCGTTGCATTGTCGCACGTACTAAACAGATGCAAAACCGGTTTTTTTCAAGGCGCGCCCGTTAGCGTTTGCATTAAAAGCAAAAGTAGATGAAGAACTAGACCGCCTAGTAAATCTAGGAGTTTTAAAGCCCGTCGAGTATTCAGAATACGCATCTCCAATAGTTCCGGTGCTGAAAAATAATGGAAGTATACGTATTTGTGCAGACTACTCGGTCGGTATAAATAAACAGCTGTGTGTAGAACAATACCCGTTGCCGACAATTAAAGAATTGTTTACTAAATTGCACGGGGGGCAAACTTTTACAAAATTGGATCTCTCGTCTGCTTACACACAGCTGGAACTGAAGCCGGAGTCACAATATCTTACGTGTATTAATACGCATCGGGGCTTATTTTTTTATAGGCGTTTATCATTTGGATTAAGCAGTGCTCCAGCCATTTTTCAGCGTGCTATTGATAATTTACTTAGTGGAATGGAGGGGGTACTGTGTTTACTCGACGACATTTTGATAACGGGCAAGGACAAAACCGAAAATAAAAGAATATAATAATCTTTTGTCATTTTCGATGGACATTATTATGGAATGATTATAAAATATAATAGAATTTTGCCGATTTGCTGTTGGTTGACTCGTATGTGGATGTCAAAATATGATATAGAGATAAGGCCGTATTCATAAACGTCCTACAAGCCTGTTTTAACTAAAATGGCGTTAAAATTCGTTTGTCCTTATCTGTCACTTTGACATTTGTGTTCGTAAGAAAGCGACAAAGCACATTTTATTTAGCACAGACATTTTAAGTTTTATGAATAAAGGGGGTTAAAATGTAGTCAATAAAAAAAGTCAGTAAATCAAAATCTCAATAAAAAAAATGTCAGCCACATACCGCCGTAGCTTCAAAGACATCGTGTAGACCCTGTTTGCCGTAATTATCCTCAGAGGCCAACGCAGCGAATAAAATTGTTAACAACCCGGAGTATACCCCTGGGAAGCCGTGTAGGTGCATCACGCCACATGTGTCCAGTAGGCACTCCGGAGAAATGCCCTCCCTTAGAAAGAAAGAAATATCAAAAAACACCATCATCATATATTCATGGCACCAAAACACAAGAAAATTCATCAACTTACAACTATATAATTAACGCGCCAAGGTGCCGACCTAATTGGCCAGCGCTGGTCTTCCGTCGGGGCCAACTGGTGACGTCACGGCGTGCATGCTGAACCGATTTGGATGAAATTTGGTATAGAGATAGTATAAACGAGTTCCACGCGGACGGAGTCGCGGGCAGAAACTAGTATTATATAATCAAAGATATGTAGGTACCTATTAGGAATGTTAAATGTTGAGAACATCTTTATGAACTTTAACAAACTAGGTTGTTTTCGTCAAGGCTTATAAATAAAACAAATTTGTGTAGGTCACTCAGTAAAAAGGATTAAATTCTTTTAACTTTCTTCGATCAACAGTGCAAACAAAGAAACTTAGCTAAAAGGTTTCTTGATCAAAATCAACACTCGTAGTCAGCTGTTGATCAACAAAAATCATAATATTTGTAACATTAACCTGTGTAGTCCCCACACCCCCGGAAATATGTCTCCTAGGAGTCCCGCGGACGCGAATTCGTGGCAAATTTTTTGCTACTCTCCGTTCCCGGTCACGTGGTCAAGTGGGTTACAAGTTTACAATATTGTAGAATTGTAATACAATTCTGACAGGCGGCCTCACCCTTATAGGGTTCCATACCCAAAGGGTAGAACGGGACCCTATTACTAAGACTTCGCTGTCCGTCTGTCTGGCTGTATCTCATGAACCGTGATAGATAGAAAGTTGAAATCTTCACAGATGATGTATTTATGTTGCCGCTATAACAAAAAATACTATAAAACCAAATACCCATGATAATATATATTTAAGGGGGCTCCTATATAACAAACGTGATTTTTTTGCCGTTTTTATGGATAATTAATGGTACGGAAGCCTTCATGCGCAAGTCTGACTCGCACTTGGCCGGGTTTTTTTATGTTTGTAATAATAATAAATAACATATGTTCCACTTTTAATGATAATAAAATTAGTAGTTATTATGGTTAATTTTAAAGGTTTCCGATTAGTTGTATTTAAGGCTTCCACTCACCGAACGCGGGTCGGGCACGGCGCGGTTCGGGCGCGGCACGGGTCGTGCGCGGTATATCTCTCTCACTACCAACGCATTTAATATCTCTCTCACTATCTCTATCACACCGTTGCGCGGGCCCGCGCTACTGTGCGATAGAGACGCCGCGCTACTGCGCGAAAGAGATAGAGATAACGCCCGACTCACGCCGCGCACGACCCGCGTTCGGTGTGTGGAGGTAATATATCCGTTACACATTAAAAATAAGCTATTATAAATTATTTTAATTTAATTGACCGAATAAAAATTCATCCAACAACGGCCATCCACGGTCGGCAGGACGCGAGACGCACTGACCCGGGGACCTGGGAACTTCTTGACCTTAATCGTGCCACCTGTCCGTGTCATCGGGAATCTTAATCATGGGAATGGGTGTCGGTTCTCAGGGGACCCTCCGGCAACGCTGCAAGTGGCTGACCAATCAAGAAATGGCCTGGAGAGAGCGCTTCCAGGTCATTTGGGTCGGAGCTGAGCGGACACAACGGACGGGAATTGAGGACGGCCTCAATTCTACAAAACAACGTCGCGAGTTCCTCAAAAGTCAATACAGTTTAATTACGTCTTAATTGAAAATCATTGTCACCCTGACGGTTGTGTCAATTTCATATACCAACCAACCTAAAAAACCTTTGTCTATAATTATTAAATGAAGAGTAATAAACTGTTAATTCTTCCATGCGTGACAAGATGCAATTGTTTATTAACGCAAGACCTCATGGGTATACCTCTCCGAGTATGCCACATACTATCAGGTTGAATAAGGTGAATGTATTAATAAATAAAACTATTTAATCGCGTGTATTGTCTACTAAATATAGAACCCACCAAAAACATTACATGTAAAGTGATGCTAAGACTCCATACCTCATACAGCTTTCAGCGTGAAAAAGATATAGTCTAAAAAAACCGGCCAAGTGCCTGTAGGACCACGCACACGCACAATGAAGGGTTCCGTACCTTCTACTAGCTAGCCCACAATAGAAATCAATATCCTTAAGTTAAAAAGGTCTTAACTTCATAACAACTCACGCCACTTACGTCCTTTTCGTTAAGGAAGGCGGCATAGGTTCTTTTCGTAACAAAACTCAACAACCAATTCACAAATTTAACAGACTACCATAACCCAATAAATAACTCTCAAAAAGTCAATAAATAAATAAAGAATAAATAAATATCAGGGGACAATCTTAAGCTGCGTACGAATTTTAGCAATTAGGCACTGACGGTGAATACGATGGCCCATTTTTTTAGGAGTTTGTAGAAGGATCAGTTTTTCCTAGATAACGGAACTATACTATTTACTACGACGCCAAGCTAATAAATAGCACATGGGCGAAGGATTTATGATGACTCGCTACAGTCGCTACAGCACGTACGACCACGCTAATACGTAGTGTAAAAAAAATACAATTAGATTCCTAGCATTCCTACTTTGGGGTAATCCCAAAAGTAAAAGCTTGAACATTCTCATGTACCTAATAGTTTACGATGGTTTTAAGAAGAGTTAGTCCCTATTACTTCGCTAGCATTTTCCTGTATATTAAAGGTATAGTATTTAAGAACTTTATTATTAAATTGATTGCGTCAATCGACAAAACAAGAGAGTATAATTTATTCCAAGATTATTAGTCCATTCCATACAATTTGGGCGTTTGACCTCGGTGTCCCTATTCCTGTGCCCGTTTCTGAGGTTGAACAGTAATGGCCGTTTGACCAGTGTCGCCAATTTAGAGTCGACTTGAAAAATTGTAACTTGTAGCTTCGTCAAACGGGCCACTGGTTCGGCTAATCGTGTTTAAAAACTGGAAAAGCTTTTAAAAGCGTTGAGTTAGTTAGCGATCGCCGTAAGATAAATAACATGAAATATTGAGCCAGCTCACAAACTATTTTTTTTTATTTATTTATTACAATAATATAAAATTAACCTTATCTGCCAAACTGCATAACAGTTTGTTGGCAGAAAACATGAACCCTCAATTATTACACTTCGAAGCTGTTTATATATGTACCTTAGTAATCGTATAAACTAATTAGGTATATTGAGATAATATCTACTTAATGCAGACTCGGTCGAAACGGAAAGATAGCTGCCGCTGCACGCCCGGCTTGGTCCAGTGGTAGGTACTTATTTATACCCTATTTCATATAAGATCAGTACAAAGATTAGTAATAAGTAAATCTTTATACCTAGGATACCAAAAGGAAATAATCAACATTATTTCCTTTTGGTATCCTAGACTATACTCGTATTGTTAAGCAAACAAATTCAATTATGGCAATAAGTTCGTATACCGTTCTTCATTATCGGCTATTCCACACAGTCTACCCTGGAGTTAGGTTAAAGTAACATTGGTCCCGGATGTTTTGAGTGTCTAGCCCGCATGTTACCCCGGCAGATCCGGTGAACCGAGGCCCTTGACCGCCGATTTATCTTTAAAACGACCAGTCTACCTTGAGCCCTCTAACTCCATATGAAGCACACGCTACAACGCAGTTATTAATGAGGTGGAAGGGACGTGGGGGGTCTGCATTGAATGGTAGCGTAAATTGCTCGTGCCCATGAGTTGCGTGAATAGTACGTCACAAACGCGTTGTCGGCAACTTTCACCGAGCCTTACCTACTCTGTCGCATCGCGCGCGCATCGACCGTGTTTGCAGTAGCCCCGTTTCCATGTGGTGATGGCGGCTTGTTCCTGGTTATAGTATGCGACACTTTATATACTAGCTCTTTAGAAGTGTCAACTGCAAAGTACAATAGTTTCTCGTTGATATGAGCCCAGTTTTGTTGTTAACGATTTAGAAACAAATGGAATAAAAACAGACTGATATTACCTAGTCATAAAGCCGCTCTTGATTGGCTTCGTATTTTTTCCGAAGATTATAAGTATTCCATTCTAAAGGTGAGCCTGCTGTCGATTCAGTTTACACGCTCTGACATATTTTAACAGATATAGCCTGGCAGTTACTACATTTTATAGAAAATTGCAGAATGCTGAGGAAGGGGATGAGTATCTTAAGAGGTAATACTACGCGACGCGACAACTGCAGCTCAGAGTAAAAATCCGATACAGAAATCATCAAAATCGAGGTTTCGTTCTCGACTGTTTCCTCCTCCAAAACTTAACCAATCTTAACGAAATTTTGGAAATTGAATGGGAAGGAGACATTCTGTGTCGGACCGTTTTGATTTTTGTGCTTATTATTATACGATTTGTATACTAGGCGTCTGTTTGCGGTCAATTTATTTTGGCGTTTTAAGCGATGTTTGAAGTAGCCTAACTTCTATATAATCAAAAATATCCAAAAAAAATATAAGTAGAAAAAGACCCTTTCATATAAAGAATAATATATTTTTCGTGCTCGAAAAGTATGTCATATTATTATCAGTCCAAATCAAATGACAATGTCACTGTCATCCAAAACTTAGTTCGAAGTCCCGTCTCTTAGAACATATAGTGGTTATATTCTCTTTGGTGTCTATTATTGACTGGTAATCACTATCCGCCAAAGTTGTGCCAGGGAGTGGCGGTGTGTGAGGAAAAATCCACCAATAGGGAGAGGTACGTGAACGAGGCTAGCAATGGTAAGTTGTTTGATTTTCCCTCTTATACCGCTCCGCTACCTCACGCAACTCTGGTGGATATTCACCTTTATTAGGTTCTCTTTTCGCCAATTTGTCAATAAAAATATTACTGGACATTAACAATATCTCAATATGCTTTAGCCTAGTTGGTAGTGACTCTGTCTACGAAGCAAGAGGTCCTGCGTTCGAATCCCAGTAAGAGAAAATATTTGTGTGATGAGCATGAACAATTATTTTTGAGTCTTGAATGTTTTCCATGTATTTAAGTATCTATAAAATATATCTTCGCCTAGTACTCATAACACAAGCCTTATTGAGCTTACTTTGGTGCTAGAATAGGGGCTAAAACGGCATGGAACGGCGCCTAAGTGAATACCCAGCTTAACGTCACTACGGAAGTGTAGGTACACGTGTTCTAAACGACCTAATGAGATTCTACACGATTTTCATACTAACAGGGCGACTGCATGAAATTTACATATTAAGTTCTTAGCTGGCAAGATTTTCCCGAGTCTACGATTTTAGGTCTAGCTCCGTTCACAACTTGTCCTAATTCACCACCCCCAATAGTCCCATTCTACCTTGAGCCCTACATTCGTAATAAATATCATGAGTCATGGATGTTTTCTATGTATTTAAGTATTTATTTATCTATATAAGTATGTTTATCGTCGTCTAGTACCCATAGTACAAGCTTTGTTTAGTTTGGGTCTAGGTCGATTTGTGTAAGATTTTCCCCTAATATGTGTATATCTGTAATTGGAGGTCATACTTACACTGGCTCCTTCAAGTTCTTGATTTGCATTGTGATCAGCCTTGCCTTTTAACTTGCATAAGGTTTTTGGCTTCACGCCACTATCAACATCGGACGAGTTAAGTCTTCGCCACACTGTATTTTGCAAGAGTCCCCTCTTTCGGACGACGGGGGTTTCGGTAACCGGGAATTATGCTCAATTTAAGCATTAGTATTGCACATAAATGCTGATGACATGGTCCTGCTGGGACAGTCGATCGACTCGATTACTCAACTTGTCAGGAAGTGTGAGGCCTACGCCCAACAGCATGGTCTAAAGTGTTCTGAAGATAAAAAAACAAATCCTTGATATTATTGGCAAATATATCTAGATTTAACTTTCCAGTTACTCTTAGAAGAGCCCGAGAAAAGAGAAAGTTTAATTTATCTAAGTTCATACGAAGTTAAGTTAATAAATTGACATTGACACGGTGGATGACGTTTACGCACGAATAGTGAGGACATTCGAATATCCTAATACGAGGGGTAGAAGGTCATTGGGAGCTAGGAGCCCCTTAAGACAGCTCAAGT
This sequence comes from Epinotia ramella, assembly GCA_947578815.1. Taxonomy (NCBI): domain Eukaryota; kingdom Metazoa; phylum Arthropoda; class Insecta; order Lepidoptera; family Tortricidae; genus Epinotia; species Epinotia ramella. Next base: position 631,941 of record CANPUT010000121.1, read on the forward strand.
CGCGAATCTCATGTCTACAAATCGAATTCAAGATATCTTGTCAGTACGGTTAGCACAAGACCGCGCACGAAGTAGACTAGGTATCAGTAACTCTTTCTAATTAGAACAATAAGAAAGAGACGTTTATCTCGCGCGCGACTCAGCTTAATTAGCCTAGTAACATCGATAGCATACACGACAGTAAGAACAATAAAATTCAGTTCCGCGGCGTAGAATACAACGCGTATGACGTGTACTGTGTATAGTACAAACTTGGTAAGTTTTAATATAACCCCATGCAATATTCAACGGCAAATTGAGAATTCGGTCACCGCGTACCTTCGACGCTATAACTCTTCCGAACGGAGAGTTCAGTATTCAAATTCGTTTGTGCAAAATGTCTGCTTGCAACTTTCGTTTTCACTGTTCACCTCCGCTATTATATTCGACCCTGTTGCGTCTTCTCTAGGTTGCTTTTTGCATGCTATTGCCAAAATTTTCGCTTCGGGAATCTCTTAAAGGACGATGGTTTGAGACGGCGGAGGTGACGCCCCTTTCGAATACGCGGTCGTAACGCGCCGTAAATCGTTCGCAGATTGGAATCGAGATGGCGTCATTCTGGATTGAGGTATCGGGAAAGGAAAAAGGCGGTAATATATTATTTTCAATTTTACCCTGTATTTTTTACGGATACCTTCTATATCCATAATTTAATTTGTCATAACGTTTGTTTTGTTTGCCATAAAAGTGACTTTCTGTGAAAAAAATTCCAGGAGTAAAAATCCTGAAAACTTGACAGTTTATGAGAAAAACTGACTAGGGCAAATGATGAATATGGCAAACGTTACATTTATGGCAAAAAATGGATTTCATTAGTATCTCTTTTTTTCACCATGCAGAAGTGTCTGCAGGCGAAGCTAAAATTTTCAATTGAAACATTATTCGCCATGGATCTTGGCGGCAGACTTTGCTACTATCCTTTATTATACTGGTACGTGGCCGCCACTCGAGAACCTTTCCGCCCGAACGGCCATCGGTTCTACGTGCTATGTGCCCCGGCCACTGCCACTTAAGTTTAGCGATCCGGAGGGCCACATCAGTTACCTTGGTTCTCCTGCGGACAGCCTCATTTCTGATGTAGTTGACTGGTTATCGGATCACAATTTGGAAGTACATTTTTCAAAAACATTTTTTTTTTCAGTTTAGGCCTTATCAAAAGACCCCCCTTAATATTGATTTCACCTTCAACAATATAAAACTAGAATGTGTAGATACCGCTCCCCTTCTAGGGTTCGAAGTTGATTGCAATGTTAATTTAGTTAAAAGGGGCGCTTAACTTTCTGTTGAAATTGTAGTGTTAGTCTAATATCGGCATAACCGCATATGATTGACATTAGTTGTTGCTAACACTTTAAAAGTACATTAAATTTGAGACAATTTAAGCCTGCCCACAGCTCGCAGCTGCATAGTCTTGTCTTGGCAACTTTTAACATGAAAATGTTTTTGATGGGATTTCGAGATATTGGAATTTGAAATGAAAACCGACATTTTCAACTTTTCTAAGTTGTATAGTTATAAAATGAGAGCGTAACTACGTTTGTATGGAGAATCGAGCTTACTGCGGACTCTTAAGGCAGGACATTTCCGAGCACATTCCATACATATTGACAAAGCTCCTTACAAATTTCTACCCAAACATGTGCCTAAAACCCGGTACGCGCATGTTCGTACCAAACGGCTGCCTGGCATCGTTTCGCACTTCGCCCCCATCCCCGCATAACATAATGACAATGACTCTCATTCTGTGGGGCCATTTGCGGCGCTACTTAGACTTCTATGGTTTTTACGTTAGCTGCAAATTACGAAATAAATAGAAAAATAATAAATCATTTTTTTAGGGAATTTATGGACAATGCAGTTAGATGTGCCATCTTAATAAAGTTAAATAAAGCTAATAAAAGTTAAATAATAAAAACGCCATTCGCGCCAAACGCGTTCGTCGCCATTAGCGGACCCACGGTGGCACGTTGTGTTGTCTAAGTCTCGATTGTTTATAAGTAGGTATACCAAATCTACCAACAAACGATGAACAAAACTTTAAAACGTGTCTAATATCTTACGTTATATTTGTACTTTCCTAATCTAATTAGAAGCATGATCACATTGATCACTGAGACTTGTTCACATTTTTTTATTTTAATTGATACGGTTTTGTATCATATAAAAATTTACATTTTAGATCTAGCTAACGTACAGTCGAGGTCATAAATATGTTTACACATTTGCACCTTATTACAAGGCAATAAGGTGCAAAAGTGTAAACGTATTTATGACCTCGACCGTACGTTCAACGCGTTGCGTGATCGACCTGCTGGTAAGGGCATTCATTTGTGTGATGAGCACGAATATTTTGTTCTTGAGTCATGGATGATTTCTATGTACTTATTTAAGTATTTATTTATCTATTAAATAGATATATATCGTCGTCTAGTATCATTGTACAAACTTTGCTTAGTTTGGGACTAGGTTGATTAGTAAAAGATCTCATCATCATCATATCAGCCGAAAGACGTCCACTGCTGGACATAGGACTCCCCCAAAGAGTGCCAAAGTGGCCAAAGTGACCGTTCCTGCGCAACCCGCATCCAGCGGACTCCAGCAACCTTTACCAGGTCACCAGTCCACCTTGCGGGGGGCCTACCCACGGTATGCACCACGAAGTTTTCTGCGGTTATAAATTGCAATTTTTCGCTTTGGCGATCTCGAATAGAAAGTTAAGATCTAGAGGTAAGCCAGTATGTGCTTTATCTGCAATCCAAGCCTTAAACCTGCAACCGATATAACATATTATTGTCATGATTGTTTTTAGGATTCCGTAGCAAATCGCAAAAAACAGAACCCTTATGGATTCGTCATGTCTGTCTGTCTGTCTGTCTGTCCGTCCGTATGTCACAGGCATTTTACTGCGTGTTCACACTGCGTCCGTTTCCGTATCCGGGAGGCATCCGTCTCTTTCGCACTCGGGCGCTTACTTACTGTATTTTATCGTTCCCCTTGGACGCCAAAAACGACAAAGTGTTATGGCGTACGCTGTCTAAAGTCCTGTCGTCAGGTTACATTTATTTTTTCAACCCTAAGAAGTTCCGTACCGGACCCATCAATACCCCCTACGGGTAGGATGCGACTGAAACAATACCTCCAAAAAATTGGCTTGCGTGAGCCAGCGGCCAAGAGGTTAGAGGTATAGGTACAGGTAAAGGTAGTATGACATTCAAACAGACGTGTTTTTTTTAATGATTTATTGGACCCAAAAAGACACCAACACCAAAAATGTCTAAAATATTGAAAATACTTATGGACTGATGTGGCCATTACATACAAACTTACAAAGCTACAATCTCATAAACTTTTCCTGTTTATATTATTTAATATTAGTATATTATATGATAAAGTGGAATTGGGTGTTAGTTACTTTTCGAACACGACACTTCTATTTTTAAATTCTATTAAAAAATCATTTTTGATACAAGCTTTATTGCTGACTGTACTTTCCTGTATACCACGTAGAACCGATGGCGGTTGGGGCGGAAAGGTTCTCGAGTGGCGACCACGTACCGGAAGGCGCGGCAAGAGTAGGCCCCCAAGGTGGACAGATGATCTGGTCGCGGGAGTCTGCTGGATGCGGGTGGCGCAGAACCGGTCACGTTAGCACTCTTTGGGGGAGGCCTATGTCCAGCAGTGGACGTCTTTCGGCTGATATGATGATGATGACGCCCATCGTAAATTGTGCAAGTTTTTAATGTTATAATTTATAATATAATACTTATAATGTATTGTAGCTTTGTCAATAATTCACCTTTACCTTTTCTAAAGGGTGAACACTATTAAATTGTCGCGGGTCGAATATGCTACAGATGAGAAAATAAAAATCTTAAATGCTTAAAACTCTTTATATAACTAATTTTACATAACGTACAATCTATAAAAAAAATACTAGGGCTCTTTCAACGAACGACGTGAAAATTCCCGGACTTTACTTTTGATGTGATTCATCGACCTTTGCACGGAATCATCGGTTACCAATTTTGTGCATTTAATCCATTTTCGTTGAAAATCTGGCAATGAAGTGGCAGGTTGACAAGTTTTCCGCAATTTGCTTTTTATATTTGCCCAATATTTTTCAATGGGGCGAAGTTCGGGACAGTTAGGTGGGTTGCTCTCCTTAGGTACTACCTCGACTGAATTCGCCTTATACCATTCCAAAGTTCGAGTAGAGTAATGGCAGCTCGCTAAGTCCGGCCAAAATAATGTTGAGGAAGTGTGTTTCTTCATGAATGGTAACAGTCTCTTTTTCAAACATTCTGCAACGCGGTTCATTTTCGGAAAGCGGGACTTGTACTCGATCGGGTCGGTGGGTCGGATAATGCCTCCGCGCGGCGCCCGCGCCGCCGAGCCACCACTCCCACCAACAACAGTTACCCACACAAAACGTCAAAAACACGTAAGATGGAGCGCATGACGTCACTGCTGCTCCTCAAAGTTCTGTGGTTGCCAGCCATACCAGCCACTCGCGCCGTACTGCCCGCCTTTGCTTTGGTACATGGCCAGCGGGTTTACGTAGTTCACCATGCTTCTATCACCGTCCGCGCATCGCACATACACTGCTGTCACCACACTCCGGTCGCGGGAGCACAGAATAAAAAAATAACCAACGCGCGTCTGATAACAATCGCGACTGACTGTGACCGAGCCACAGAATTACGAAGCTACAACCGTTTTAATATTGCTTTGTTACACGAGGCTGCCGGGGGGCCGCGTCGACGGCGGCGCCGAACACGATGGGGCGCGGCACGTTGCCGTCTATTTAGTGACGTTACAATCTTCAAGCGTCATCGTTTCATATGAAGTTGCGTTTTACGAAAAAGGGACAGAACATACCCCGTCTTAAAACTTTGGACACTTATAACTTCGTGATTATTTAACCTTTTGCGTTGATTTTTTCTCCATTTGACAACATTAAAAATGTCTACACTCCTATTGTTTTGCATATAGTACAGCAAAAACGTCTGTGCCACGGAAAAAAATAACTTACTTCTTGTCATTTTTCCAACTGTAGTATAAACAATCAGCAGCCCACTTAGCAAGAAGAAAGTGTCCACTGTGATTGGAGCTGCCATAATCCAAATTGAAGAAAGTGAGACCATCCACTGTAACAAGCGTTAATAAGGATACATTTAGATGTTATGATATGATAAAGAAACGGTGTGTTTTATATTGCGATTTCTGTAAAAACAGTAGTTTTAACCATCAGGAATCAAAGACGCTTCTCAATATTTGTTCAAAATTTTTCGATAAGGTTACATTATACCATGGTGCATTATACCATCCTTTACCGCAAAACTCCAGATATCAGAAGTCTACCTTTTTAAGAAATTTTCACATTGCCCAATTTATTAAACGCATATAAGTAATTGTAGTTACAAGTTTACAATATTGTAGAATTGTAATACAATTCTGACAGGCGGCCTCACCCTTATAGGGTTCCATACCCAAAGGGTAGAACGGGACCCTATTACTAAGACTTCGCTGTCCGTCTGTCTGGCTGTATCTCATGAACCGTGATAGATAGAAAGTTGAAATCTTCACAGATGATGTATTTATGTTGCCGCTATAACAAAAAATACTATAAAACCAAATACCCATGATAATATATATTTAAGGGGGCTCCTATATAACAAACGTGATTTTTTTGCCGTTTTTATGGATAATTAATGGTACGGAAGCCTTCATGCGCAAGTCTGACTCGCACTTGGCCGGGTTTTTTTATGTTTGTAATAATAATAAATAACATATGTTCCACTTTTAATGATAATAAAATTAGTAGTTATTATGGTTAATTTTAAAGGTTTCCGATTAGTTGTATTTAAGGCTTCCACTCACCGAACGCGGGTCGGGCACGGCGCGGTTCGGGCGCGGCACGGGTCGTGCGCGGTATATCTCTCTCACTACCAACGCATTTAATATCTCTCTCACTATCTCTATCACACCGTTGCGCGGGCCCGCGCTACTGTGCGATAGAGACGCCGCGCTACTGCGCGAAAGAGATAGAGATAACGCCCGACTCACGCCGCGCACGACCCGCGTTCGGTGTGTGGAGGCCTTTATGGTAAGCCGGTGGGACCACAGTTATCCAAGTAACTGAGTAAGATCTAAGGAACCAAAACTGATATATTGAGCCATTCGCGGTATCGCCTTAATACGGCTTGCACTGCCCCCAACTAGCAAGTATGTAACTGATCGGGATAATAGTTACTTAGTTAGTTAGTTTAGTTCACAGCTAGGCTGATAAGAGTCTGGTCAACGGCGTAACAGTAAATAAAATTGACAACACCAGCTACAAGTTAGTGGCACAATAGAGAGGCATTCAGAGACATGATTTATCCGTTCACGAGTCGAGCCCAGACTTCAACACATGCAATCATTCATGTGTTATTCTCTACACTAAATATTGTATGCCAATTGCAGGAAATAGATTTTATACGTAAATATAGGGTAATGATAATCATAGTGAACCAAAGTTAGGGGATGATATATCTACCTTCATTGCTCCGAGCTCCAGCGACGAGACGCGTCCTCTCTCCGCAGAGTCGGTAGCGCTACAGACGAGGGTCAGACACGGCCGAGATTACGCGTCACAAGACGCTGCAGTAAGGATGTACGCGTTGTTTAGTCAGGTATTAGGGAAATAATAGGTTAGCTCTGGACAAACCTTTGATATAGATTCCTATAAAAACTATGATAAATAGGGGAACCATATTTTTATTTTTAAATCACTAACTTATATTCTAACGATTTAACTCGATACAATATTTGATTTTGATCCATAACTAGTTGTTTTCAGAGTAGATTGTTCACAAAATGGCGGATGGACGCACCGGGGGAATGATAATTTAGGTGCTTGACATTTTTTTATGGCTAATTCTACTTACTTTTAACAAAAAGTTGCGCTTTGCTCGTGTAGACGTGTCAATACGTGTTGTGTTTGTTCCGCGAATAATGGTAAGTAGTTTGATCAAGTATTTTAGTTTGTTTTTGTTGTGAATTCGTCATGTCATAGTTAATATTTAACGCTTTATTTGAATAGTTTCAATAGTTTGCTAACCTATTGACGAATATATTTAATTTGAAAGGTGTAAGTGCCAAGGTTAAGTACCTGCTTTCATTAAAGTTTAAAATTCATCTTAGTTGCGTGTACTATTCATGTAATAACGATTGTAGGTACCTGCCTATACAATATATATGAGCATCATATTTTAATAATAAATTTGTTTTATTTTATACCACCATTAAAAAATCGTTAACTTTGTGTTACAAATAAAATAATGTATTTTTTTTACTTTATAGGGTAGTTAAATTAAATTTTCAAACAGAACCTCTGTAACTGTGCTGAAATTTAATTGTGATAAATCTTTGAAAGTAGAAACCTGTAATTATAGGTCGGCAAGATATTAATTTTAGAAAAAAACGGGCTTACTAACATTTTTTCGACTTTTTAAGGACTTTTTTTTTTTTTTATAAAAGGTTCGGTTTCGGTTTCGGTTTCGGCCGAAACGACAATGAAACCGAACCTTCGGTTTCGGTTTCGGTTTCGGCAAAATAACATGTTTCGGTCGGTCACTACAAAAAAGAAACAAATCCAGGGAGTACTTGGACTCAGTCCAATGTTTCGATAAATAATGTAATGGCTAATTTGTCTTGTTGTAAAAACCATGGTTTCATGCCAAACCTATTTCGCCGATGGAAGGACTTTTATTATGCGAGTCATTAGTCTGATTGTTAAATGTGAATGTTGTAAAATAACCCAATTGTCTTTGACAAAGCTTGTTGCTGCCTATGTCTAAACTACATAATGTAAAATGAAATGTAAAAATATTTATACTGTATAATAAACATGTATTAATAAAAAAAATAAAAATTAAGTATTTGTTGCAGTACATAGATTTCACGATGAATATCTTAGTTTAAGTCCATTTTTATAACAAAATGGACAAAAGCTCGTTTGGAACTTGATAATAATATCAAACGAATAAATTACGCCAGTGTAAATGCGTATTAAAGTAAGTATTTACATTAACTATATATTTACTAAATGTTGTTTAATTTACCTGCAATCAATTTAAAACTTCGTGTAAAATTTCGTCCAAATCGGTTTAGCCGTTTAAGCGTGATTGAGTAATAATAAACATCCAAACTTTCGCATTTATAATACTTACATATTATATTCAATATAATCTTGCAACTGTATCTGTTAATATTGGGAAGCTTAAGAAACCGACTTCATATTATTTAGTTAAACTTTATCCGAGACTTTCCCAATTTTTGCAATATAATGTACTTATTCAAATTTACGACCTTTATACAAAAGCCTCATAAGAAAGCAATATAATAAACGAATGCCTATATATCTCGAAAAGAGAACAGGGAACACCTATACAAAAATCATCGCTAAATAGAAAGTTTGATGCACTTGGATTAATAGTGCAATAAAAAAGACAATGCTTTGGTTGCAAGTGAATTTGAACAGACCGTAAAACTACTTTTTGCCCCAAACCCGCAGCGTTAGAAAATTGCCCCTTCGCAACATTTAACAACAAAGCCCTAAATTATCTGGGGGCGCTTTTTCTATCAGACAAAGTTAATAACTCTATTCCAATTTCATTGCTTGTATCTGTTTCCTTTATTCTATAACTTAACACATAAGCCATGTTGCGATAATTATAGGGTAGCTTAGGAGGGTGCAAGGTGTTTTGGGAATGGTGTTTGTATATTAATATTCTAGTGTAGTCAGCGTCACGCAAACTTATATAAAAAAGGTAATTCAACACAATAGAGTTTTTTGTTCCTACGTCCGTCCCCCTCGCTACCCTAAGTGGTTCATTTTTATATTTTTTCTCGCTCCCTGGAGGACGCACGTATTGTATTTTTGTTTACTCAGTTCGGGTACGATTCGATATTAGAATTCTGTTCATAGGTTTATACGAAATGTTGGTCACACTTTGGAAGGTTAGTCGAGTTTTTGCGAGAAATCAGTTTTTTAGGATTATTTCATTGAAAGCAGTCGATTGGCGACGTCACGCACTCGTGAAAATTACTTTAGGTAGGTAGTGAAAAAAGGTAAAATAAATTCAACTAAGCTTGCGCTCATAAGTGTGTTCATAAAAATAATTGATATTATTATGTATAGGTACAGTTGTTTTGTTTTCCTATTTATTCAAACTCAAGTTACAGTTTTTATATTTTATGGTGTTATGAAACCTTGATGTCGTTCTATAGTTGGTTAGTCATAATTTGATTCATCATCATCAATAATATCTACGATTACGTCCCACTGCTGGGCACATGCCACCACGCATAGAGAAAAGTAATGGGTAGTAATAATTTAGAATTTTTTCGCAGGTTGCCTCACGACGTTTTCCTTCACCGACAATGTATTAGGAAATATGAAATTATGGTCTATTCATTTATTTCCGATAGCTCCGAGTAAAAAGGCAGTGTTATGTACTTACATTTTTCTCAATTTCCTTTAATAAATTAGTGAAATATAGATTCCATGTAGTCTATAATTTAATAAAGTTACATGGATAGGTATATATTGTCAGTTAATGTTCAGTCATCAGTGCCTTCCCGTCTATTTCAGATGATTTAGACAATGCAATTGAGACACATTTTTGAAGATTGTCTTGTTTAATACGAGTATTATAAAAATAACCATAAAAAAGTTAAGTAGTCAAAGTTCACTTCACATTGTAAGTACAGTTTTCTACGTATAAAATATGCGTAAGATTACGGATAAACACGTACACATTCTATCGTTGTAATAAAAGCATTACAATCACACTACATTACTACATAGGTAATTACTATGGGCAGCGAAAGAGTAATGAACTTATTATTTGTATTAATTGAGTAGATTTTATCAAACTAGGGCGTGCTCATAGAGTCAACATTGGAAATGATGGAATACGTAGCTTGATTAGCAAAGGAATTAAACACAGAGGGTGGGACAATACATGTGACTTCGTTTAGTTCACATTAAATGTTTAATTTTACAAACAGTTGGTTAGATAATGGAGATGGATGAGTGATGGGAGGTACAATTACTCTAGATCTTAAGGAAGATAATGGTAAAGGGAACGCTTCGTTGAAATTTAATAAAGAAGGTAATGTAACAGTTTCGCATAATTGATTTGGCATAATTTCTATTGGCATAATAATACTGTAGCATAATAATACTTTGGCCTACTACTTTGTTTGGCATACTACGCTAATAGCATAATTTCAGTTGAACTAATCTGTATTGGCCGAATATATATTACGCATACTATTGTTTGGGCTAATAATTATTTGGTATATCTGTTTTGAAGCATAATTTCTGTTTTCTAAATACATTACATAGCATGCATTTACACTTTTCGTGGACGCGGATTATTGGGTCGTGCATTATCAGGGCGGATAAAAATGGCTTGTCATAAGCGAACTCTGTCTTAGGTCGGTTAGGTTAGGGTTCACTTGTGTTCCTCAGACCAGAAATAGACACCCCGCGCAGCGGGGTGGCGTCGACTCGCTGGAGATTCATCCGCAAAGATGACCGTCCCAATGTACATGGATTATCAGGCTGTACATTATTGGGCCGTGCATTATGCTTTCATTGCTTTGTGTACTTATGCGTTTTGTAATGATGCCAAGTAATTATTATGTCTTTTTGTATTTATGCTATCTGATGTTAGTCTTTGTGATGATTATGCTATTTTCGTTTATTATTTTTAATTTTATGCCTAAAAATTTATGCCATAACATGATTAGGCTTAACGCTAATTCGGCTATAAAAAATTATGCGTTATTATATTATTCCAAATGATTTTATGCGATCCAATAGAGAACCCAACGAGTAGGTAGGTAGTTGATTACTGTGAAAAAGTACAGTCGACAATAAAAGAGTCTAGTTTTATCGTGGCCTGTCTGTCTTAGTTACATCCACGTGCGGTGCGGTTGCGTCGGCCGAATTTGTACGAAAATTGGCCATTCCAAGTACACATTAAGTTGGTCGACTATTACTCGCTAACGATTTATGCCTACATGTCCGTGATAGTTTTCTTTTTAAATCATATGTACTACTGATACGATTTTTTTCAACACTAAAGGTCGGAGGAGTAGGAGTGCAAATTATTATAAGAACCTAAAACGCTTTTTGTAACGCTATATTCTATAAGCCGTTCGTACTTCGTATAATGATTAATTAGTATCACAAACATATTGCCTACTCGAGAAATGACTTTTCAAATTATCTTATCTATTCTTATCCATCGCGGTGAACAACGACTCCTTATTGTAATTATTAATTTAGATCCTGTCATTCACCTCCGCCGCCAGAGCCGTTTGAGCGTTATTGAGTAACAAACTTCCAAACTTTCGCATTTGTAATGATTATTACAAACAGTTCCAAAGCTTTTCGTCAGTTTAAAACGAGCAAAGTTACTGAAATAGTTGGATTCTTTTGGCATAACACAAAGTTGGTCCCATAGTTAATGTTGCTCAAAATCATAGATTCACATTTTGCTATTTTGTATCACGAATAATTTCTGGTATGGTTAAGACGAATTTATTACCAACATTGGACGTCTTTTGGCTGATATGATGATGATGATGATCATTAACAAAGCATTATTTGTTATTCTTATGTCAGTGCACAGTTTTGCATGCAGTAGGTTATGATTTGTTAATTATTCTCATTATATGGCTTAAATATTGTAATGCTTGAATATCAATGTTGATACAAACAGCGCATGGTTAGAATAATAAGCATAATGACCTTGGATTGTGAATTGTAATGAGAATTAGCAATCACAAGATGTTTAATTGACTAAAAAAAAAAGTAAAATGCAATGTAAAAAAAAACACCTCACTGTAAACTTCATCCTTAAGACCACATACAATTATTGGGATAAAAAGGCTACTTTAAGCACATGCTGTTCAAGTTACTATTGGAATGATTTTGTCACATATATCGTATACGCGCGTACACACTGTGTGATATGTGAAACATAATATTATAGGTGTGAACGCGTTGTTATATGAAATATATGAATTTTTTAACCGTGGATTTATTAGTAGTATTTTAGATATGTCTCACAAAAGTTTAAATTCGATTATAGCTGTTTTTTTGCTTTAGCCTTTTACGAGACATTATTATGCTAAATTACAACCCTTACGTGATTTAGTAAAAAAACGGAAGGTCATTTCAGTTATAGCTCTCGAAACTGACTTAGCTACTAGCGAAAACTATATCTTCAAATATAGGTACTTACAGATTTTGTCTTTCTTTCCACTTATTATAATTATCTATAGGTATTCTATTCATCATGTTTCATCTGACTGTCGGGGCATATATTTACTATGCGAGAAGGAGCGGGGCAGCAATAGACGCATCAGCGCGGCAGGTACGGGGCGCGCGGAGCTACTTAGTTGTTTTAAAGTGTAATAAAGTAAACACATTGTATTTTTTTGCCTTTTCTAACTACATAAAGCCCGGATTCCCGGGGCATATCCATACTAACATAATGATTGAGGTCGTTCACCCCATGTCGAATCCAAAAAACCGATCACTGGTTATTAGAGAATAACAAATCGGTAATAGAAATTTGACTTTACTTATTTTAAATTATTTGTAAACTGTGTAGGGTAAATCGCCAATAACTGGCCACCCTTATGGCCATGTATTCTATTATGCTTAGTTAGTTATTGAACTTGGCCAGTTATTACCGATTTACCCTACTTTGTTGAAAGTGTTGAAACTAAATGGCGTTCAGTTACTGGCTCCAATTTTGTTTCCTGGTGTCATTAATAAAATAACATGTTTTATGGCTGATGTAATAGAAAATAAACTCAACCAATTTTAAATTGTATGTAAAAGTGTGAAGTATTAATTTATTTAACTCACAGGTTCTGATGCTCAATAATATGCGAGGGCTGTTCTGAAAGTTGTTAGCTGCTCCGGCTCTACTCATGTGATTACAATATTATTTATACCATTGTGAGGGATATTTCAATGCTAATTATGGCCATGATTTTTTTATAAATTAATGCGAATAGATTTTTTATTATATATTTTTAACTGAAAGCTGTTTTGTATGGAGTTACGAATTGCTTAGAAATAACGGCAATTTTAGGCACAATTAAATGAATTTCGTATTGAATTCTTTGAAAATCGAAGTTAAATTTACCCGGGACTAATTATTCTGTTTCTTTTGCTATTTCCAATGTATAAATTAATAAATAATGTTATAAGTATAACACGGCGGTTCCATAACACTTCGGGAGCTCTTGGACACTGCAACTACGCGTCATTGCTCTGAATATTTATGGATAAGCTGAATTAAATTAATAAAAACAGATATCCAAAAAATACCCAGCAATATCGCATTCCGTAATAATCTCGCTCCTCTAGTGGCATATGTTTTGACGTTTACTCAATAATTTAATACTTATATATATTTATATTATATATATACACAGTCGAGTACTTAACCACAATTGAAGACAAAATTCTGGATAAAGCAATTAATTTACTGAAACGCGACCGTTTCAATTATGTATTATTAACTTGATTGAACCCTGTTTGCCAGCCCATTTAACGTTGCAGCAGCAAATACTATTAAATAATGTAGGTATTTTGGTTAATTCAAACAAGAAATACACGCTTTTCATGTCATTGAAAATCAAGAACGAACATATTGTATTCGAGGCGCGGCGGTCATTATTTACTGTTTATAGCAATTGTTCTTAACCAGTGGTCCGCGAACCACTGGTGGTCCCTGGAAGCACCCGAAGTGCTTACCTACACAAAAAAATACTAAGAGCCGATTTCTACGGAAAGCCGACTATGGCATTGGAAATATTTCCAACGTTTCGCTACCAACTAATTTAGCCGAAGATATTCCATTTTAAGATCGTATTTGCATAACGGTCACGGGCACCGGCCCCTTATTGCGGGCGAAATTAACCGCAGGGAACACATTCGGGGATATATCCATCCACGGCCGATCCTAAACGGGGCTGCATTTTGAGAACGCATTGGAATATTCCGTTCATCAAAATGATGTAACTTAACGTACAAAAAAACACATCACCCTGTAAAAATTCCGAAAAAGCTAGAATATTTATATGATTTTCATTAAGTTTACATTTTTTTAATTAATTTTCATGTAAATTATGTAAAAATTCATAGACAGTCGTACATTTCCTAGCTATTTCGGGAATTTTGCAGGGTCGTGTTTTTTTAACGTAAAATGACATAATTTTAATGGTGTCGGTGTATTAACGAAAACGTGCCAGTGGTCGATACTGGCGCAATACATTATACTTTCATAACAAATAGAGGTGACCTAATAGGCGTCAAATAGACTCTTATATCTCTCAAAATACGTTATTTATGTTAATTTTCAAATCCATCATTGTTTATTGTGTTACATTCAAATTTCAGTCGTAGAAGCAATATTATGTTTTTAGAATTATCTTAAAATATAGAAACGACCATGTGCCCTGTGCCTGGATTATACCTATTACGCATGGAAATGAATGAAAAAGTTGGTGTTTTGTGTAAATATGTTTATTTACGCATAAAAAGTGTGCGTTTTTGACAATAATAGAAATATTTCTTATGAACTACGGTGATTCAATTTAAAATTGTGCATTTAACAATGGTTGCATACATTTTTTTTTGTTTGGTATCAATTAGATTTTAGTTAGTTTGAATACTACCGACTGAAACCGATCGATGTTATTATTTTAAAAACTCAAATATTTTACTGATTTACAACTTACTAGCGTTAATTAATGATAATGATTGTAAAACTTACGTTTTTGGCACAGTTTGCCACATTAAACAGATTTTACTGTTCTTTCACTAAATAGCACGTATTAACTTCCTTTAATTGTATGACGATAAGTAAATAAAATCGAATGATTTGACGGTAATTAATTGTAAACTTAAATTATACGGGTACCACCTACTTGTCGTAAAATCCGCTAAGTGCCAGTGCAAGGCGCAAAATTTAATCACAGGTTTATTAGGCACTAGAAGCGCTATGTGGCGATGTGGATTACGCCCTCGTAATTCCCGAAAAGAAACATTATCTTAACAAAATTAAGTTAGTTCAACAGGCTTATCACGTATCGCATCGCACGCACGACGGTAGATCTAAATTTCACATTTTATATGGAAAATAAATCCAGTTGAATTCTCTTAACGCACGTTCGAAATGTTTCGTGATTGCTGCGCGGGTTTTCCGAACTACCCGCATTTGGTCTTTATTAACCACTTGTACACTAGGGTTGTCACCCGGCCGACACGTATTCAGAAAAGTACAGTCGGCAATAAAAGCTTGTACCAAAGATGAAATTTTTGACAGAAACTTATTTATAGTCTACTAGCCAGTAGAATGGAACATATAATAGATCGTAGGGATTCCAGAAAGAAAACAATTGCAGTGATTGGTGTTTGCTGATTTTGACAGCGGACGTCATAACATCTTAAAGCCTGCAACACACTGGTACGGCCTGCGGTGGCGGTCAATAGTGACAGCTAATGACAAGTTCTATTGACCGCGCCAGTATGTGAGAGGCCTAACGGGTTCTTAGCGCTGCGGGCACGATAACGCACTACACCTTTGTGTATTTGGCGCTCAAAATTTAAAGACGTGGTTTGTGTGGAGGGGTAAAATTCAAATTTACTTTAATCCCGGAAATCAACCCTTAAAAGGATGAATTCTATGGGAGTATGACGATAATTGATGCTGAAGAAGAAGAACGTTTATTTAGCATCTCAGTCACACAGATATTAAAGAATGATACATTGCGATGAGAATGATACATGATACAACATGAAAGTGTGTGCGTGCATAGTGAGTGAGTGTGTGTGTGTGTGTGTGTGTGTGTGTGTGTGTGTGTGTGTGTGTGTGTGTGTGTGTGTGTGTGTGTGTGTGTGTGTGTGTGTGTGTGTGTGTGTGTGTGTTGTGATGACTGATGTTATGACTGCTTAGGTTACTTCATTTAGATTTGTGTTGTTTGTCTGGTGGTGTATAACTGGTGGTAAAAGTTGGTCGAAGGGACAGTCATATCGGTACCAGAGTCTGGTTGATGATGATGTACTCGTCCGGTCCAAACTTTGTGAGTTATTGGAGAGGTTATTGGAGAGTGTCATCCGAGCCAAAGAGTATTTGGTTGAAGGGATGCACTTCTCTAATCCAACCATATTGTTTGTGCAATGAGTGGTCGGCTAAATCTAGATTCAATCTGAATTTTACAACTAGAAAGTTGTTAAAAAACGGAGTAGACGCCATCGTCTAGCCTAGAAACTGTTACACGCAATTAAATTAAAGATAAGATGAGCAAGCAGAACGGAAAGGCGAGGCGGTGTGTTTTATACCGAGAAGTGCATTGTAAATACAAATATCGCAACATAAGTACATCCAGATCACGAACAACTAAACTGAAAGGCGTCGGCGCTGAGGTCCTTTAGCAAATTAGGCACAATTTCAGCTAGATTTAGCCGGCTCGGTGTTCTTATGCCGAAGTGACTCTACCTTCACATATTATATGTATGCACATCACAATGACCGTTCGCAACAAATTAATTACGCTTTAAATATGGTATCAAGTGAAATAAATGTATTACACATACAACTTTTATCTTTTCACTTTCTAATAGTTACAAGTATTTAGGTATTTCTTTAGTCTCGCGGCTTTGCCTTTATGCCCAAACATTAGACAAAGATCCTAGTGATCAATGCTCAATACTTGGCACCTATCTTAATATATATTTCATAGCAGTCTCGAATCCCATTTCACGCTACAAGTGTAAACTGGGAACACAGCGCTCGACCGACGTCGCTTAAAAACCACTGGCCGTGAGGGAAGTACGAATAGCGACAGCTCGCGACTGACAATAGGTAATAGGTACTTTTTATATGAAATTTCCATTTCGGGAGAAAACGTTTTCCACTAACTAAATCTTGACAAATCACTCTGATTTTGATGTCGATCGAAGCGAGGAGGAGTGTGTTAGGTATCTTGTGATCATTTGGTACGACGACGAGCGAAGCGAGGAGGAGTGTAGGTTAAAAAAGTTGAAAAAAAGTTCATGTGGTGCGATTGGTAGGACAAAGGCAGTAGGATTTTAACCTACACTCCTCCTCGCTTCGCTCGTCGTCGTACCAAATGATCACAAGATACCTAACACACTCCTCCTCGCTTCAACAAATTATTAGCCTTTGTATTTAATAGTAAGTAGGTGAATGTTTTCGTAGGTGTTGCCAGTTAAAATATAATGTCACACAATTATTTCACTCACTAATTCAACGATTCCATGAAATAAATGGTACGGCGGAAAAGAAAAACCTACGCCTTTGTTAAAAATCTATCGATGGCGGCATTGGAACGAATTCAATTATGTAAGTTTTTGACAATTTACGTGTTCGCTTTGGATAATTATCTGGTCTATATTTAAAAAATAATAATGACCCGAGCTGACAAATATATGAAATGAACTATGGAAGTTTGCAGTTGTTGATGTTATTCATCATCATCATGATTATCCGCCTAGCGGGCACTCGTAATGTTTGCTCAGATGCCGGCTGAGCCCGCTAGGCGGGCAGTAGTATGAACTTACACGCCTAGCGAGTTCTGTCGTGAATTGTTCCATTTTTAGTCCGGTTACGAAAGTGTTAAGGGGTGCATTGGAAATTATCGCGGCAATTTCGTGGTGTCAGGTGTTAAATTAACTGACCGCGAAAACGTCGGAACTTGACTCCCTTCGGCCAAAACTCTTCCTTAGTGAAGGTCGATAGATGGTATGTTGGAACTCTGACCACAAAAGAATTAAAATTCACGACATGGCGAGACTCAAAGTTGCTTACAAAAAGCGGGAGCTGCGCTTTCAAAACGCGGATTTCTAAATGAAAATGCGGATTTGCAGAATCAATAGGGGTGTAGACACTAAATAAAATAATCAATAATGATGTATTTGCTTGAAAACGGATTAAGAATGTAGTCAAATAGAGAAAAAACCGGCCAAGTGCGAGTCGGACTCGCACACGAAGGGTTCCGTACCATTATCTAAGTATAAAAACGGCAAAACGGTCACGTTTGTTGTATCGGAGCCTCGTTAAATATTTATTTTATTCTGTTTTTTTAGTATTTGTTGTTATAGCGGTTCTATGTGTGAAAATTTCAACTGTAACTATCACGGTTCATGAGATACAGCCTGGTGACAGACGGACAGACGGACGGACGGACAGCGGAGCCTTAGTACCTATTGGGTCCCGTTTTTATTTTACCCTTTGCGTACGGAACCCTAAAAAGCAAGCAAGAGATTAAACAATCACAAAGTTATAAGTGTCCAAAGTTTCAAGATGAAACTATACTATTGTCATTTACGCTCGAGGATCGTGACGTCACGATCTGGTGGCTTTGTTACTTATTACCTAGATGAAAATAAATAAACAAGATAATTTGAAAATAATAGTCATCAATTACGCCTAACAAACGCGTTATTACGGACATGTAAGGGTTTATTAATTAATTTGTTGCTTCGATTATTATTTATGGCTTATTGTTTGGTCGCTGGCAGCTTATTAGCCTATAAAAATAATGTGTCAATAACATGAAGTTGCCGATACATAATTGAGTACTATCGACAACACGACAACACAGCTAACTGACCATCCGTGCACTTGATATGCATTGTATTGTAATAAGGTTCTATATAAATACAGGATGACCAGTTAACTGTGTTGGCGTTTGTACAGCGTAATAAATAAATTAGGTATAGAACGAGCGAGCGAAGCCAACGAAGTTCTCCATTTCGGCCTTAAGGCGCCGTAGGTTCATGGTCTTCTCTCCCTCTCACTGAGCATAAGCGTGAGCGAGATGGTAAGGCGTGCTCGGAAGCGCGGATATCATGTTTTTTAATTTTAATTTTTTGACCGTTTAAATAAATCAAAAAGTAATCACTGAGTTCTCTCAAACATGATACTGCCGATTTTTAGAAGCAATTTTAATATTTTTAGCTTTGTGCATAATTTGTTACGAGTATTTTAAATGTATTTTAGACCTGTGTTCGTGATTATTTTCTATCGAGCGAAAATTGCTTAATCATGTTTCGAATCACTGATCTCGCTGCAGAAAAGCCTCAAAATTAATATTCGTATTTTTTTGAAACCATATTATTATAAACAGACGCATTATATTGTTTCAAAAACTCTGTTCGCTTAACTTCGCTGAACCTACGGCGCCTTAAACGTGACCGTAAAACGTAACGTGCTAGCCGGGCAGAGCTCTTTTTACGTCGTCGTCGTGCGTCGACTTGTTTTCAAATAGTAAGAAGCCAAACCTTTTCACTATAATAACTCAAATACAATAGGTACAGTCAAGTGTAAAAATGTGGGTGCATACAACTTTCTTCTAAATATGTCCCATCGCGTTTATTATAATATTAATAATAAATCAGCCTATACACGTCCCACTGCTGGGCACAGGCATCCTCTCACGGATGAGAGGGAACGGGCAGTAGTCCCCACGCTGGCCCAGTGCGGGTTGGGGACTTCACAATCACATACACCTTTGAATTTCTTCGCAGATGTATGCAAGTTTCCTCACTATGTTTTTCATTCACCGAAAAGCTAACGGTACATATCAAATGATATTCCGTACATAAGTTCCGAAAAACTCATTGGTACGAGCCGGGATTCGAACCCACGACCGCCGCTTGACAGCCGCATGCCTAGACCACTAGGTTTTGTTTTATATTTATGAGATAATGAAATCGATATATAAATCGACATATCTTTGCACACAAAACATTATTTATTTAAACTTCATAGCACAATAATGAAAAGAAGTACTTCAAGCCGCAAGGCATTCTCTGCCAGTCAACCAATGGGCTATACAGAAAACATACATTGACCATCACACGAGCAATGAGCATGGCATGGTCACGCATGGCGTGTCCGTTGTCCTCGACTAAATCCGTGAATCGCCGTGAAATCGTGTCCCGGTGTTTAACGCATTCCGTGTCGCGATGTGTAAATTGATTTTTAGTGTTTGCTACGCGTGATTTAGGCAATGAAATGCTTGAGACACGAGTATCTGTAATAGTTTAGGTAAACCTGTAATTGGCCATACTACTGTGTATTACAGCATAAGTTACATACGTTGTATCGCTGTTGGTTTTCTGATATAAATAGTTTAGTTTAGGTTATTATTATTATGTATCTTCGATTGAAAGTCACGGGGCGAACCCCGGTTATTTGGAAGGCGTGCGTTAGGATATAGATCCAACACGTTGAGGCCCTTCGGAGACGAAGTTTAATGTGATGTAATACACCTGCTGGAACCCATTCACGGGTACATCGGTAGATACCCGTGAACCGGTTCCAACAGGCGTTGGGGCTATTGTGGGTAAAATAGATAAAGAACTGAGTCAATGGTGATATGGATGGATTATGAAACTGGGCTATTGCAAAGAGGTCCGGACACCTGCCATAACGTTGTTGCGCACAAAGATGGGCCCCTGAAATTGCCGTCGTGAAGACAGCCAGGAGCAACACCAGGGTGAGCGGCTCATGGGTGTCGAGAGGTGGTGCTGCGCCTTCTCCGAAGTTACTCACGGGGTTATGCCCTTTAACATTTCAACCCCTGGAGCATATAGACCACTCCTCCCTGGACGGCCAATGAAGGCAAGCCCGGGCTGAGAGTCCTGTGGTCCCCCTTGGGGTTTCCACTCTGACCGACGAAAACACGCCGAAAAAGGAGGCCCTGACCGACTCTCGGGAGCACTCGGGTCCGTGGGGTCGTTACTGCCCAACAGCTCGACACAAGCTGCCCTGCGGGCTTATTATTATTATTATTATAACATGCACGCGATGAGACATATTTATAAGTAATAAGTTGTATGCACCCACATTTTTACACTTGACTGTACCTAACCTATTGTATTTGAGTTACGAGGGTCAAACTGAAAGTTTCAGAAATATACAAAATATGCAGTTAAATTGAATAAAAGTATTTTTATTGTTTTTCAATGTATTCTCCTTTATATTTTATGCACTTTTCCATGCATTCAAACCAGTCGTTATAGTAGTTTAGTTTATGCAACTGATCCATAATGAGAGGCCTTAAAACATGCGTGTGGTTTTATGAAACGAGCGTCAGCGAGTTTC
This sequence comes from Epinotia ramella, assembly GCA_947578815.1. Lineage (NCBI taxonomy): Eukaryota > Metazoa > Arthropoda > Insecta > Lepidoptera > Tortricidae > Epinotia > Epinotia ramella. The sequence continues at coordinate 653,195 of CANPUT010000121.1, forward strand.
ATAATAAGATCACACGAGTGTTTTAAGGCCTAATTATGTACAGTTGCATACACTAGTTAGACTAGAAATACGCGACAGAGTTTTGTGACGTCAGATGTGAAGTAGGTCACTTTTTGCTGCTAGCCGATTCGACTTCATTCAAAACTGAACGCTATTCGTAAGAGTATAAAGCCGTTAAACACTTTTGCAATAGCATATTCTGCAAATAAATTTGTAATCATACCAACGCATCCTTCACCGTTTTGCTATTGAGAAAATTCGAATAGTTATAGAATAGTTATTTACGATACAAGTGCCGAAAATAGGAAATTCGCAATGAGTGGAGATAAATTAAAACACTCCCCACCGAAGGGAGTGTTTTAAATCGACACGAGTTGCGAATTACCTATTCGCACGTGTATCGTACAACGTTTTACTGTACATATGGCTCTTTAAAGTTTCGACATATGCACGAAAAGTGCTCTTTTCCGCACTAGTGCGGGAAAGTAGCATCATATGTACTGTAAAAATATTTACCAACGGCAAAAACAAATTGATATTTTTGTCGCCTCCGTGCACCGCCATCTGCTGTTTTTGCAAATTCGAATAGTTCGAATTTAGACATTATTCCTAAAGACATGAAGCTTTGAAAAATATTTGGCAATGGCAAAAACAAATTAGTATTGTGTTTGCCGCCGCCCGTCGGCGAGCAGGACCCCGGCACCATTCCGCCGCGGCGGCGCGTTGGGCCCGTCGCACCCAACGCGCCCGCGGGCCGTCCGCCTAAGTAATTGATAATTGTTTATAAATTTGCGTCAAATTCATTTTTAGGGTGACACCGTAAGATGTCACGTGACCTGATCGAAAAACTGTTACAATGTTATTGAGTTTTCACTTCTGCCGGCACTCCCGGAGTGCAACCCGGTCTTTTTTTTCCTAAGTTCATCAAAGACACTCGGCAAACAAATACTTATATACCAATCGGCATGGACCTTTCTAAGATCTTCAAGAGGAATAGTAGCCACGTGACCCGATTTGGAGACAAACCTTAGCCACCATCTTCTTGGCCGTACTGCGAGAGCGAATAACTTTTGTCGGCTTGAGCTCGTCTTCGTAAACCCATACTCGAGATTTGTTTTTAGTCTACACCCGTATAACGTTACATAAAAATACTAGGAACCTCGTTCCTTAGTCGAATAAAAATAAACAAAATAAGACTGAGTACCGTAAAACGGGGTGAGTAGGGACAAAACTGACATTCACCTCGATAATATTTTATTTTTACGTATGCAAACTGAATGTTGTACCTATATAATAAGTGTTCCGGACGTTTGTATTTTAGTTTTTTTATGATTTTGGGTAGTTCAATTTCATAACTTTAACGATAAACACGAAATCCCACCTCATCCTGTAGTCCCTCGTAGTTGGGGTGAGATGGGTTTTCATACAAAGGTGAACCCATGACCTCTTGCTTCGAAGGCAGGGTCACTACCAACTAGGCTAAAGCGGTCGTCACAAACATTCACGTTTATAATATATTATTAAATTTAAGTCTAAGTATAGCTTCTGCCCGTGACTTCGTCCGCGTGGAGCTCGTTTAAATATCGTAGGTCCATATAAACTTTCGCCCCATATTTCTCCCTCTCAGAGGATGATTTCAGGGATACCAACTACCTTTGTCCTTTCCCGGGGTTGAAACTATCTCCTTACCAAGTTTCGGACTTACATTCGCATTTATCATATCAGTATTTGGATAGTATGGATTCAGGCACAATTTGTTTTTCGTGAACAAATAAAAGTTAAGAAACCAATTTCACCGACGTTGAATCATAGATGTTGCTATCCCTTAAAGGCGCAAGTATTCGAGATTTTAAGCCTTCCAAACTGCCAAACCGTCGTCGGTACGGGCGGATTTTATCCCGATTCATTACCGGCGAGCGCGGGCGCCGAATGCCGCGCCGACGTACAGTAGCCGGGCATCAGTAGGTACATTAACAATTACACTTAAGTTTAATTCACGTCGTCAACTCAAATAATGCGGGTATGGGGTGGTTCAGCAAAAACCAACTTCTTGAAAGTTGAACGAGGGCAACGTTGTCTCCTGAAAGTTATGTATTCAAAACCTTTTAGATTTCCTACAAAAGACATCTATCAATTAAGTGATCTACTATCAATGAGGAAGTTATACATACTCAGTGTAACAATGAGACTACACAAAAAACTAACCTTTAATCCTACACTTTTAACCCGTAGACGAAAACACAATGTTGCACCGGTCCCAACAACTAAGTCTACATTCGCCAAGCGACAATATGCAGTTCAATCAGCATATTTATATAATACATTAAATAAAACGTTAAGTATTTATCCATTGCTACTTTACAAATGTAAAACTACTTTGACAGAATGGCTTAAAACTCTTAGTTATGAAGAGACTGAGGACTTAGTATATCGAGTTGTGTAATGAGTAACTTTCAGTTTTGTTAAGTATAAGAAAGGTGTATTAAATAATAAGATATAAGGTAATAGATTAAATATATACATACCTTATCTGTCGAGTCATTATAAGGTATATATTAAATAAATACCTTATAATGACTCGACGTCCAAACTTCATGTATACCATTATACACACACGCGCGCGCGCACAAAATCACACACACACACACACACACACACACACACACACACACACACACACACACACACACACACACACACACACACATCGCTTACCTTTTAGTAGATTAAAACTGTTATTTTTTCTTAATTAAATATTGTTTTTTCATAAACCATTTGTTGTTATGGAAGAGCGGGGTTTCCTGATACAGGTATTCCATACTTAATAGGAAGCCCCAACCTTGTAATCTGATATCACTTTTCTTACGGAAATAAATATTTTTTCATTAAAAAAAAAAAAAAAAACGCGCTGCTGCAAGATGTGCAAATATTCTAGCGACCAACGATGCCAGAAGCTTTGGGTCATCTGCTGTAGCAACTCAAACCGACTTAAGCGTGATGATTTTACCTCCCTGAAGGGGTACTCCGGCAGCGCGGTAAGGGGCTGGCAAATCAAAAAATGACCAGGAGTCAATGCTTCCAGGTCATTTGGGTCCGACGAGACAGGGCAGAGAGGGCGCGAGTTGAGGACAGCCTCAATTTTACAAAATACCGTAGCAAGTTCCTCGAACGTTAAAATCGTTTCACCAATAACTCGGCGGAGATGCGTTTTTGTAACTTTTACAACAGCCTCAAAAATACCACCCCAATGTGGGCAAACAGGGGGATCAAATTGCCACTTAATGCCCATTTGAGACATTGCAAATCTTAAATTATCCTTATCACTATTCAAATAATTACAAATTTCATTCAAGTAACGGTCAGTGCCTTTATAATTGGTGCCGTTATCAGAGCGGATCAGAGATGGCAGTCCCCGGCGGGATACAAATCTACCTAGCGTCGCAAGAAACGCTTCCGTGCTGAGGGCACTTACCAGTTCCAAGTGAACTGCCTTGGAGGCCAGACAGACAAACACACACAAGTACGCTTTGACAGATCGAGCGTTGCGAAGCTGCGAGGTCTTTACCAAAAAGGGGCCGGCAAAGTCCGTGCCCACACAAGCAAATGGTCGACTCTCCGAGACTCTGTCGGAGGGCAGATCCCCCATCATGGGCTGCGTGGGGGTGGCCGTCAAACGATAGCACGGCATACATCTGAAGATAATGCCGCGAATAGTGCGTCTGGCAGACAAAATCCAAAATTCACGCTGCAAAATGGCTACAAGGGCATTGCAGCCTGCGTGAGCGTTAGCAACGTGTCGATCAGACACCAACAAACTGACCAAAGTCCCCCCTTTGGGGAGCAACAAAGGATGGCGAGCTCCATAGGGCAAGTTCGAGTTTCGAAGTCGTCCGCCGACTCGAAGCAAACCCGATGCGTCTAGAAATGGATTCAGACGAGCGATCGAACCCTTAATTCTCGATCCTCCTTTAAGCGCGTTAGAATCTGAACACTATTAATGATAAAGCGGCTTTCGCGGTATTAATAGTTCCATATCGATTCCCCTGATTAAAAAGTAACATAAAAAACTCTAGTACATTAGTTACACTGACTTCAAAAATATTACAGCAAATACTATTGCAATAAATATACCATTTTCTTAAATAACAATCATATTGTTTCATGGTGCAGTCGCGTAGGTCTGCACGCTGTAATGGGAATGTCAAAAAAAAACTTTTCAAGGCTTTTTGTCAGTCCTTTTACACGTGCAGCCTATGGATGAAATATGTACACTAAAAAGTCGCTCAATGCACTGCGTGTCCAGTACAACGCGGCTTCAGAGGGTTGATGGGAATGTCACGGTACTGCAGCGCATCTGGGATGTTCACAGAGGCACGGGTCGATGGTTTCAGTGCCATTACCAGTACCAGAAACAGAACCACATCCCTCATGCGTCGTGTGTGTGATAGTTCCAACAGCCTTCTTCAGTTGATTTAGGACAGTCCTGCTTGCGCAGTATGGAAACACTGGAATACCCTACGCATGGGATTTCCTTTGAAGCCGGGACGGAAGCAATCTAAAGGGACAAATGTGCCTAATCTATGTGATATTTATATGTAGATATTCGCGTGATCTGCAAATGTTAGAACTTAGATCTTGTAGAGTTAAAACCCTATCGCACTAAGCTTGATTTTTTCGATTTAATTAACAGCAACATATACCTAACCTCAGTAGGTATGTAGCTGAAAACAAATACTTTTTGTGGATACACTAATACATCCTCAAAATAAGAGCAATCGTTATTATTTGCTTCTGAAGTATTGATGAAATGCTGTGTTTATTTAACGGTTCATGCAGTAGTGGGGCAGAGTACTCGAACAAATTGTCGTAAATGTGGACACGCTGGACTAAAGCACCAATTTTTTTTCACGCACTTGTTAGGTTCATAGCTTTACGTTTTTGATAGGAAAAAAATCCTCCGTCGGCCATATTTATTTTATGGCGGCCATTTTTAATTATAGTTAATTATTAATATCTCGAGTTCTAAGACACTTAGAATCACAAACTTGGTCTCTAAATATACATATTTGGGGTCAGGGAATTTAACTAGATAAGTATTTTACCGATATAACACTGCATAAACATGTAAAACATGTTTGTTCTTAGAGTTGGTTTAAGTTATGTTAAAAAACCAATTATCAACGTTATTATATTTTTATTATTATAGAGGCTATAGTACCTACTTAATACATAATCTGCGGAAAATTTCAAATGTCTACATATTACGGTTCTAGAGATATACCTACCGATTGTTATGGGCGGGCAAGAAAACGCCATAAAATAACTTTTCATGTACAGTCAGCGTCATATAGTTAGTAGCAGCCAAGGTAGCCAAATATTTCGGTACACGTCTTTATTACTGTAAGAATAAGGGCGTGTTACGAAATATTTGGCGACTCTGGCTGCTACTAACTATATGACGCTGACTGTACATGAGAGCACTGTTTAATTTTTAATTTAATTTATTTTATATGAATGTATGTTAAAGCAGCAATAGAAAAACAACGTCTGTGAAAATTTGAACAGTCTAGCTATTGCTGATACGCAGACAGCTGGATGGACAGCAGAAGCAACAACTGTTTTGAACCACATTTTAAGCAAAATAAAGATATTTTTATTTGTAAGCGTAGGAACAGGGTTCCGTTTGATATCCTTTCCTTTTTTACCCCAAATATGTATATTCAGACACTAACTTTGTGATTCTACGTCATTTAGAACTCGAGATATGAATGATATAAGTACGTATAATTCAAAATAACCTCCATAAAATTAAAGATGACTGACGGAGGAGTTGGTTCCTATCAAAAACTTAAAGCTGTGGACCTAACAAGTACCTGAAAAAAATTTGGTGCTTGTCCAGCGTGTCCACATTATCACCTGAAACTGCCCTACTATGGATACTTCTATAGGTGACTACATATACCTACTTATAGTATGAAAAGGAATAGTCACTAATCTACCCAACTTTGTAAGTTTGTATGTAGCCCCCTACATACAAACTAGCAAAATTAATATAAATAATGTTAATCTCCGGAACCAGTCCTATCCGATTTAGAAAATTCTTTCACCTGTGTATACAGTGACTTGCCTTGCCCGTGTTCTTTGCAATATGCGAGCGAAGCCGCATGTGCAGCTAGTAATTGAATAAAGGAGAGGTTCAGCTAACATCCTATTCCCGTTTTTTAAACGGCGATAAGTTAAGTTGATCTAACACGTAGGTCGCGCCGTGGGCGGCCGCCCTACGCCGGCGGGCGGGGAGGCGCGGGCGGGACACCACTTGTTGCCCGTGGCGGCGCTAATGCCGATTGGCACCGCATTGCAACAGGTTTTACTTCATTTTCACATAAATTATATGTTTAATTATCGTCACAAAACTGTCAAGGAGTAAATTTTTCACGCTCACGCTAATGGGTACTTACACAATAATTTATTTTGAAAATAAATTTTTAACTTACCTTCACTCACACTATATCTTGACCCCGAGATCCGTAACCATGCATACGCGGCAACCAGACGTCTGGCCACACTGGTTCGGTTCTGGCGAGAGGTTGGTAAGTTGTGAATGCCGACCCTGCGCGGGACAGTGCACGGAATAAGATCACAGTGACTGCGACGCCGCTATAGTCTTCAGAGGCTCTAGTATAAGTTTTACCGAAACAAAACTTTACGATCGCGTTTGCGTTTTGATACTAGAATGTATAGGTAACGCTGGTTGCTACATTCTGCGACACGTTAGGCTAAAATGTTTGCAACAATTTCCTTTTTAAATTGTTTCAGGACACGTGATAAACTGCCCTCGTTTGAACTGCTCCGTAAAAAGGATATAAATGTAGATCTGGACGTCTGGTGACGCTCGACAGCGGAGTTTGCAAGCAGACATTTAGCAGTCCATTACCGTCAAGAGACGAAAAGAAAAATGAAACTCGATCGTCTTTCTCGAAATGAACCCGGAGCGGGGCCCACGTCGGGGCGGGGCCGGACGATAAATCTCGGCGGGACATCGACAGCGAACCCGCGCTGCGCTTGCCAACGCACAACACCACATTAGGGGCTCTAGACTAATGTCGTCTGATATTACATCCCACTACCAGTATCTGCTGCATCTAAAATGTAATTTGTAAACTGCCTTCACCTATTCACTTGTGCTTGGAAGAGGTTAGAGTCAAGTTTTGCAATGCGAAATGGAAATTGAAGGCATTTAAAAAATGACACTGTGCGGTGTCATCGAAAACCTTTTTGACTCAGTAGGTAAGGTACACACAACACAGCTATTTGACTAGAACCGTCTCATTAAATGATCTCCTAATAAACCCTAGATTAATCGAATGCGCACGGTTTAACAACAATATTACGCACGCTGCTAAAATATATTTTTCACCTCACCAGCTCAGTACAGTACTTTATCTCAAAATCTGCGCCCATTCTGCGACCAGTCCATTATATTCGCTATCGTGGAATGTGTTTTTGAATTTCGAACGTGACGCTCTATCGCGAGATCCATCTTGACATGTTTAACAAGATCTAGTTTTATGTAGTAGAATCATGACATGGCGATTTAATTTTAATCTTATATCTTTTATTGGTTAGCATCGGAGGTAGCGTAAGTACGTTAAAAAACGATGTTGTCACGAAAAGTTCGGCTTAAAAACTAAAATCTAAAAATGTTGTCGTCTAACTTTTCCACTGTTATACCGCGACCAATCGTTTTCATAAACGTATTGTATTTCTGTATTTCACATTTGGACGTTTGTTTTCCTATACATCACGTGATACGTCGCATCGCTTACGGACGTAACACGCCGGATAACGCGACACGACAGCGGACTGCAAGCCGGCAAGTCTGCCAACCTCCGATAGGCCCACTCGATTGACCTAACCTAAACCTATGACGGATAACCTTGATGAATGACTAGCGCTTGACTCTCACATTGAATTGCACAGAGTAGTAGCTAGCTGAATAAATCTACATCTACCTACAATTACGAGTAGGTCTTATTTGCAATACCTGCGAAACACTAGGAACAGTATTCTACATTGTCTCAATGACCACCATAATCTTTAATTTATTTTTCGAAATAAATCGGTTTCGCCACCTTGGTCATAACTCATAAGGTCATTAGTAGATACGCTTTCAAATACTAGGGGCTTGCGTTCAGCAACAACTAATTAAAGTAAATTTCATCTAACTATCAGTGAATCGCATTCTCTCACACGCTCGCAAAAGTGCGCCAACGAGTAGGGTATGATTCGCATCGCATCTAATTCCGACGTCAATAACGCGTTCTGGATTTATATTGATATGGTACGTCATTTACAAATATAACAAAAAGTTAAACTTGGACACGTATCGAAATGCCTAGCTTGCCCAATGACATCGGGACAAATCAGAAACATATACATTCCAATTTGATTCGCGCTATCATTTACTCACGAATCACTTGCAAATACGATTCAAATATGGATACCGTTACTGCGAATTTTTACGGTACTTAATATATCACACCTAAGTACAATAATTTAGCCTAGCATCTACCTACTAAAAACCACCACCTTACTTAAAACTTGTAGATCTGCGTCCTCTAGCGATTCAAGTTGTTTTAGCTTAAAGTGACATTACTTTAATCTCGTTTCGACGGGCTTTAACGCGAAGCGAGCCACATGAGAATTACGTGACAATTTTCTTTTTTGCGTGAAGACGTGTAGGTACATTTAGGCAGGTACAAGTAGATCTCTCGAGACGGAGCACGGCGCGCGATACAAATCTTTAAGGCTGAGATATTTGTGGTAAATTAAGATTAAAACGGTTTTTTTTCTCTTTATTGTTTTAGAAACATTGAATCACTTAAGATTACGTCAGTTCCATTGGACCTTAACCTGAATTGGTATTATACCTATTGCGTAAGGTATTCTAGCACAAATAAATACTTATATCAATTTAGCCTCTGCTAAGATCGGTGCCGCAAGTATACATTGAAATGCACCTACATCTCTTAACCTCAGCGTGAAAAGGGGTTGCCAGCCTCATAACTATCCGACCTCAAAACGAACGCAATTTCAAATAAGTACCTAATTGGTTTTTTTTTTCAATTAAACCTTTTTCCAGTTACTACGTAGAACATTGAAGGTTGGATTTAGAAGGATATTAAATTCTCTATAAAACAGAGTTAGTTTCATGCAGATACGACCAACGATTTACAAAATATTGAGGTTTTCGTCACTGACCCGGTTTCTTTGACCGCGAGTGTATATTCTTGCCAACTTTCAATCCTACCTCTCTATGAATCTTTACGAGTTAGATTCATAGAGGTAGGGATTTTTTTAAAGCACGATTTCTTTAATTCCATATTTATTTAGTGAGGAGGCGGTTCTCTCTATGGCATAACATAACTGCGCCGAGTTTAACTTGCGGTTATATTTGCATACAAAGCACAAATAAAATACGCCATGTTTGTCAGTCTGTTTATTTTAGACGTCATTCTTGTTTATAGAGATACTTGGGATACTCCCCGAAGCATACGCTTGGCTTTCGGTATTACGAGTATAATTATTTACTTTGCATACTCCTAAAACAACAAATTTGGATACAAATAATGAGTGTTATATTATATTTTGATAATAAAGAAGTTAAATCTTGTATCGACTGACTGAAGCATGTAGTTTCACGGTTTGAAAGTTTACCTTGACTTCGCCCCCGCTATATTCGATTCATTATATTATTAGTCATGGTAACAGTTTGTGTTTCATTCACATATCTATATGGTGTACAGTACGATTACTGTTAGTTAACCGCCATTTAACTTTAAACGACTACAGTTCCCTTTAAAAGTAGCGTTTTCAATGACAATTAACAAATCGCAGGGTCAAACCTTAAAAGTAGCGGGATTACATTTAGGCACGCCATGTTTTTCCCACGGGCAGTTGTATGTAGCTTGCTCACGTGTGTCTAAATCTAAAAATCTACATGTTTTAGCAGAACGAAATAAATCTTACAATATAGTTTATAGAAGTATATTGGAATAAGTAGCAGCGAGAGGCTTTGGAATGCCGTTTTCTGTAAAAAATTTACAAAGCTCATTACATCGCTATTAAAATTAATTAAACATCAAGTAGTCAATAAAATAAATTAAACATCAAGTAGTCAATAACAATAATCCCAATCTTATTTGCACGATAATATTTTACTAATGATATGTGCGTAGATAAAGCTACTTTATAAAATAGGTCCCTGTATTTGCTCGAAGGGCCTTCGCGCCGTGTTTCACACAGATCCCGCCCGTGGCGCCAGCACCATTAAACGGCGTTTAGGCAAGCAGGTGCCGACGACCGGAGTGAAAACTAACAACCAAGCGATAACACTAATTGATTACGCATTTGATTTACAGCTTCGTGTTCACTACTTTTAAATATTTAATTTATTACGTAAACAAGTAAATACTTTTAGGTTAGAACACTGCATATAATCCGGCTCGGAGCATTAAATTTTTCCTTTATTTAAAAATTTATACGTTGTACATAGTTGATATCCATATCCATACTAATATTATAAATGCGAAAGTGTATGTGTTTGTTTGTCCGTCTTTCACGGCAAAACGGACGAATTGACGTGATTTTTTAAGTGGAGATAGTTGAAGGGATGGAGAGTAACATAGGATAGTTTTTATCCCCGTAATCATCCCCTAAGGGGGTGAAATGGGGGGTAAAAGTTTGTATGGAGCTGTAACGTTTTTTGCTCTAGTGTGTGATCCAGATATCTACTGAATCAGACTGTGTGAGCCCAGCTTAACATTACTTTGCCGTCAACTGTACAGAATGAAGAACTGGGTTTAGTGGCCAGTTGTGCCAGCCCTTCTGGGCCAATTTATATTTAGATTAATAATTTCTAAACCTGAGAGAGATCATTATCTCTAACTCCAATAATAGAGATAATTATGTTTGCATTATGTAAAAAATATTTATTATTTGTAATTTTTTAGATGTGTCATTTTACAGTTATACCTGAGGGATTTTGATTTCTCAATAAATCTTGAATTATTTATCATATACCGATGTATGTACCATCACGTACTATATTACCAAAAACTAGGTATACTTCTTTTGAGGTTAGAATCTTGCACGGAAGAGACCAGCCACGACTCTTTGGCGGAGTGAACCTACTAATGTACCATTGTTTTATTTTAACTTACTCTTCGAGTCTTCGATAGCTTCACAGTTCAGTTTTTTTTTTGTCGAAGGATCGGCTTCGCAGGAGAAGAAGCATCGAGAATTATTAATGCATGAGGAGTTAGGTGATAGAAAACCGTCGCAATACTGGAGACGGTTAAAAACGCTTGCCGGCGGGTACGTATCGGACGAATTTTTAAAAACCGTTTGGTCATCACGGCTACCACCTAACCTGCAAACCGTTATAGCGTCACAGCCGACTTTAAGCGTTTCGTTTTTTGAATCATTCTGTGTGTTTATATGAATGCGTCATTATGACGAAACCGGCATGAAATGTACGCTCCCTGAACATTACTTAGGACTTTTAATACAAATATACGAATATCATAAACATTTAAGTAGATAAATTTAATGCCATACGATAAATAAATAAATAAGGCAAAAACTGCACACACAATTTTGTCGAGGACTGTAGGTACAGTCAAGGGCACCAATATGCACTCAAAGTTTCATAAATATGTATACTCTGCGAACGATTTTGATCCTTTCATCCGTTTGGTTCTCCACTAAAGCCTTAAATTATTTGAATTTATCAAAGGCTTCACTCTTTTTCGTTATTGTTTCGTTAAAACACGAAAATTCTCCGAGTGTAATTATCAATAAACAATAAGAATTACCTATTGCCATTGAAGGAGGAACAGGGTAGTAGCGCGGACGCAATAAATTAATTATTTTTGGACGTCATCGATGTAACAGACCATTTGGTATAGTGTCGTGTTAGAAGATATTCATGTTTGTAGGATCTACGTCATAAATATTATAGAAATGCAACTAAAACTTACACACACACACTTTGGGACGCTATTGGTCAAGAATTAAATATGCGGTAATAGCGATAACATGATCACCTGAGTCCGTTTTGTACGACATTGTGCAGTCAACTGCCGCGCGCCGTCCTATTCACAGCGTATGCAAATTAAAACACGGGCCCGCGATCAAACCGCGTTCTAACCGCCGACCACGCTCATGTGACGTCTTTGCGCCGCGAGTGCCCGCACCGCTTCCGCGTAAAAGTGACGGAGCCTTGATATAGGTTAAATATAATTTTAATTAAATTTCTTCAAAACTACCTTCTTAACGCCAGACAGTCTCTGGGCCTCTGCAATAGCACCTTTCCTCTGCGCCTCAAATTCGGCATTGTCTTGCTTTGCAGCCTCTTGGATACTCTTGAACTGCTTGTCCACCGTCATCGCTTCCAGCCTCTGGCCAAATGGGATCCACGGAGGCGGACCCCCATCTACCCCTACTCCACCTGCAAAAATGTTCCTTCTATTGTTTAATACTGAAGAGCGACATCTATGCTCAAAACTTTTGATATTAAACCATGGTTCTAGAATCCATGGAGTTGCTATATGTTGTGAGCTTCATTGAAAACAATCATCCTGAAGAAGAACTCCCGAAGAGTCCGAAACATACACACCGTGGATTTATTCCTAGTATTTTAGACATGTGACATTTGTATTATGTTAAATATAATGTCTTTTGAATAAAGATTTTGATGTATAGAGCTCAATAATCTAATAGCATAATTAAATGAATTAAAATGATCATAAACCTGCATAACAACTATGACTATTGCTTATGCTTAATGATTTGTCTAATTTTGCATCCTATTTTACGCTTGTGTTGTACAAGCTCTAAGCATTTTTTGTACAAGCTCTAAGAATATGATGTGATGAATAACCATGTTGATAGGATAGCTTCGCTTTTAGTGACAGGAACCTTATGTAGGCCTAACAATGGTTTAATGGGGGTTGCGGTCCGAACGTGTTAAGATCCAAAAAAATCAAAATATGTACATAATGATCATACATCGGGGTTTTCGGAGCGGGAATGATTTGAGAAAGAGTAGAGATAAACAGATATGTTAGTCTAAGAAAATATCTTATTATGCCTAATGAATAACTACCTCTCTGTGAGTTGTATACAATCTGTGACAAAGTTTTATTTTAATTTCCGTAAAAGTCTTATAACTTATAAGGTAACAATTAAAATAACTTTAATTAATTACCTGCTGTAAATTGAATAGTTGACACGATTTTCAGAATAAACTATTAATATTTTTTCTATATTTGGGACAGTTAATCTACGGCGTCTTGCTGTAAATATCCATTTCAAGGAGCTAAATGATCTTTCCACGTCGACAGTTGTAATAGGTGCATATTTAAATTTTTTCTAGGAATCAATTGATGCACGAGAAGTTTGAGATTGAAGTTCTATTTCTTTGCCTTGTACCAACTCATTTATAATTTTTAGTGTGCTATAGCCAGAATTCTTCTTTAACACCAACTTCAGTTTATCATAAATCTGTTTTCCTTTTACGCTCATGTTTAATTTGGAAACATCTCTATAGGTTTCATGAACTATTTTTAAACTATCGCTGATGGACAGCTTCGCATCCTGTAGTTTTTTAATAGCATTTGTTACGCGGCTTAAATGCCATCCCGCACAAGCAAGGCGGTACCACCGTGGGCAGTCAGCATCATAAACATGTATGTAATATTCTAGGAGGTTCAACACACCGTATAATTTAAAGTCCAAAAGTACACGAGGGGTCCATTCTGCTAAGCGTATTAAATTGGAATTTGTATTGTGCATCTCGAGCGATTCCGCTTCCACGTGCAAATACAAATCATATAAAACAGCTTTCAGATTTTACTTATCGAGATTCCTTCACTATCTGCGGTTGTCATGAAGTTAGCGGCCTAAAGTCTGCATCCGCATTTTCGTCAATCTGATTGATTTCCAGACAATAAGACACTTTGAAATGTACTGTAGGGATAGCTTTAGGGCCAAGAGTTTTCTTAAACAGTTTTCAGATCTTTCTTATCCTTTTGCCCTGGTATTTTCATTAGTCTCATCATACTAATAGCTCGTCGTGCTACTTTGTGTCAAAGACCGGGTCGCGATTTCCACAGTCTGTTATTTGGACGCTAATTAAGGTGTACCAACATCCCTTCGCGGATCGTTGCATCAATACATCGATGCTCTAATGAAACACCTGGACGTTTTCACGAGGCTACACGATGTGCTAGAATCTTTGTTGCAATTTTATATTTTACATTTCGCAGGTATTCTTAAATGAAACATTCCGTTTTCTTTGTTATAATGACGTGATACATTAAACTACTTCTACTTACTCACTGGAGGATTGATAAAAGGTAATCCTCGTTTTATAATTGTCATCTCAAGTGGCCTCTCTTTGTTCGGGTCCAATAAAAAGATATTTGTCACCAGCTGATTGCTGCGGGGGGAGTATTATACTGCGATAGGAGCCTTAGATGGGACAAAAATGGCGTTTTCTCTCAGGAAGATGCTTTCGAACATCAATTCAATCACAGCTGCCCAAAATATCAGCCTATTTCCAATTACCCAACACAAATGAATGCGATTGGTCAATCTACGAATGCATTGCTGTGATTAGCCGTCATGCATGACATCGGACGACAGCCATATGACAGTGACAACGAAAACGGATAATTGTTGAATGGTTACATTCAACAAGAAGCAAGTTAGTTATCATAATATTCGAGTGATATTCTTTGATTAAGAATTATATTATTTATTTTATTTGAAATTTAAATTATAGATAATTACTGTCTTAATTTAAATCCTTTCTCTGATGATCACAGTGGTGGAGTCAACTAAAGATTCTAATTCTATGTAGCTATCTTTATATATACTATTAAACGAACAATATTTGTATATATATTTGTAATCACGTTCTCGAAAACGGCTCTCATTGAAATCGTTAGAGCCGTTTTCAAGAACGGTATGGCATTATCCCTATAATGCCATACCGAGGGTTTACGGAGGCGAATTAGTTTTCTCTATTTTCACCCGGGTAGGGCTGAGAGTTCAGGTATCTAAGAGATAAATAAAAATACCAAATGTAATTGTGGTTTTAAGCAGACGCATACCGACAATTTTAAAATTAAATATATCATTTCAGTAATCATACCATAAAAATTGGGATTGAACTCTTCTTGAGATTCACTAAACCCTTGTTTGTTACGTAAATATCTTCCTGATTTAAATGTAAAGAAAAAAGAGTAAGTAGTCATTTTTTTGCATGCCATTTCAAATCATGTCGTTCCAAACGGACTGCTTCATTCCAAATGTCTTTTCTAATTAGAAAGACATCGATAAAAGCTACTAAATATTGATATGATATTCAATGGTTAACATAGAAACCAACTTATTAAAAAAAAATATGTCTGTTGGCATGATACCATCCCTATACAAAATGTGATCATAACAATAAAATTAAAATAATATTCTTATCGCTGTTATCACTTGTGAAAAGTGATTCCATCTTTTTTGTTGTGCTTGTCCGAACGACACACACCATTTTACAGCACAACAAGGCATATTTAATGAAATTGAGCATTTGGTTTTCTTAACAGTTTGTCACGGCCACGGCAGCCATGTTCGAACTAAACGGCTGCCTGGCATCGTCGCCGACGCCCCGCCTACCGTGGCACCCCTTCTGTGGGGCCATTTTACGGCGCTAGTTAATATTCTATGTTTTTTTCGTTCGCTGACCTATGTATTGTTTTTCTCTAGTAGAAGAAGCATAATAAAATAAAGTTTGACTGAATAAAGGTAAAGGTATCGTAGAGCATACCAGACATTTACAATTATCACAGTTGCAAGGATAGGATTTGGGATGAGATGTTCGGTTCAGCTAGTGATCGTTCTTCAGGATTCCTTAGCCACATGTCAGAAAACCTACGGAAAGTGTGGGTTCTCAGACATTTGACAAGGGATTCTATTATCCTCTATGCAGACTTTTAATTACAGAGCTCTTATTGCTGCGAAATATTGTACAATACAGAGTATTATGTTATTAGGTGAATATGTGCGTGTACTGCAGGGTTACATGAGTCCTTACATCGTCATAGCTCCATCCGACGTTGCCGCGCGCCGCCCAGCCGTCGTAGTCGAGTTTGTTGCCCCGTATGTACACAAGCGAGTTGATGGCACTCGACCCGCCCATCGTTTTACCCCTGAAACCATCGTTTTAACCCTAGTTAGAGAAAGCTCAAACAAACAAGTCACCACCAACATAATCACCACGACTGCTCTGTCAAGAGTATGACGACCAAGAAGAGAGAGATTGTTCAAATTATTCCATGCCCTTTTAGTCT
Source organism: Epinotia ramella (assembly GCA_947578815.1). Lineage (NCBI taxonomy): Eukaryota > Metazoa > Arthropoda > Insecta > Lepidoptera > Tortricidae > Epinotia > Epinotia ramella. The sequence goes on from CANPUT010000121.1 coordinate 669,604, forward strand.
GGTGTTGGAGTTGTGGGCATATTGTTGCGAGTATAAATATGATGCGCTCTCTGTTGCACTTACTTGCCAAGATTGGTGCGGCAGAGAGCGCAACAAAAATGTCCCGTCCCTACACTTTATGTATAATCTCTACATTACCGTAGCCAGGCGCATCGCTGGTCGGGGAACGCCAGGTAGGCGTGGCGGCTGGGCATGTGGTCTTGTACTGTCAGTCCAGGTTGGAGTTGGGGAGCGCGGGTGCTGTCACCCGCACTCCCCGGTCACCTGGAAGTAAGTAATCGCTGTATTACCTTGGCCAGGCGCAGCGCTGGTCGGGGAACGCCAGGCAGGCGTGACGGCTGGGCATGGTCTTGTACTGCCAGTCCAGGTTGGAGTTGAGGAGCGCGGTGGACAACCCGGGCACCGACGTGATCTCCGGCTCCTCAGGGCCCGCCTCCAGCAGGAGCACCTATACATGTTTTTCAAATTGTTCAAAAGCTCTTAAATGTTCTAAAAGTAAAAAAAAGGTTAAGGCTCAAAAAAAGCATCCAAATAGAATAGATACCTACTAATATTATAAATACGAAAGTTTGGATGTTTGGTTTGGTTGTTTGTTTCTCAATCACGCTTAAACGGTTTAACCAATTTGGATGACATTTTTCACGAAGATAGTTTAGAGCCTGGAGTTTTTATCCCGTGTCCACGCAGACGAAGTCGCGGGCGGAAGCTAGTAGATTAGATACATATATCACGACTCTGGGTCCTGAGCTGGTAAACACTGTGTAACATATTCCTCATGTATCGTTGGAGTTGTAGATCCATCTTTAACTGAAAAATGCCGATGCCCCGATTAATCGGAAACTAAGTACGTGGCGCACCCGTCAATGTGATCCATTTTTATTGTTACGTAACGTAAAGGAACCGCGTTATTGAATGCCCAACCTTGGCAGCAAAATCAATTAAGTATAACTACGATCGCAAACACCTAAATTAAACACCGACACATAATTGTCCTGAATTGCACGCGGCTTACTTTCGAAGCGCGTTTTTTAATTGTTGACTAGCGTTAGAAAGAGATAGAGCGCGCTAAACTTACAAACATATCGGCCTACTTCAGCGCGTGGTAAACAACGTGGCTAGTGATTGTAATTTGGCAATTTAATTGCGAATACCTGGTAAATAAGCTGAACCGATTTGTTTTTGCTCTACGAAGGCTCGCACAAGTAGTTTCCCAAACATCTGCCCTTACTAGCTTTCCATGGTCATATTATGTCCAATCTCAGATACGGCCTCATATTTTGGGCAACTCCACATACGCAAATCGGGCATTGATACTGCAGAAATAGTGTGTTAGAGCGGTGTTTGAAGCACGAACCTGACGTCTGTTCAGCAAATTAAAAATTCTTCCACTCCCTACTTTGTACGCATACGAAATGTGCGTATTCGTAAAAAGTCGCATAGATACGTACAAAATTATGCCAAGATCAACATCTAGGTTGCATGGATTGAATCTTTTTTATCCAAGCCATAACTCTGCGCGCTTTGAAAAAGCATACTCGTACTGGACATGTCAGCAAACATTTTCAACCATCTGCCTAAAGAAATAAAGTCCCTAGAGTATGTAGGTAGTACCTACATACTCTAGGGACTTTATTTCTTTAGGCAGATGGTTAGGTACATACAATTTAAAAATACATTATTCAAATGGTGCCAAAATAAGTCGTACTATAATGCTAACATCATTTTCAACATAGTAATAAATAATGACATTCAATTGTCGAAAGTGAACTTCAAATTCATGACTCTGTTGACGTGCTCTGTATTACTGAACATTGGCTAGAACAGGCCAAACTTTCCATGGTCAACATCTTAAACTACAACCTTCGTGCCCAATACTCGAGACTAACAAAAAAAGGTGGTGGAGCCTGCATCTACTCAACATCCAATATAGTAACAATGGAACGCAAGGAGATAGCTGAATTGTCTATTGAGACCCAGTTTGAAGCCTGTGCAGTTGAGTGTATTGAACTGGACCTCATCATTGTGTGTATCTACCGGCCACCCAACGGTGACGTATCTCTATACTTAAATAAATTAGACGAATTATTAGATTTACCGGCTGTTCAAAATAGTAATGTTGTATTGGTCGGCGACATAAACATTGATCTGCTAGCAAAATGTTCGAATACACGTTGTCTTCTGAATACAATTAAACAACATAACTTTAGAAACCTCGTAAATATCCCCACAAGAATAACTGTAACATCTAAAACTTGCATTGACCACGCGTATACGAACATCCATAAAAATATGATTTGTAATGTAACCTGTAATGAAATGAACTTGTCTGATCACTTGAGTGTACATGTCATTATAAATATTCATAACTATAGCTCTCCTATCAAGTACAGAACAAAACGAACTTTTTCAAATCAAAAAAAACACAATTTTATTCAGAGCCTCGAGCTATACGACTGGGATAGTATCCTAATAAAAAATAAGTGTCCTAATAAAATAACTACATCAGTAATGAATATCCTTAAGCATTATTATGATATTCATTTCCCTTTACGAAAACAACCTATAAAAAATATTGTAAACACATGGGTTAATGGAGTGCCCAATAATGCAACACTTAATTATAAATACCCTATCTTTAGCTACATATATTTACTAACATAGGATAACATAGTATTAAGAAAACTACTAATAAACAGTGGATCTTGTTATCTGAATAAATACATTTTATTATTATTATTATTATAAACAGTTCCAAAAACTATAACCAGACTATCGGAAAGAAACTGAAAAAACCGGCCAAGTGCATGTCGGGCCACGCGCGGTGTTGGGTTCCGTAGTTGCCTGTCTGTCTTAGTTACATCGACGTGCGGTGCGGTTGCGTCGGCCGAAGTTGTACGCCACCGTATAACAATGCATACGGCAAAAGAATGTGTGAGTATTTGTTACCTTATATATTAAACGAATGGCCTAACGATGTTCTCCAGGAACTTATTCATAATCCTAGCAAAGTAAAAGTCATTACAAAAAATATGTACTTGTCATCTTGTCAACTACCGATGCGCGCCCAAGCGGTGCACAAATATGTAATAACTAGTGAATCTACCCTTTTTTCTTATTTAATTTTTAACAACAACTGTAAAACATAGTATGGGGTTCTTCAAGAAAGAGGTCTTCAGTATAGGCTTTTAAAGGGTCGGCGCTTTGGAAGATGGATAGCAAGCGTCCATGCTTTTGTCACCGCTTACCAAAGGGCCATACACTTGTTTGCCACCGACATAGTATAAAAAAAGTCGGTACTTACAGGAAAACATTAATAAATAAATATAAATAAATAAATATTTGCGTACAATCTTACACAATTCGACCCGGTCCCAAACTAAGCAAAGCTTGTACTATGGGTACTAGACGACGAGAAACATACTTATATAGATAAATAGATACTTAAATACATAGAAAACATCCATGACTCAGGAACAAATATTCGTGCTCATCACACAAATAAATGCCCTTACCGGGATTCGAACCCAGGACCTCTTGCTTCGTAGGCAGGGTCACTACCAACTAGGCTAAAGCGGTCGTCAACATTAAATCTAGTGTCACGTAGAAGAGCTTCAGTATTTGACCGAGAGGCCGATTGCCTAATTAAAAACTATCCTATGTCCTTTCCTAAGGGGGTGAAATTGGGTATGAAAGTTTGCACTAATGTACGATATAAACGAGCTCCTCGCAGACAACGTCGCGGACAGAAGCTAGTACCTACACAATGTTTACGAGCGATGCTTATATAATTGACATAAGCACCGTCCTTGCAGCGGAGCGTGGCGCGTGGTGGGCATGCGGGCCAAGAACGAGACAGGGTCGCAGATACTTCGGCTATTCGGAAAATATTTCGCACTAACGCGTTCCGGTTTGGGGAAATAAAGACGTAAATACACTAGCGACTTGTGGTCCAGGGAAAGGTCGAAGGCACCAGACTGTGAGGCAGGTGATGGACATACCAGGCCCCTATTTCACCAACTTGACAATTGTGACCTGTCACTGACAAATCGCCATATATTGCTTGTTCTAGAAGTTAAGGTGGTTGCTACGTTACTTGCGGAACCAGCAATGTACGGAGAATTGTCGTTGTCAGGTGACAATTGTCAAGTTGGTGAAATACTGCAGCAGATGTATCACTACACGCAAAGGAAGGCGACTGTTAGAGAGGAATGGCGGCGTGTTGTGAAGTTTGCTACCACCATTTCCGCCCCAGTCCAGATTGGCTCATTTCGGGTTGCACAGGGCGGTTCCACAACGCTTCGGAAACTCAAATACCTCGAACCATCCGGTTGCCTATTAGACACCGCAACTACGGGTCTATGGTTAAACTGTACCTGTTTCCTTCTGCCAGGTGAGTACAGTCGAGGAATGAAAAGGATCATCACTTTTAGACTTTATTGGAACGATGGTAAAGTCTAAAAGCGACGAACCTTTACATTCCGCGACTGTAGGTAGATGCACATTAACTCTGTGAGCTGTAGAACTGGCCAAACTGAGTTAAAAAAAATCTTTTTAAATTTTCGTATAAGTGATTGTTTTTTTTTTATACAATGACGGTGGCAAACAAGCGTACGGCCCGCCAGATGGTAAGCGGACACCGCAGCATATAGACGCATGCAACTCCAAAGGAGTAACATGGGCGTTGCCGACCCTTGATATGTTTGAGGATTCGCTGTGTTGAGAGCTGAAGGAACAAATTCCCTCGCTCTCAACACAACGCATCCTCGGGAGCTCTGGCGACCTTGCTCACCTCCAGGAACACAACACTACTACAGAGCAAGTAGTAGTGTTATTACGGCTGTGGTCTTCTGCAAGGCGGAGGTACTTCCCCAATTGGGCTGCTCCAAATTCGAGCGGGATGACATTTCGCTGTGCGCTACCTCACCAAAGTTTTGTTGTTTTTTGTTTGACATTGAATGAATTGTGACATTGTGACGCATTTTTAATACCGCCTACAGATCCCGCCAGCTGAGTATAGTCGAGAAATGAAAATGTTCGAAACTTTTCGACTTTAAAATAATGATGCTAAGGTCTAAAAGTGACGAACCTTTTATAATCCAAATCAAACAAATGAACACCAAATTAGGCTAGACAAGATTGTAAGTTTAATAAAAGGTTGGTTGACACTATCAGTGGAAAATCTGGTTACGCATAACGGAAGGTTCCCAATAGCGATTAGTATAACTAGGCTGTTGCATAAGCAAATGCGTTTATAACGAGGACCTGACACGTATTGAAACGTAATATTTACGTGTGCACCGTTATTTATTTATTTATTGATACATGGAAAACGAACAGCGCAACATATTTATAGACAAAATAATAAAACCATATAGCCAATTACAGGTTCTCACTTATAGAAATAAACTAACACAAATAAATCTATAGCCAAACTTAAACTTAGCGTACATAACGCACAGTAACCAATCGCGCACCAATACAAGTTACCCTTATCACGAAACAAATTAATTAATTAAATATTTTTGTTTTTCGTGTTATTTTTGACGAGGAAGTTACCCCGATCATTTTGTAAACGATATGATACAGAGAAATAATATAATGGAAAAATAAACCATCTTCGTCTGTAGCCCCCGACAGGATTCGAACCTGCGACCTTTCTATTAACGCAAGACTACTCTACCAACTGAGCTACGAGGACAGTGACGGAAGTTGTATTTTTTTGTTGTTGTTGTAGTTGTATTTTTTGTTGTTGTTGTTGTTTGTTGTTTGTCATAGTGCAAGGCCTGAGTGGACGCCCCGCTCACAGCGGGGCGTGCAGCGTCCATATGAAACAAATGACAACATTCCTAACTTTAAATATATCTAGTCAAAATGAAGTTTGGTGTTATCTGTGATACTAACTGGAAGTGTTTGTGCGATAAACGAAAAGTGGATTAGCTCTGTAACGACACGCTACGGTTCAAAGAACAATGCTGTGGGAAAAAATAACGTTCAGCTGGCATCGGCAGTCGTTCCCAGCTACCTACCGAACCTCTCTCCCCCCGCGGCCCGGGTGCCGGGTTCAATATGCTAAACCTAAATTAAAAATGTATGGCAACAGACTTCTATCAGCAGTCACATCCAATCGGTACAGTTTCTAGAATAGGTATTCATGCGTGTGAGTTTCCAAAAAAAACAGTTGCTTTCGGTGTGAAAGTACTTTTAACATTTTAACAGTTCCGTCGATTCGTTCATGACAGTTTAGAGGGAAAAAAATCGGTCCTTAAGTTAAAGTCAAAAATGTAACTTCCTCCTTTTTCGAAAGTTGGTTGAAGCTCCGACAATCTGTCTCTTAGAACCTAAAAAGGTATTTCTCATACAGCATCTGTTAAAATGAAACAAGCTGACTTCTGCCGGCACTTTCGGAGTGCAACCCGGTCTTTTTTTAATAGATAAAGTGATTCAAGAGGAAGATTTATTAGTATAATATAGTACCCGTGCGAAGCCGGGGCGGGTAGCTGGTTTTTTTCTTTTTTTTTTCTCAAAATAAGTATGGGCAATTTTAGGCTTAAATTAGGTTCGCCAAACTTACGTTCAACGGCGAAATAAGTTTAAAATATAATGAAGTACTTACTATGTTCTATCTTTAAATTCCTCCAATACAGTATTTGGCAACATTTAAAAAAATTCAATTTTTATATTACCCATATACCTACAAGATTCATAATATAATAAGGTTCTGACAAAAAATATATTTTTGGTACTAACTTTTATTGCCAACTGTGCTTTTCTGTATACCATCATCAACTACTCATTGAGACGATTCTAACGAGCCCAAACTCAACGGGGTTACGTCGGTTAAGTACTGAATTCCCATGGCCAGCTTCCGTCGCCATCATCATATCAGCTCGAAGGTACCATAATATTGAATTGCCATCCAAACATTACAAATTATACTTAACCCTTAAACGGGCCGTCAGGGATCAATTGCAGCCATGGAATATATACCCTGCAAAGGATGTATTCAATTTTTTATTTTATTTTTTCCTGTCTGGCCTGCTGTGCGGCCAGTTACAGATATGTTTTAGTACAGCCTCATTGGGGGCCTTATGTTTTATTTTTAACTAGCTTCCGCCCACGACTTCGTCTGCGTGGACCCGGGATAAAAACTATCCTATATTTTAATCCAGGCTATAAACTATCTTCGTGCAAAATTTCATCCAAATCGGTTAAGCCGTTTAAGCGTGATTGAGTAACAAACATCCAAACATCTAAACTTTCGCATTTATAATATTAGTAGGATAAACGCAATTTGATTTGCCTTCTGTACGACCTAGGGCAGCAACAGCTGTTTAGGTACTGTTCATTATTCTGTGCAACTAGTAACGTTGAACAGGTGTCAGAGGGGTAAGACGGGTGCGCGGGAGACGACTTGAGGCTAAGTTCAGACGAAAACTTATGTGGCGTGAATGTAAACTTGAAATTATTTGAGTTGGCTGAATTGCTTCAAAGTAGTCCATTCAAAAAGCAACTCTATCTTTCAAGCTGGAAGATTCCAATTCTAATGTTAATTTTATGAAGAGGAATTATTTTGTATGGTTAATTTTTTCGTTGTAATTTTAGACAAAAGGTATCTAAATAAACTTCTTACGTCCTGTACTAACCACCATTTAAAGATTTGCTCGTATTAGATTTCCACGCTGTATATACTAATGACATTACAGTACCTCAATATTTCCTTTTCTTCTTGGCTAAACTTTTTTCTAACTGACTTTGGTACTACTGCTTTCAATAGGCGTAACTGTAATTTGTAAATGTTATTAATGTATGTGTGGTAAGTTCTGCCATAACTAGTTAGTCCATAATCAATAACAGACTGCTACCTCGAACTTCACACCCCCTGAACCGCAAATTGGTAGTGTTAATTCTATCTGTAGTAGAAATGGTTGCACGCGTTCTGGCATCAAGCTGCGTTTTCACTCACTTAGCTCAGTGAGAAATAAAACAAGTGAAGACAAAACATTTATCGTTTTTCTGTGTTTTGGCACAAATGGAAAATCGTCAACACCAAATGACCATTTTGAAATTTGACCAAAAGTAATACCACCGATAGAACGCTAATTAACGGAGTTATGCACACACGTCGTATCGCAATTTTCGTCATCAAATCGGACGATTACGAGTACTAATTAAATACAAATGTAATGTATAATGTTTAAAATGGGATTCTAATACTAAAGTGACGTTTTACATCCTTCATGAGTACCACCGTTACGGGCACTTGAGATGTTCGCTTGTCGAATATCATTAAGCTGTAACGAGTAGGACGTGCGCGGCGGAGAGCGCAGAAGGGTCTGGGCGTGAGCCCGCCTGGAGCCTCCGTCGGTGCAGATCTTGGTGGTAGTAGCAAATACTCCAGCGAGGCCCTGGAGGACTGACGTGGAGAAGGGTTTCGCGTGAACAGTAGTTGCTCGCGAGTCAGTCGATCCTAAGCTCAAGGAGAAATCTTATGTCGATGCGACGTGTTTTATTTATACATATCTAATGTATTTGATAAATAACGTCCTTTGAGCGAAAGGGAATCCGGTTCCTATTCCGGAACCCGGCAGCGGAACCGTTTCAATAATCGTTCCCTCGTTTTAACGACGAGTGTTCGACGGGGTAACCCAAAGTGGCCTGAAGACGCCGCCGAGAGGTCCGGGAAGGAGTCGCGGGTTCAAATCCCGCACCCAACGAAAAAAATGTTGGGATAGAAGTGTTTTTGGAATTGTTTGGATATTCACTAGTAGTGAATCGGAAACATCGCAAGAAAAATAAATGCACAAAGGTAGCACATAAATAGAAAGCACATTCCAAATTGCGTCATAATACCGCCATTATCGATCGATAATGCGTTGGCAAGATTCATTATCCAGGGAGAAAACAGGGGACTACGTTTCTATGGAAAAACGGCGTTTCCTCTTAAGTTCACCTCAACGCTCGCCCACAAACATCCATACTAATATTATAAATGCGAAAGTGTGTGTTTGTTTGTTTGTTTGTCCGTCTTTCGGTATGGGCCAAGTATGCTGTCACGGGAGGCTCCTTATTTTCCTTCTTCTTTGTCTTGTCGCGTCTCAGCTTGAAACATTTTGCTTTGTAGTGTCCGGGCTTGCCACAATACCTGCAAAGCACCTGCTTCTTGCTGACAAAGGCTGTGTTTGAAGGTGTAGTTATGGAGGGTTGGCAGTATGTAAATTTTCGTTTGTCAGTTTAATATTAGTAAGCAAATTTAAAAAGTTAGAGTAGCGGACAATAATGGTTTTACTTAGGGTTTTCATACATTACTTCTTGGCGTAAGGCCAAGAAGTAATGTAGGGAGCCATAAACAAGAAACTTCACGTCTTCATTTCGTGATATTAATTTCTGTGACCAAAATAAAATCTTTTACGCGTGAGTGAAAATCAAATAGCACCGCCAGTAGGGCATCAGCTCTGTGTTTTTCCAGTGATAAAGTGTCAGATATTCATAAGGCATGATGGTGGAAGGCTCTGCATTTACGCGGACCGATGTAGAAAAGTCATTGCTACAAAGACGTACAATTAATTGCAGAACGCAATTGAACTTAATTTTTGTATGAAACCCGTTAGACGGTGGGATGTGACGTTGCAAAAGGCGGGGACTGCGAAGAATGTTCTCAAGACGCCTTTTAATGGATCTGTGGGGCGGGTGGCGTTACTGAGAGCTTGGCCAGATGCTTTTTGTGGTTCGGACTATGTTATAAGTGCTTATTACGTCATCACGATCGACAGATGTGCCCGGCACCCGTGTGCGATATTGATAACTGCGGCCTGGCGCATCATCGCTTGTTACATTTCGTGCCTAGTGAAAGACAATACGAGAACAATAACAACAGTGCTGTCCAAGAACTGGCAGCGTTTCCATATAAGGGACAACGCCAATAGAGCGCAATATCATGAATATATTTCTAATATTTATTTAGTTTTAGTTGTTAATATACATATATTTTAATGAAGATAATGTAAATTATGCACGTATACTTATAAAATTTAAAATATTACTTTAATAGTGATATTGATGAAACTTGGCATATGGCGTTTTTTTCAGCACGCTCTACCCATCTCTGTTCCGGCTGGCTCTAATATATCCGTGATCCGAGTCGGTTTTTGCCACCAAGTGACTTTTTCCCTACTACTGCCACATCTGTACACCACCCACTCACTCACTATCTTTAGGAGCCAATATCTCACGACTAAGCAGGCAAAAAACTTACTTATTAAATAAATAATAAATAAATTAATATTAGTTGACAATTTTAAACAAATCGAACTAATTGAGCGTTCCCGTGCTTTGGAAGGCACGTTAAGTTATTGATCCCAGTTCGTGTCTATAATAGCATCTCTTCTCATTCGGCGTTCCATCGAAACCAGCCGCTTCTCAGCCATCTCACGTGACGCTCCAAGAGGAGGTCGGTGGATGAGCAGAGGAAGTCGTGTTATGAACCGACCAGAGCAGAGGCGCCCAGTATTATTTTGGTAAAACCGTTCGCACTCTTCCTGCTCGGGGCTGCGACAATTCAGTATTCTTTTCACGATAATCCAACACAAATATTCTTATTGTAACCAATAATTGTTCCTGTAATAGACGTACGAAATATTTGACAGATACTTACACAGATGTGAATATTTATCTCATAATATCATTTTGAAAATCTATTTTCTATTTTTCAAATTCCCTCGCAAATTTCCAAAACGCAACGCTATTGGCGGAGCGAAACGTGACGTCACCATGCAGGTCGTTAGTATGATTATTGAAAGTTATTCGCATTGTTTGGCCGCTGTTTATGATAAATAATCAGTGTTTTTTGGTAATTATTAAGTCTTCTAATTCATTAGTAGTCTCTTACTACTAGACTATATGTATTTCTTTTTGATATATTTTTATTTTATTTTAAGCGGATGCAAATATTAATTGTGAATGTAATGTAATGTAATGAAACATATTGACATTTTAATGTGTAATTGAATCCTATGTTTTATATGAATTTATGCATGCCTACATGGCCTGCAAGATTAACATTTGCATTCAACCAAAGCAACTACTTAGTAGGTAAGCCGAGCAGCCATTAACATAACTTATGCGAAAACAGGAAACCATGCCAAGCTTCACTGTAACGTATAAGAAAAAACGTCATAGCGTCATACCAATTACTTCCATATTGTCTATGCCCAAGTAAGAAACAATTATTATAACCTAAAACATTTGTACGTAAAAGATGAACGAGATGAGATGTACTGCTTTGTTTGTGTGAGGTGTGCAATAAAGAGTATTTGTATTGTATTGTATTGTACCGAGTAATAGATATGTCACTTTCTTGTCTGTCTGTGTGTCTGTCAAGACCCTTTATCTCGGGAACGTCTAGAGGCGTATATGCCTCAGGTCTACAGTACATTGAAGCTGTGAAAAAAACAAACTTCTAAGTTAACGTAAAGAAAAAATACGGCCGTTTATGCCGTTTGTCTGTCTGTCAAGACACTTTATCTCGGAAACGCCTGAAAGTATCGACTTGAAATTAAAACCATACTCAAGTTAACAGCCCCTTGAAGCTGTGAAAAAATTCAACGTCTAAGTTAACGTAAGAAAAAAGATACCGCCGTTTATGCCGCAAAAAATTAATATATCGACAGTCTCAAGGGAATCAAAATTTAAAGGGTACTTTCCGTTGACTTACAACTATGGCATTTGGCAAGTAATACTGTCTTATACTACAAGTACAGGGAAAACTCTGAAAACTATACATGTGTAATTAAGTACGGAACCCTCGGTGGGCGAGTCCGACTCACACTTGTCCGGTTTATTTTAAGGTCTGATAGTTTCTGCGTAGGTGTTAGAAATTGATTACAATTAATTGTGTGGTAAAAACATGAGTGTCATTCCTTAATTTGTCTATAGGTAAGAGGTATCATCATATAAATAAAGATGTAGTGAAAAATATTGTGCCATCATATTGTATGGGATAAGTTAGTATTTGTCTTTACTGAAGCTACTTAACCAACATCTGAGGAAACCGCTTTAATCCTAATAAGGTCTAATTTTCCCTCTATGTTGGAAGTTCAGATGGCAGTCGCTTTCTTAAAACTAGTGCCTATGCCAAATCTTGGAATTAGGTTTCAAAGCGGACCCTGTGGTCCTCTAAGGCGTTCCATCTGTAGTCCGGTTGCAAAAGTGTTAAATGGCAACAGTTCAAAGTAATAATCTTGCATAATGGTATTGAATTGGTTGTAAAGGGTTTACATGGGTTTAATTTGTTCTATATATTCAAAATACCATTTGTGTCCAGATATTATTGCCATTCATTTCACCTGATATTACGTGGATATTTATATAAGTTCTTCATACATTAGTTTTGTTTTGACAAACAGATAATTTTACAGGTGGACTATCAACTGAAAACATGTTTACAAAGTGTGGATGTGAAAAAGTTGGAGTCAAAATAAGCCTTTCACTTTTGCCACATCAATCATGAAGATTGGATATAAACAAACTGCCAGAATCAAGTCCAAAGATGCACATAACGCCAAACCATCAAATTTGATATCAATCCGACACAACACTAACAAACGAGGTGCCTCTTCGGTTTTTAGCAGACAACCTATTGAATTGTATAGGTCCGATCTCACATTAGAGGCACCACACGTCGGCGGAAATGAGATTATACTGTACCTACCCCTTCTTCCAAACAATATTTTTTTTGTTTCTCTGACTCCACCAATCTTACATTGAGGGCGAAGATTTATAATGTTCATAATTCGTTGTCTAAAGTATGGTCAAGAAATATTCTTCCAATTTTAATTAAGTAGTTACCTACCTAGGAATGTTTTAATGATTTATTTACCTATGGGTTTCACTATTAAATAGTGCACAGTTTCATTCAATATGAATATGTTTAACGTCTGATTAAGCCCGTCTTCTGATTTAGTAGAATCGGGCGTAAGTGTTGTTATATCTTACTTTGCAAACTATTTACTGAGTACTTGTATGTAAAACTTTGTTTAAAATAACGAACATCATTATCATAAGTATGTCAATTTGTGCACTGTTTAACGTTAGTCCTTTACTCCTTTAACACAATTTCTACGACTAGGTACATTTTAGTTATGATTAACCTACTGGGCAAGGTTCCGAAATTTGAGATACATAAGGAACAACGATTCTTTGGGTATACATTATATGGCCGTCATATAAATATCAAAGTACTTAAATACTTTTAATTAGGTAACAAAGTTTATCTTGCAATATGTTGCAACTATTCTAAATGTTGTATAGAAACTAGAGAGCACAGAGTCACAAACTTATATAACAAGTGATAGTAACTAAATTGTCATAAGTTCATAACTCTCTAGCTCTCTACCCTCAGGTATACCTACCTACCTACTACAATGCATTTTATGCATTGTGAAATAATTAAATATAAAAATAAAATGTCCGTGTTTCCATTCAGGAATATCCTCAACATTTGAGATAAACGGTGCCATGATACCGTTCCGGGCGTTGCCTGTATATTTATATGTGGATATTTATAATTGTTGCAGAAACCCATTTATTTTCAATCGTGACACAACCTAACTAAACAACTTCAATATTCTCACATTTGTTTTTAAACAAGGGCGGTCAAAAGTGTGTCAGTATAAAATGTTAATAACTGAGCACTGAATTTGTGAGATTTCCTAACTAGGGGTTACAAAATGTGGAAACTTATGTTATGTTATAACGAACGTAACTTACGATTTCCGCCGTTTTGAAACAGTCCTAAGATGCTCCTGGAAATTCCTACCGTGTCTTTTTGTTCTTGAATATATTGAGTTACTCAAAATTAATTGTGTTCTAAAACCAAAATACAATGGTTTTAACTTTTAAGTGAATAAGCTTGACAGCAAAAGATGTGGAGAAGTATTTAAATGCAATTCCAGATAATAAGTAGGTGGCTGCCGATCGGCCCGACCTATGACTCGATACGTTTGCATAAAGCGTCATTCGTTATTAGTGACATTTTTATTAAAATGACGCTTTTGTTGTAGAGGATCGAAAAGTTACACGGCAACTTTTTGCGATACAAATGCGATACGAACGCTAAACATCTTTGCTTGCATTCTTTGCGATTCGCGGGCGAAGTCGCACGGGCTACTGTTCTATACTAATAAAACAAAGAGGAAACGACTGTGCGATTGTAAAATTGTATGTTTGTATGGACCTCCGCAAGCCCTTATGCGATTTACCAAATTCTTTTACACAGGTAAAAGAATTTGGTAAATCGCATAAGGGGATAATATGATTAATAATAATAAATATAATAGTAAATAAAAGTTCACATTTATTGTCAGTCATACAGTATACAAAACTTAAGTCCAAATATTACATACTACTGTAAGCCAGTCAGTTTAGTCAACCCCGTTCGTTATCGCTCCTGGTGCAAAGGTGCCCATAACGCTCACAGCATTACCACGCTGGATGGCCATGGACAGCCTCTGCACCAGAAACGATTCGGAACGGGGGTCCTCTCCCTTTTGCCTTAGTCGACGGCCTATGTCACGCACAAATTGTTTAGCGTCAGCACCCCCAGCAGCCCGCCGTTTCCACCGCAAACGGAACGAAAATATACCCCGAGCCCAAAGGAGCATACTTTTGGCGCTTCACCGCCGCCTGAGACTCGGCCGCCGCTCCGCCCGCACGTACTGTGCGACTGATATGAGAGGCGGCGAAGGTGCTGACGCACGTAGCGTCCCAGACCAAGCACCGCCCTCTCTCCCACGGCACTAACGTTAGGCCATCAGGCCGCTTGCCGTCTGTGCGACTAAGACCCGGAGGCTCAAGCACGGACGGAACACCCGCTGACCTGAGCGACCTCTGGACCACGTCGTTCAAGGCATGGTGACGCGGATGCCTCCCGACGCATCGCCGGCAACTCAATGCATGATGGCCGTCAGCTCCCACCGTGGAACCGCAGATGCATACGTGTGGTTGACATACATCGCAGCCCAACCGGAGAGCGACGGACACCCGCAACGAGTCACCGTCCAGTAACGTGCCCAGTTGAGGGGAGGGTAACGCCTGCAGCCAAGCCCCCGATTCCGGCCGCGACACTGCCAGAAGCCTTGCGCGGTCCACACCCGAAGCGCTTCCAACCAGACCGTCCAAGGTGGCCTTACACCCTACGTCATCCCACGCGCGCTGGAGTCTTGGGTTCTCCGGGACAGACGCACCTGGGTTGATAGCCAACCACCGACTCACAGCGTCGGCCACATACGGTATGCTTACCCCGTTGCCATCTAATGATAAAATCTCAGCAACTAGGTCAGCAACCCCATGGGCCGACGCCAAGAAGGCCGGCAGGCTAACGTCCCCCACACGCCGCACCCCAATGCCCCCGTGACGGATGGGCAAACCTGCTTGTGTCCACTGAATATCATTCAGGGACACATTGACCACTGACTCAATCGTCGACTTAATAGCCAAATCAAAGGTCTCAATGTCACCAGGGAATAACCAAACAGGGGCCGTGCGCAACAGGTACGTGATCTTGGGAACGGCGAAACGCTTTTGCAACAAAACCAAGGCCACGTGCGGGGCTAAACCCTTGAGACGTTCGCCTGCGAGGAGAAGGAGATCCTTACGAATTTTGAGTGCCCCAGGAACTGCGGAAGGAAAAAACGGTGCACCAAGTAGGCAAAAAGAATCAGTGTTCAGTTCCTTGAGGCCGGGAAGTATACAAAAAGCTCGTTGAAGGTTGCAGCTTACCACTGTGGGCGTTTGTCACTCCATATTATGCATTTAGAAGCGGCACAACCCACCTGGCAACGCATTGTGCAAGAATTGAAAGAACCACACTGGAAAAACTAACCGCTTTAAGGGATTCCAACGATTTTGTACGACGGTTCGTCTCCACTATTTCGAAGATAGGTACACTTTTGGTTTTGGTAATAGGTCTAGTTTTCCCTCTGGGTTGGAAGGTCAGATGGCAGTCGCTTTCGTAAAACTAGTGCCTATGCCAAATCTTGGGATTAGGTGTCAAAGCGGACCCCGAGCTCCTTTAGGGGCATAACCGGGAACAACGCTGCGCTGGCGCAGCACGACCGCCGACGACACGACACACGTTCCGAGTCGCCAGCTATGTTCTTCTTTTGTTTTGGATTATTGTTGAACGCGTTCACCAGTATCCACGTTTAGACATCTACTTAACGCGTTTTCACTTTAAATGTATCGCATTAAAGAATAACTATTGTTTTTTTATTTTTTATTTTTTTAACTTATTTAATGTAATGAATGACTTTATATATTATGCATGATGCTATGTTCCAAGTAGGTAACCACTTCGGATCGTAACCTTATGTATAATTCTACATAATTATATGATTCCCTTGAAACACCATTTAAATGTATTCTCACGATTAAGGATCACGTGTTGGTTCGAAACATATCGAGCGATATTCGACCTCAAGCCCCTCAAGGACGGGAGTGGCCCGTTTTATTATTATCATCATCATCATATCAGCCAAAAGACGTCTACTGCTGGACTGCTTCCCCAAAGAGTGCCACATGACGGGTCATCGAAAACTCAATGACATTGTAACAGTTTTTCGATCAGGTCACGTGACATCTTACGTCTGAATCTCACTTCTTACGAATCTTACGGTCACGTGACCTGTTGGGAGACAATTTTTCCCCATCACAAAAAGTGCACAGCGCCGCTAAAGAAGTTTTCACTTCAAAAACAACGAACAAAAGTTTGCAATTTTAGTCATGTCATTTGAAATTGAACCTTAACACAAACAACTACGTTAGCTTTTAGGATATGTGAGAAACAGACCTCGGACAGAGTGATTTGAATGAAATTTGGTATAGAGATAGTTTGAGTCCCGGGGAAGGACATAGAATAGTTTTTATCTCGGAAATTATCCCCCAAGGGGATGAAGTGGGGGGTGAAAATTTGTATGGAGCTACGATATAACCGAGTTCCCATCCGGCGTCGTCATAGCACCCTCAGAGTATATCCTCGGCGCTTGCTCTTCCCGTTCCACCTCTTCAGCTATAGACAACGCCCTGTTCCCGTCAAGGACGTCGATGCTGTTGTGGTTCAGCTTGTCTAGCTGCAGCACGTCGTATCGTCTGTCGTCACTGTCGCGGTGGAACACCTCTGACAGCTCGTATTCGCGAAGCTGTACAAACATATTAATAAATAATTATTTGGTCATATGACTATTATTCTTAACCACATTATGCCATTGTACGATTCTGCCAAAGCACGTTGTGCCAAATGACAGTTTGCCAGCTTAATACTATGCGATATAAATTTTGGTGACACGATTATTCGATCAAAGGACTATTATTACAATCTTCATCATGCCAATGTACTATTCTGCCCAGGAAGTTATGCGAAATGACTGTATGCAATGAAATTTAAACGAAAAGAATTTCTGCGAAATGATGATTCTGCCAAGGGCTGTTATGCAAAATAAAATGATGACAATCAATTTTATGCATAATAGTAACCCATCACGAATCAGAAGAGGTTATTTTAATTTTGATAGACAATTTATGTACTAGCCCATAACCAACTTGAAGTTTCATTTTAAATATTAGCAAAGGATTTTTAAAATCGCATGACTAAGTTCGGAGGTACAATCGAGGTCAAACCATCTTTACATTTAAATAAGTTTACACACTACATGACAAAAACATACTTACAACGCACATGACAGTTTCATCTTTTCACTTAATGCACCAAAGTTCTGTTTACTGTCTGTCTTCCATAAAAACATTTACACACATTGTGACATAATAGGTTTACATTCCATGTTACAAAATAAGATTTCCTGTCAATGTGCCCTAAATATGTATACATTAATAGCAGTGGCGCTTGAAACTTTACGTTCAAGCGTACTCTTCTTTTGATTACACCTATTGCTACATAAAGTTTTCTTTACAGTTTGACACAAACCACGGTTCTTATTTTAAATAATGACAATCACCGAAAACAGTACCGTACTGTCAAATATTTCTATCTCTTTCATTTTGGGCGTGACGTTAACGAAGTCATTTTTTTTACAAGCTTTTATTTAGTTTCACCTTGTCCCGATATTAGTCATCAAATCTTGCAAGTTAAATTTGACCCACTTCCCGGTGACCGATTGAGCTGACATTTTTGGTATAAGTATAGTTTGGATGTCAATTCAATATTATGGTACCATCGAGCTGGCACCCGCCGGCGCCATAGGCGGCGGCACGTGTTCGCCCCTCTCTGGAAACAACGTGTCGACCACACGCCTCAGGGTCTCCGGCTGGAGCGTCTGGGTCAGTGGGGGAGCCCACGGTCGGAGCTTGCACCTCACCATTTTGTAGGAAAACATCGCGAGGAAACCGGTCTAATCCCATTAGGTCTAACTTTTCCTCTGGGTTGGAAGGTAAGATGGCAGTCGCTTTCGTAAAACTAGTGCCTATGCCAAATCTTGGGATAAGGTGTCAAAGCGGACCCTGGGCTCGTTTAAGGCACAACCGGGAATAACGCTGGGAGGATGATGACTATTAATGACATATAAACAAAACTGGATTATCCGTGCGAAACCGGGGCGTGTCATTAGGCACCAATAATAAGAATTAATATTTGTTATGTTCAATTACAAGAGAACCATCATAATCAAAGAAAACAGAAAGACAAGTTTAATTTAAAACATTAGGATTGAGCCCCTCATGTGACTTTATAGTCAAATTCAAAGATGTAGGATGTACCTTAGATATAGTAGCCTACTTACCTAATTGTGTGTTAGTAGGTAGAGGTATGTATAGTCAGCATCAAAAGTAGCTACGCAAACGAACACGTCAAAAGTCTTTATTAAAAGGGAATAACCTTGTCACTAGAAAATAAATATCTCATTAAATAAAAGGCACAAGTCGAACAAGTCTACGAAATAAGATATAGTTAATACCAGAATTTTTATTTTTTTAGAAACGAGAATACGTATTAAGTTTTAATTGTCAAGGTTTTGGATGACATCAGTCAAAATACGTAATGAGGTTCGGCCCGTGTGGATACGTGTCGGATATGGCAGATCAAGGTCACTCTATACCAGATTTTCTGTGACCTTACTTGGCCGTCGCCGATATCGGCCCGTGTAGCGTCTCCTTTAAACATCAGTTCTACGAGGCAGGTTGGAAGATGGCACTATGATTTCCCAATATCCAACCAGGGTTTGGTAGCTAGGTTGGAAGATGGCACTCAATTTGACCAGAGTTGCCGATTGAGAATTATAAAAGCCATGACTATTCGACCTACATTGCCTCTACTGGCCTGCTCCCACCTTTACTTACCGAGCCAGTGGGTTATTACTAACTGCTCCCACTAATTTGTTGCCAGTGGTAACAGCTGAGATTTTTTTCCCAATCTTTTACTGGTGGGAACTACTGGGAATAGTAATTGATGGTAGAACCACAGTAGTTACAGAGTACTTTAGTGGTAAAAGTTCCAGTAGAAACCACCGAACAAGTAGTGGTAGTAGTGGTAAAAGTCGTAAATGGGAAAAACATCCCAGCTGTCACCACTTGTAAGAAATTAGTGGTAACAGGTGGGAAAAACACGACCCAGCTATCTCGTACATCGAAATTGTCAAGTGACAATTGTAATGTTAGCGCAATAGGGCCAATAGGGACCATATATCGGCGCAGCGGGAGAACAGTCATTCCGGATGCATGTAGTCCCGGCCTTATTTCGTCTCCCAAACGTAGATTTTAAGTACCATGTATATTTTAGGATTTATCATAGTATGTACATAAACATGTTTCTCCCAATTTCATAATACCTTGGTGAAATATAACTGTAGCGATACTTTACGTAGCTAGAGGCGACCCGCCCTCTATGACACCCGGGTGTCATCATCGACGCAAAGAGAAGAGCTATTACTGGGTGTTACCCATGCTAGCTACGCTACTAACATGGACAGTAGGACACTATTAAGGCTTCGTGGTCTATATATATAGAATATTGTTTGTTTTGTGCAACTATATTTCACTAAGGGCTAATGCTGTTTTAGCTGGTAAAATTTACCCGTTCGCTTCGAAATTATCACATTTGTAACATAACGATGATAACTTGCTAGCATGTTCGCTTTTATGCTGGACATAAGCATTCGTCCCTCTCGCACTTACATACTTGCTAGAAAGGGATGAATGATTTAAGTCCGATGGATTAATACTAGCTAGACGGCTACTGTGAATCCCGGCTCGTACCAATGAGTTTTTCGGAACTTATGTACGGAATATTTACCGTTAGCTTTTCGGTGAAGGAAAACATCGTGAGGAAACCGATCTAATCCCAATAAGGTCTAGTTTTCCCTCTGGGTTGGAAGGTCAGATGGCAGTCGCTTTCGTAAAACTAGCGCCTATGCCAAATCTTGGGATTAGGTGTCAAAGCGGACCCCGAGCTCCTTTAGGGGCATAACCGGGAACAACGCTAGGAGAATGATGAGACGGCTACTGTGAAGATAAACTGAAACTAAAACGTGGTATTTTGGGAACGAAGATTTACTTAGTTTATAACAGAACTCGAAATAATCGCCAAATAAATACCCAATCGCTTAGTCTTACCCACCGAAACCAGCTCAGAACAATTTCAAAGAGGTTAATTCATTACATGGCATGGTGTTCCTAAAATAAACCTTATTTATGAACCTGCAATGTCTAATTTAGAAGGAAGTTTGAAAAGTGAAGTTTAAATACGAATTTATCGTTCGTGCGCAAAAAGAAGTGAAAAGACACCAAGTAATTCCGAAAAAAGTAGGTAATCACACAAACTTGAGACGATTCTCACGCGTCACTGCAACTTGTTGAGCATAGCAAAACATTCACTTCGCAACTGTTAATTCTTTGGAACCGTCCCAAAGTGGAATAATTCTCTCACTTGTTACACATGAAACTATAGAAACGCAACTAGGATCAACGATGCACTGGCAATGCGCACTCGCACGGTTTTAAAACAAACTGTAGTAATATGAGGCACATTCACGTCTGTCAGTTTGGAGGTTAAGTTACTGGCGATACCGGCTGCCGGCTGCGGGCGAAGCGTGCCCTGCGCCACACGGGGCGAAAACGATAAATAAACCGGATAATACCACCGCTAAAACACGCAAAAATGCTTTCATGTAATAATATTCGCGGTGAGAAACGAGATCCCGTGTGAGAGGAAGCTTTTGAAGAAGAACAAAATCTTGGAAACCAGAAGGATATAAAATTATACTGCACCATGACATTTTAGGGACCTATAGGAGCCAAGTGTCAGGAGGAAAAATATATCGCTTATCTGCGATATTTATTTAGTATATTGTGTACAAACAACACAACGCTACGGTAGCCTAGTGGTTCAGGCATGCGGCTGTCAAGCGGCGGTCGCAGGTTCGAATCCCGGCTCGTACCAATGAGTTTTTAGTATACATTTAACTGATAAGTTTTTAAATTGTTTTCGTTATTTTTTGTATTGTATTATTGTGTTTCTTTACTTATACTGGAATAAATTATCTTCTATTCTATAATATTCACTGCAGATAGACAAATACACCGTGGGCCCGAATGACCCGGCAAACTGACATCGATTCCCGAGCTTAATTAGATAAAACAAGTTATGAGTTAACCGTCCAATTGCGTACCGTACCAATAGAAATACCAAACATTACGTAAACTATTACACACAAGAAAATAGCTGGGTACTATAATATTATATATAGATTGCTTGCTAAATACGATGCATGCGGTTTAGCGTGTTTTAGCCGAGCGAGCGCCGCCGGGCCGGCGTCGACACTTGCTGACCGACCAAGTGAGTAAGTGCCTCTCTACCTGTCCCAAACTATTGGCCTTCGCCGCGATGCCGTTTGACCGGTCCTCTCACTCACACCCATGGGACAAAATCTCTCGCAAATTCACTCCCACTCACCAGCCGGTTTGTCGGTCTAGTGTCTACCACACATGCGTCGAACCAACGGTCGTTTTGCTTCATATTATGGCTAAACATGTTGCTCCGAGCGCGGCCTCATTCCGGTCCCAATAACAAATGTAGATACTTTGTTCTAGAACGTATATTAGAAATGAATTAATATGGAAGCAGGTAATTCAAAAACTCAAGTAAAAGATTTATAACAATCTACTGCGTAACTGGAAAACGTTAGGTATTTTTAGGTAGTGCAAAAGTTAAAAAAGTGCGTATTTATTTTGTTTAGTGCAAGTGCTGAACACGTGAAATCATTAAAAAGGTGCTATGTAACACCTAATTCAGTAATACCTATTTAAATCCTGCAATAAAGTGCAATATGACCCAAGCGCGGTCTGCGACCGCGAACGGCCGCGCGCACCTAAATGACGACGCCTATTTAGCAGGCTAGAGTCTCGTTCGTTACCGGAATTAACCAGACAAATCGCTCCACCAACTAAGAACGGCCATGCACCACCACCCACCGAATCAAGAAAGAGCTGTTAATCTGTCAATCCTTCCGGTGTCCGGGCCTGGTGAGATTTCCCGTGTTGAGTCAAATTAAGCCGCAGGCTCCACTCCTGGTGGTGCCCTTCCGTCAATTCCTTTAAGTTTCAGCTTTGCAACCATACTCCCCCCGGAGTCCAAAATCTTTGGTTTCCCGGAAGCTGCCCGCCGAGCCATTGTAGTAACGTCGGCGGATCGCTAGATGACATATTTACGGTTAGAACTAGGGCGGTATCTAATCGCCTTCGAACCTCTAACTTTCGTTCTTGATTGATGAAAACACCTTTGGCAAATGCTTTCGCTGATGTTCGTCTTGCGACGATCCAAGAATTTCAATACATATGAGCTTCACTTGGTCCCGGAACTGACTGTAATTTCTGTTATTTTCCATAAAAAAACTAGTGATTTGATCAAATCTCTGGGTCGGTTAAGTATTTTTATATAATAAACCAGCTTACGGCCTGCCTGATAGTAAGCATACACCGTAGCCTATGGACGTTTGTGATTACCGTAATAATAATATTTGTCGACTCACTCTCTCGACCCGTACAACGGAAGGATCAGTGTATCTACCTCTTACGCGTTATAGCGTAGGTGGCCCGTCGAGATAATACGTGTGAATATAAGTGTATTATAAAAATCTATATAGGTATATGTACTTTTATGAACACAAATTTATTTTTTATATATTTATTTGTGTATGTAAATATTTATTTTATTTATGTACCTATATGTATTTGTGTAAATATGTTGTATATAGGAATACTGTAATGTTATTTAAAAAAAAAAAAAAAAAAAATTTGCACTGCCCCACAATTTTTTTCGCTTTGCCTTAAGGTTTGAGTGGTAGAGAATGCCATATGGCATTAAGTCCGCCTTTTGTACGATAAGTTTTCTTTTGTGCAATAAAGTTTAAATAAATAAATAAATAAATTTAATGTCAAAGTGACAAACGATTTTAACCCCATTTTAGTTAAAATAGGCTTGTAGAACGTTTATGAATACGGCCGTTAATTTCTATATCATGATCTTTCTACTAATGTGCGTAATGCACAAATTGCGTTTATCACAACATTTTCTATGCCTCTGTTTAAAATCGGAAATACGGTTATTGATTCAAATTGCCTTTATTTACTGATAAATAATATTGATTATGATTCTCATTCATAGCATTATTTCGCATTATTCTTGCTTCCATTATGTATTAGGTGCTAACAGTGCTAAGTAGTTTTTTTTATATCTTTGGTCGACATAAACATTAAATACTATAGTAGTTACGTATTTTGCCCCTTCTCTGCCAGTCAATTGAATAACGTTAAGTAACGTTTTCAGGTTCACGCATGTTTCGAAATTCTTGGCTTCGATATCCTGTTGGATCATAAGCTTCACCCTTATATTTTAGAGGTAAGTTCAATCGTTTTTTCATTAATATTTTTTTAACATGCGTGTTAAAAATGACGCGACTGAAAAACAAAGTGTCATATTATTTATTTTCTAGGTGAACCACTCTCCTAGTTTCCACACAGACACGCAGCTGGATCGTGAGGTGAAGGAGGGCCTACTGACCGACACATTCACAATGCTCAACATCTGGCAGTGCGACAAGCGGCGCGTGCTCGAGGAGGACCGCCGGCGCATCCGCGACCGCCTGCTCCAGACCAACAAGTAACCGACGCTAGCACTCTTACACTGAGCCACACTGTCACGATGCTCAACATCTGGTAGTGCTACAAGCGTTACTCCAGACCAACGAGTAACCGACAGTAGCACTCTTAGACTGAGTCACATGGTCACGATGCTTAACATCTGGTAGTGCGACAAGCGTTACTCCAGATCAACGAGTAACCGACACTAACACTTTACACTGAGCCTTGAAAATTTAAAAAAATGTCTGAATAAAGGCATATATTTAATTATTTATTTAATCTTTATTGCACAAGAACTTAATGACGTAATCATCTACCAGTCGAACTGTGGGGAAAGGTTGGGCAGGCAGATTGTGTGTATTTTTAGGGTTCCGTGCTGTAAGATTTCGGTGCTGTAAGATTTTTTAATAAAAACGGAACCCTTCGTTGTGCGTGGTCCGGTACCGCGGAAAGGAGCGAGTCGATCGCAGCGGCTATGACCTTGGCTATTGCCATTCGGCTTGATTCTGCTTTTTCATCTCTCATACTCTGAAGGTAGGTCATTGTTTATCTAAACAGCGGGTTGAAAGTGAGGCATGTCGCCCCTAGGGCTGAAAAGTAATAAAAAATAAAAAAGCAATGGCAGAAACCTGTACAGCCACAGTTTGAGAAAATAGAACTGATTTTGAAACTTGTTGACAATCATGCGTTATTATTTTAAATTATTTTAATAAATTAATGATTGTATGACTATTATTGCTATTTGAAGACTATTGAATATTTTTGAAGTGAAAACTTCTTTAGCGGCGCTGAGCTGCTCCTTGCTTGTGGAATGATATTCCACAATTATGAAAGCTTTCGCCGTTACAGCCCTTTAGGCAACATATTTTCACCATTTTTAACTCAGTTATTATTATTATTATAAAAGAGAAATCGCAGCCTCGAGGGCCTTTGCCAGAGTCAGTAAGTGTATTAGTGTATAAATTAACTACGAATAACGAATTAAACCATCAATTCAATTAAATTCAATTTAAAAAAAAAATGGCTTCCATCTAAGTTAACATGATTTCGCCAAAAATGACACCATTAGACAAAATAGACAAATAGATAATAGATGTCAACGTTGGGGATACCAGTCGATATTTAAAATTACCACTTGATTACGTCAGAGCATACTTAAATTTGTTTCAAAATCAATGACAGAGACTTGAAACAAAAACGATAACCTAGGGATGTTCCCTTCTGTCAACGGTACCGCGGCCCCAGTTATTTTCGACCACGGTGACAGAACTCCATCTCCTTGCGTCGGTCATGAGTTTATCGGTGACTGGCAATTTTACAGAAAAAGAGTTAGTCACCACCATCAATATCTGCTACAACAAAGTAAGAATAAATATAGTCGTCTAGTCCCCATAACACAATCCTTATTGAGCTTAATGTGCTACTTCAATGTAAGACATAAGACATAAGACATTTATTCAGCAAAAAAAGTTTACACGTACAAGTACCATCTTCTAGGAACAGGTATAACTTACATAATAAACCAAGCTACTTAGCAAGGCTGCTACATACAACGTGTTTTTTTAACCATCTTAGAGCCGAAGCCCACTTAAAGTCTCCAAAAAGTATACTTATCATTCGTGAAAAAAAAATAGTTAAGTTTTTAGAGCGCCGACGTGACGTCATGGTCCACAGATATTGTTATACACGGGTTATACGGTTGTAAAACACTTACGCATAAAATCAAAGCATGCAGTAGCTAATATAGTACACAATACTCATGCCACACTTTATGGTCAGTTTGATGATGTCTCTTTGTTATATTTTACTTCCATACATATAAAAAAAGGTTGTGAAATCCCATGCTAAATTCTTTGTCATCTAAATTGGAATAAACTATATGCGTAAGTATGTTTATTTCTTTATCGGGTAAAATAGCTGTCAGATTAGAAAAAAAACAACCAAATTCTGACTTAATATCGAGCTAACTTTAAATATGTGTTACTCATTGCTACTGCAGTAGCATTATGCTAATTACACGTGCCTTAGCGTGCAATGATGGCGCCTGCCATATCGAGTAGCCTGTGCGCATCAAACCCGCTGACATACCGCACGTATCACAGCTGCGTTACGGGCAGCCTATGCCTCGCTACGGTGCAGGGCACGTGCTGCGAGGTCTGCACGCTGGCGCATGGCACAGGCGTGGGACGTATATGCGACCGTATCACAATTACGGGTTTGCAATGCTCAACAATGCCCCAATAGTTATACGGCTAGTTGTAGATACGGCAGGATACCGGATATTAGGTCGTAAATAAAATGGAGACGCATCGTGATGCTGATTTCGGTGTCGGGTTACTGTATGAAAGGATTGCTCTTATGAGTCAGTATTGTTATCGAGTTTCACTACGTGACCGTTTTTAAATATCCCGATGTGGTACGCAAGCACATGGTTTACCTGATAGTAAAGACACTATAGCCTATGGGTTTTACGGGTGCATCTGGAATGTTCTGTGAGGCTCGCACCGACGGATTTCCAGCAATCATGAGAAACCGAATAGCATCCCTGCTTGGACGAGTCAGACAGAGCCCAAACGGCATTTTAAATGCTATGTTACATTTGCATCTAGTAGGTATGACTTCCTACCTCTCTGATTGTTAAGTAGTGCTTTGATATTAATAAAAAAATACCTCATATTTGTTTTTGTATAAGTAGGTACGCAAACATATTAGTCTTATAATTATTTATAATCAAAACGTATTATAGGATTATGAATGACCTTGTGGTCCACCTTAGTACGCCAAAGGAGTAAGTAAGCAAGGGCATCACCCAGGCGTTGAAGGCGCGCACCTTGTTGCCGCCCGACAAAAGACTATTAAGTACTTTTGTCAGGCGACAAAAGAAGCGCTTCTTCACCGTCCGCTTTACGCCCTCACCCTCAATACCCAATGACTGTGACATACCAAGATACTTATAGGTTTACTTATACTTGATTATTATTATTATTATTATTATATCTCTATACCAAAATTCATCTAAATTGGTTCAGCGGTTTAAGCTTGAAGAGGTAACAGACATACAGACAGAGAGACAGACACATAGACAGACAGACACACTTTCACATTTATAATATTAGTATGGATTATTAGAATGGATTGCGTAGTTATATTGATTACTCACTCATTACCTTACTCAGGCCACCGGTCCCTTTGACCCCTTGCTAAGTACATTTGCTTGTAACATATTGGGAGTATTAACAAACCGTAACGTACAAGTTTAAGCCCTAATCGATTTTCAAATTAATCAAATACCTCGTAATACGTGAAGTGATCTCAAATCGGTTAGTATTGATATACTCGTACGTAACGCAGTAATAATGTATATGGTGACCCAGGCTGGTTGGATCGAGATTGCTGGCAAAGGGTTATTGCTTTGGGAGGGGTAGCAAATTCAATCTTACTCGAGAGAGGAATAAGTTTATGCGAATATTTATTTGGAATACGCACATTTTACTTAGATATGACATTGGACACCACCGATATAGCCCTCCGAATCGCTAAATTTAAGTGGCAGTGGGCGGGGCACATTGCACGTAGAACCGATGGCCGTTGGGGCGGAAAGCTTCTCGAGTGGCGACCACGTACCGGAAGGCGCAGTGATGATGACATTGGGTGCAGTTCCATACTTCCTGGTTGTCATGGTCTCCTCGAAGACTTTAAAACATTAATTCTATAGGGTTTCAATCCACTAAACGTACGTTTTTGTCATAATTGTACACCCTTTTATGACGGTGAACTTCTAAGCATAGTACTAGCCCCGATGCATAAGTCTAGTCTCCCTGTAAGGAAATAATATTATAGATAAAAATTCAATACCGTCTAATACTAGTGTTATAATAGTTCCATTTTGCATGCAGAAAATATTGTACACTAACATAATGAAAATATAAGTATACCAACCAATTTATTGAGCAGAAGAAATTATTTGACTTTTTTTCTAACTATTTCAGTAACGAATTCAACAGCCGCAATAAAAATGGTCATTACTAGACACGGCATATGCTGATAGTTCTGCTTCGAGCGCGATACTCAAGAAGTGCATTTGGAGACCACAATTTGACTTTGAGAATAGTTTTTAAGAACCTTTTTTTTTCTACAATAGCCTTATAGAATTTAAACATTACTAAGTCGTTTCATCTACGCATCTGATAATTGTTTGGTATTGAACGAAATTCTTCTGCATTAATAGTCCATGCATACTAAATCATTTTTCTAAGAAACTATCAGTTTTGTCTCCTGCTTACCGGAACATTACAACTACTAGGAAAATGTGATCGAACCACTCAATCGTTTAAGATATTATTGTTTGTTACCCGACTACTGACATTATTTTCTTATGCTGTGGTGCAATAACAGTACATTGTTTAACGAGGGGCGTAAGTGGAATATTGCGAACAAGAGTCTATCAGAATGCAATATTTTTACGTCCGTATTATACACAATGTT
Organism: Epinotia ramella; assembly: GCA_947578815.1. Classification (NCBI taxonomy): domain Eukaryota; kingdom Metazoa; phylum Arthropoda; class Insecta; order Lepidoptera; family Tortricidae; genus Epinotia; species Epinotia ramella. The sequence goes on from CANPUT010000121.1 coordinate 698,227, forward strand.
TTTCATCACATTTGCGAGGAAACAAATACATTTTAGATGAAATTAATACAAATCGTAATAAAAACTTCAACATGTCAGTCGTCCATTTTGTTGAATTTGACGTGAGGCGCGTATGGCAAAGACCCTTCGGTATACAGCCACGATTTGAAAACACTTAAAAACATTTTACATAGACGCTAAATAACTACATATTAAATCTGTAAATAATTAAGTTAAACATGTTTAAGTAGTTTTTTAAGTTTAAATTTATTTATAAATACGTTTTCAGAAATCGCATTTGATATAAAACCTCTTTGCTCTGTAACTACTTCCTATTAAGCTATTGAATTATTGAGTATTGAATAGGAAAATAAAACAATAGTTTTAATGTATATATTTTTAACATTTTTTATTTAAATAATTTTAATCATTTCTTTGAGGAATTTAACTTCACTTAAATCTTTTTTCTTCTCCACAAGTATTTTGATTTTTTCTTCTTTGGATACGTATTTTTTACGTTTCTTCTCTGGTGAAGTATTATGCTTGCAATGATGATTTGCTTTTACATGTTACAATTTCGATCTATTGATATAGCGGGATAATAATATTTCGGACTTATTATTATTCGACCTCACAAATTAGTTGGCAAACGTAACTACGGAATTTTAACAAGTGTCGATTTATTCCGGAGAGGGAGCCTGAGAAACGGCTACCGTTAGAGCCGTTTATGAGGACTCACTTACAGATCAACTAATAAACTAATAACAGTAATCAGTATAGTATATTAATAGTATAAAAGCTTTATAACACCCGATTTTGACATGCATTGCTAAATACTGTCATTTCTATGAATAGCAATCGCAACGGAATTTCGAGGTATAAATTAATTGGTGGCAGCGATTCACTAAGTCTTTGATGATTAGCATAATTAGTTTATGTAGCTTCCGATACCATAGTAAAAAAAATACAGCGAATTTAAGTTTTTCATACAAAACTTGTTTTTGCTGTATTTCGTTTGTTTTATAAACTGGAACCATATAAACTAATTACAGACATAGATACACATTGGGCCAACGTTGGCGCGTGAGCAGGAGGCAGCTATGTAAACGAAAGAGATCGAGTTGTAGCCCTCTCCCTCTAACGCATAGCTGCCTTCTGCTCACGCGCCAACGTTGGCCCAGTGTGTACAGCAGGCTTAATAAAATAAATTAAATATACATTTAATTAGGTGTAATTACCACTAAATGGTTAATTCAATTATAGCAGTAATGCAACATTCAGTTCAATGAATTTTGACGCGTGACTGTTTTGTTATTTGAGCATAATTGCTCATTAATGACATTGTTTTGAATCCCGGCTCGTACCTACCAATGAGTTTTTCGGAACTTACGTACCTATATACCATTTTTTCTACATCTTTATTTAAAATATATATTGTTTTTGTCTAAACCATAATTATTTTCCGTAGATACTTTACTATCACATTATTATTTTGGTATACATCGGTCAGACAGCGTCTATATTTACAATATGCAATGCTATCGGCAAAGCTTAACGTTTATAGATACAAAGTGCAGGTAAACGTAGCAATATTTACTACTATAGTATTATTTTCCGTCATAACGAATTTTACCTACCTACCTAATAGATGTAAAGAAAGAAAGAAAGAAAGAAAGAAGACATTTATTCACTACGCAAAAGACACACAGAGACAAAGGGAGTACAAATACAATACAATTTACACATAATGTAATGACGAAGATATTGTGATACAAAAAGCTACGGCAGGATAATGATTCAGGTATGCGGCTGTGAAGTGGCGGTCCTGCGTTCGAATCCTGGCTCGTACAGTCAGCATCAAAAGTAACTGCGCAATTGACGTCTTCAAAAGCACTTATTCGCTTTTAATAAAGACTTTTGACGTCTTCGTTTGCCCAGTTACTTTTGATGCTGACTGTACCAATGAGTTTTTTGGAACATATGTATGGATTAGCTTTTCGGTGAAGGAAAACATCGGGAGGAAACCGGCCTAATCCCAGTAAGGTCTAGTTTTCCCTCTGGGTTGGAAGATCAGATGGCAGTCGCATTCGTAAAACTAGTGCCTATACCAAATATTGGATTTTAGGCCCTGTGCCCAGACCTACGGAAATTATTGGTGAAACTACGGTATTTCAGATATTTCGTATTTTGCAAACTTTTACTAACTTTCAACATCATTATAGGCTCCGTCCCCACATAACACGAGGCTACTTAAGTGTGCATATGGCGCCTTGCGTCGCTCCGTGTCATGTCGGGCGGCCAAATTATCCGTACCTTCTCACCGCACTAGTTTCATGACTCATTCCTTCGCCGTACAGGCAAGCCGTCTCTGGAATTCCCTCTCAACATCAGACAAGCCCCAAGCAAGTTTGCTTTCAAGCGGATGCTGCCTAAGGCTGCTTGAACAAGCATTCGACTAAAATCCATCCATATAATGATAGTATACCAACTCACTTCACTAAGTCTAATGGAAGACATATGGACTACCCGCAAGTCGCGAGCCACTTAATCTACTTGTTGGAAGACAAGATTTTGTTTTCACTGCATCTTTACCAAAAAATTTAATGATTTAATCAGAATAGAAATGGAAATGGAAGACATGAATGAGCTAACCTGGTGTTACAACAGTCACAAATAGGTAAGCGTCAAAACTGCCTGATCGTAAGCAGTCACCGTAAACTATGAACGCTAGCGACTCCATAAGAGTCACGTGTCACACGTCAAGTTTGCTGACGGTGGCGGCGCGCCGGATGGTTCTTTCTTATTTCACTGGGATAAGTGGCATGACATATGGCACTGAAATGTGGTTACTTACTATGGGCCTCATAGGATTTCATTTCATTTATTTCATTTCATTTATTTGCAATCATGATCACACAGTTATACAGAAGATACATACAAGATAATACATGAACCCTTAGCGGTATTTGCAATAATTTAAAAATTACACATCACATATAATTTGTCATGAAAAAACCGACCAAAGTAATACGCTCACGGAGCACTTCGAAAAAAATGGTGCGCCCATCGCGGCCGCGGCTGCCACCAGTGCGCGGGAATGCGCGGCCATTGCGTGTGCGCCTGGCACGGCTGGGCGCCACGTATGCGCAGTATGCTGCATGCAGGCCATGGCGCAGCGGCACGTGCGCCGCGTTATCGTGCCTTTGATCGCGCAGCACTAGCGCTGTACGGCAGTACAGTACATGGCGCGGCACGCTACAGCCATGCGTGTGTAGTCGCCTGCCATATCGTTTGTGATAGTATGTCAAGTTAGTTTGACCATATGTGTGGGTGAGTGGAGCTGTTTTGGTTGCGCATAAAAATTAGTGAAAGTAAGTCAATACGCTATCCATACAATTTTAAGATGTCATTGGCGCATACGAGAATAGAATATCAGGAGAGTATGATTGCTTTAATAATTGATTTCCGCGGTCAATTTGATTTCTTCGTTTATAAACCGTTCACTTCGGGTTTTATACTTTTACATTTACTATCCTCTCGTCGTGCATACTAAACGATTGTTATGTCACATTGACATCATATGTTTGCGGTCATCGACACTTAATGCCGGCTCTACACATCGGGCCAACGTTGGCGCGTGAGCAGGATGCAGCTATGCAAACTAATGAGAACGAAATAAAGCCCTCTTTCTCTAACGCATAGCTGCCTTCTGCTCACGCGCCAGCGTTGGCCCAGTCTGTACAGCAGGCTTTACATGGTTAACAATACAAACCAAAGACGCTAGGCATTGTTCGTAGAGTATTACATACATATAATCACGCAGGCAGGGATCACGGATTTCCACTTGCTACGATCTTGACTAACCTTTTTTGCTTCATTCACTTTCATGACAATCTGCATACGTGCTCGTTGGTTAAGGGTACTCTTGACCTCACCTTTCTTTAGGATAGGTCAGAGGCCTCTCTAGCCCATGTCGCGCCCGTGTGCAAACATTACTCTAGCGCCCCTTTGTTATCTGAATTAGTTAATTACAATTTAAGTGTGGCTACTCAATTTAGATATTAAATTGTAAATATTTTCGTTCAGTGTAACTCTAATTGTAAATTAAAATATTTCTTCAGGAATAAAAGCCATACGACATAATAATAATTACAATTTTAAATGATATACAATATGAGGATAGCATCTGAAAACAATCCGCAGTGAATCGAATGTAGGTACGGTGTTTTGCGAATAACTTACAATAATACCTCAACTAGAAACGAAGTGATAAACTAGTTGCAACAAGAAGTACAAATTCAGTGTAACGTGCAGTATTAACACGTTGTATAATTTTGGATTTTTGATTAAGATGTATTGGTTTCGAATGTTAGTCCAAATCCAAACCAAAAATGGGCTTTTTCCATTTACATTGTACAGCCAGCATCAAAAGTAACTACGCAATTCAAGACGTCAAAAGCTCTTATTCCCTTTTAATGAAGACTGTTGTCTATGCAATAATTAATCACCATTGTTAATGTTTTCAGTGGCCACGTCATGGCAGGGATATGTATTAATAAATACCTGTATAACGTAACCTTAAATATCAATGTAAATATTATTGCACTAAACATAAGTAACAATACATAAATACATAAATATTAGGGGACAATCTTACACAAATGGAAATAGCCCCATATTAAGCTCAATAAGGCTTGTGTTATGGGTACTAGACGATGATATATTTAATAGATATAAATGCTTAAATACATACAAAACACTCAAGAATCAGAAACAAATACACATGCTCATCACACAAAATATTTGCCCTTACCGGGGTTCGAACCCAGGACCTTCAGCTTCGTAGGCAGTGTCACTACCCACTAGACTACTATAGGTCGTCCAAATGCGCCACCAATACCAATATACCAATGGCGGACTTAATGCCTCAAGGCACTTCTACTTTACCATAAATATATTATATTTGTTTTAAACCTGAAATATTTTTTTTTATACAGTTGCTCAAAAAGTGCTACTTTACGTAGCTGTTTAGCGTGCGGTAAGTTGGTTTTCACGAACTTGTGCTTTTCACTTTTCCCACTCAATAATTGTTCAAATTGTACCATTAATTATTAAGTCACAAAAAAATAAGATGGAACTGTATTTAAAAAAAAGATTTTTGAACAACTTCATTATTTTCTTCCTTACTTTTAAAAGACCGGAAATGTCATTCTTGCACTCAGTAATTACATACTTTCCGCACTAGCATCGAAATGTACTATTACAATATAGAGAATATACGCCCTTCTAATATCTTCAAAAGCCTCAATAACTATTATCAACAATTTCGTCTATCAAAAGCGCTGCGGTGCCCCACTCGCCTGAGATCCCGTTAGCGACAATGAGATCTAACGAGATCCTTTCGGTTCGGCGGCCGGGCCGGCCGCGATTGGGTTAGCCGTGACCATTACACGAAGTCTTACGTAAGTTAGACTTTGTACCATAGACGGCGGAACTATAGACGCGCAGAAAGAGTAGAAGTATATATTCATTGGCCACATCTCTCCTTTTTTTACAAATTACATAATATTTTACAATATTACAGTTTTACTTTAACGGTTTAGTCTACAAGTTTACACCGAGAAATTAATATTTAAATGGTGCATTTTTATTGCACACATTCATAAAAATATCCTTATTTATCTAGAATAGAATTCAGGGATAATTATTCATAAATATTCTAAGGCATATATTTCAACGTACTAATGGTTGTTATTCATATAGTTTTAATGCCTAAAGTGAATTACGTCTAAGAGACCAAATCTATAACATCCATAGTCATATAGATAATTACTCAGAAACATTTCCAGACATAGACGACGACATATTTAATAGATAGAAATACTTAAATACATAGCAAACATCCATGACTCAGAAACAAATATTCATGCTCATCACACAAATATTTGCCCTTACCGGGATTCGAACCCAGGACCTTCAGCTTCGTAGTAATTTTATTAATCAGTATCCACACGGTCGTTCGAGCCGCAGCACTCACAAATATTAATTTAAATAATTAATTCTTTAGGATCGCTATTCCTATCTTCGGAATACAAAATCTATACCGTCTGTCATAACTACCTACTAAATAAATATTACATTACTCCGCCATCCCATCACAAAAAGTGCACAGCGCCGCTAAAGAAGTTTTCACTTCAAAAAACACAATAAAAATAAAAAAAAAAAACAAAAAAAGCATTTAAAAACATTTAATAAAGAAAAAAGAACAAAAACATTTAAAAAAAAACATTACATCGAAAATTTTCCGGTCTGGACTGGACTGGCCTTTAAATTATTATGTTAGAAAAATTATATTAGTCACTAGTTCGGATTTCAAATGTACTTATTTTACAACTTGCGTGTTAATCCATTCTATAACCTCCTCAGGCGACGGCATTTAGACGACCGGTTAGCCTAGTGGGTAGTGACGCTACCCACGAAGCAAAAGATCCTGGGTTCAAATCCAAGCGAGACTAAGATGAAATATCTAAACAGCCAATACAAAATAAAATAAATAGTTACGTTTAAAAATGTTATCTTTATTAATTCATGTGAAATGGATGTGAATAGTTTTACTAAATTAAACGTTTCTATGTCATATCGAAAAATAAATAATTAACAAATAGGATTTAATTTGTTTAGTCGAGTAAGAATCCATTTGCCGAGACTTAAAAAAAAAGACGTACATTTTGTATTGTGTACAACCCGATTAATGAATGCACCGTGTTCATGTACGAGTATACATCTTGCTGCAAGGTGCCAACGTGACTTAATCGGGATATAACCATAAACCATAACACACGACTGTCGTAATATTATAAAACACGCGTGTTTAATACCCAGGATTATGAGCCTAAAAGCGACATAATAAGAGGTATGTTACGAGCAAATGTGTTGAACATTGAAAATTAAATCTAACTAAAGCTAAAACATAAATCGCGATAACAATATGTATGTTTCAACCAGAATATACTCAAAACCAATAGTAATATGCCTCATATATAAACTCAGTTAAAATACTATGTCAATACAAATATAAAAAACCGGCCAAGTGCGAGTCGGACTCGCGACTCGCGCACCGAGAATTCGGATGATTGATTACGTGCTCATCTTGTTGTGGGTAAAATACTTACTTTCCTTGTGAAAATTTAAACGTGAAGTTCGAGCAAGACAATTATGCATTTTTATATGAGCAGTATACAAGCTTTCAACAGTCGTATCACGGACGCCGTGCTGAACCGCTTTTAAATATACAGGACTTTAAAAGTTGTGCTTTATTTGTTTTGGACACTTCAAGACAAAATGATCGTTTGAAGACAGGTCCTATAGATGTTAGAATAGAAATTGAGAGTACTTGTTGAGACGATTCTAACGATCCCAAACTCAACGGGGTTACGTCTGTTAAGTCCTGAATTCCCATCGCCATCATCTCATCATCTGTCTCCATCATCAGATCAGCTCGATGGTACCATAATATTGAATTGTCATCCAAACTATACTTAAACCCGAAATTTCAGCTCAACCGGTTGAAGATATCTGCGGCTCTAGTATAAGTTTTACCGAACAAAACGTTACCACCCCGTTCGCGTTTAGCTGTCAAATCCCATACAAAGTGAGGGTAAAACGCAAACGCGATCGTAAAGTTTTGTTTCGGTAAAACTTCTACTAGAGCCTCTGCTTCGTTGCAAGATTCCACCCGAACAAACATAGTTACATACATTGCAAGTAAATAAAAGCTTGTAAATACTAAGGGACAAGCAAAAGTTGACTGACCCACATGTAGGAGTATTTAACCATATAATTGTAAGAACCGATAGTTTCTACAGTGTTCAACTGACTGTTCACTTGCTACGACGCGTAGCTGTATTCGTAGGCATCGCTACGTAGCAAGCGTAGCACGATATGCAGTTTAGTTATAGGACTAATACGTGACATCCACTGCCAAAGAATTCGTAGCGGGTTCCTGGCACTGATAGTGTAATAATAATAATATTGCAACACCCATATTTTGATATTTTGAATTAGTGTAGACGTATAGTTTCGTGTCGCTTTGCATACAAGCGTTTATGGGACTGGGTACATTGCTTAATAAACATTTTGTTATTAGTATTCTTGTATTTTTAGTCAATATTTTTTATTTTTATTGTTCGTATGATAATTTCAAAACGTTAAAATAAAGTTTTATTCTCGAGTAGTGAGTGGAGTAGTAGTACTAGTAGTAGTGTAGTTCAAAAACGCATGTATCGATTAATTCACCTTGACCTTAAGGGGTCTGTATGTATGTATGTATGTAAATACTTTATTTTACACAAGACACCGGTAAAAATACAAACAAAAAAGGTTAAATCGGTACAAAGGTGAACTTATCCCTGTAAGGGATCTCTTCCAGTTAACCTTGCAGCAATAGAGTTGAGATCGTGGCTGTTGTAGAACTGTTACAGGATTTTGAATCTTGTGACTTGAGGGATAAAGTTGCTTTTGAATAGCAAATTATGATTTAATCCGGACGACGTAAATGAATTCAAAAAACGAATTATACTCATAGTGGTGGTTAGCGATGGTGACGTGATTGAACCCAGACAGGGTGGCGCCAAGTACAGATGTATAAACCTGGTAGGTTAGTATCTGTTTATTTATGTAGGTAGGTATTCGCTATTTTCTTGCCATTTGTCGTTACATTTGTCTCAAGGTGTCAACACGAATCGACAAATCATTAATAGGTCACCAACACTTGCGTCCACAGGCTACGATTACTGCATACAATCAGGCAAGATCTATGCTTGTTTGCCAAACAACACAAGATGTAGACAAATAAACATAGGCCTCCCCCAAAGAGTGCCAAAGTAACCCGGCCGCGTCAAATGCCCTCCACTTCTCCCAGGCCCCTTCTAATTCCCATAGCATGCATGGTCTCCTCAAACTGGTCGGGTAGCCGGTAGAAAAAATCGGTGAGATCACCACAGCGACCTTGGCTTGACGCCGCCCACAACGTGCGGTGTGAATTGGTCACTGGTTATTATTTTCACACCTTAGGTACTCTGCAACCGAAAAAAGGGGTACGTTTTCGCCAGGGAACGACACATTTTGTGTGGCAGTTAATAAAAAACGACTTAATAGATTCTTTTTTAGACACTGAATAACTAAAATCAACGGCTGGATTTAGAAAATAAAGAATGCTGAACGTCTCGGCTATTACTTCGTGCGGCGTGCGGTTACACTGCGACGGCAGCGGTGTCACCGCCGCTTGAAACCGAGGCAGAGCCCTAAAAATCAAATGGATATTCTATGAATGGGGCTGCTTGTACGTTGCCAACTATTACACAGTAATTATATTAGCTAAAGCACAACTTTCTAAAAGATACTTTATCTAGCTCACAAAGTTGAGGAATTAAAGATAACAAAGAAGGCGGATATTTCTTTAAAAATATGGCACAATGAAGATCAGAATAATTTTGCAGCGAGGGGGTAATTTTAACTTCCGGCCCGAGGTATTAAAAGTTTGGCGGGGCAAAATAGGGGATTTCCAGTTTTTTCGGCAATTTTGTTGACGACTATTTGAGGCAGTGTTTGACGGTAAAGTTTTGGATGAATATGAAAGAAGGAGCCAGTATGCTGAAGTTGTAAACTACTGTTTTAGAAGTAAAAAAGGAATCACGATAGTTGTGACGGAGTATGAACTACCTTTGTAAACTTTAACTTGTCTTGCCACAATTGAGTTTTACAAAAATATATATAATCAATAATTATTAGGCTTTACAATCCTTAGCGTCGACGATGTTTAAAGGAAAGACGCCAATCCAAATCTCTGTATAACCCTTATGTAAAATCGCAAGGTCACACTTGAGCAGAAATAAGTAGTTACCCAAGTACTCGTTTTAAGAGTCCGCAGTAAGCTCGATTCTCCATACAAACGTAGTTACGCTCTCATTTTAAAACTACGTGTCGGATTGTAACGAAAGTGTGCATATACAATGACATGAGGTATATCTATGTTTGTAATTAGTTTAAGTAGCTTCAGATACCATAGTTTTTCATACAAAATTTGTTTTTGCTAGATTTTGTTTGTTTTATAAACTGGAACCATATAAACTAATTACAGACATAGATATACCTTATGTCATTGTATATGCAAAGTTTCGTCACAATCCAACACGAAGTTTTAAAATGAGAGCGTAACTACGTTTGTATGTCACTCTTTAGTACCCAGGGGACACGTGCAGGGTTGTGGCAGGTAGCTCCTGCGGACACGAGTAACAGTTGTTCCGCCTTGTCAAGTGAGTGGGCAACTCGACTGTTAGAAGTTCTTAAGCCGCCCGATGGCGTCTAACTCGGTTTTTAGCGTGCCTTCCAAAGCACGGAAGCGCTCATTTATATTAACCACTCAAACATCAGGCGGTCACATGAAGCAGAAGGAAGTAATGTGTGTGTGGTGTGTACCTGTTTCTGGTGGGCGTGGCCTCGGCGGCGTGGTGTTGCTCCTCGATGGTGGGCAGCAGCGAGCCGAGCCGGTCCGTGGGCCGCAGCACCTGCGCGAGAGACCACTTGTTACATCGACTGTATCAATATTAGGGGGACAGTGGGTACACCGCTGTAGCCGAGCCGTAAGGCACGCTAATTTCAATCTAGAGGTAGGTTTCATAGGTTCGAAATCCGGCTCGTACCACTGGACATTTCAAAAACGAAATATCATTTTCGGCGAAGGAAAACATCATGAGGAAACCGGTTTAATCCCAATAAGGTCTAGTTTTCCCTCTGGGTTAGAAGGTCAGATGGGAGACGCTTTCGTAAAACCATTGTCAACGCCAAATATCGAGATTAGGTGCTCGGGAACCAGGAATAACGCTAGGAGGAAGGAATATTTGGTGGGACAGTCACAAATCAACACCCAAACAGTCGACTGCTGTTTAGAATCGGGATCGTAGGCATATATCCAAGATTCGTCACCACTGATAATGTCGTAAACATGTTTCGAGTTTCCTCGGTTGAATTGCCGCAGAGTTTTGCGACACCATCGAACGCGAGCCGTTTTTTGGTCTTCACTGAGTAAATGTGGTATCCAGCGTGAGATCAACTTTTTTACGCCTAAGTGATCATGCAAAATACTGTGAACACTACCTCCGCGGTCTGCGCCAGCCGCTCCGACCCGGGGCTCTGTATAACATTGATATAGAATATAGATACATTCACGAATCTCAGATGACGAATGATAGAGGGAATACTGCTCTGTCTTGAGTCTGTGATAAATGAGAACTAATTTCGGCTCAGTGTTTGAGCTTAGGGTGGTATTCCACTTGTCCAAGATCTTTGTCCAATGTGTATCTGCGTCTCACTCACTCTTTAAGTTGCTTAAAGAGTAAGTGAGACGCGTTTGTTAGAGGAATACCACCCTTAACGAAAACGCAAGACACCTCGCATCAACATTACACAAACCTAATATAAGAACAAACAGATATAAAAATAGCAAAATGTACAGTTATATGTTCACACAATATTCAGAAAAGAGTTGTTGTTGCCCTCAAACGAGGGATCAAAGTTGAACTTTTATCCCTGATATTCCCAGTTAAATTTAATTTTTCCTTGCAGGTGTGAAATAGTACATTGTTGTAAAGGCTAGAAAGTAGGCAATAGATGCACGAGTGGGTTTGAGGTCCGAGCCGCTAGGTGAGCACACGCGCGCGGGCCGGCGGCGGGGGCGGGGGGAGCTGTGATTAGTGAATCGCTGTTCAAACTGTCCAACAATAACAACCACTACTACAATGAAACATTGAAGTATTGGTGGTTCAGGGGCTACAGCTTTTGCCTACTTTCCAGCTTGGTTTTAGACCATCTATTGCCACATTTCCGAACAGTGGCGTGAAAAGAATTATACTCGGTAGTAAAATTATTTCCGTCTTCGACAACACTTGAATCCCGCATTCAGGATTCTAATTTAGAATCCCTATTGTAGAATATTTCGCTTCACGCAACACATTTTGCACTGCAATCTATTATTGAATCAACCCGGGAGCCGGGAGTTTATTTTTTGGTGGAACTACAAAAGAAGATTTGATAAGCCTGTTAGTAGGACTAGACTGTTAACGAGTTTTTGGAAGACCTAATTTAAGTACTTAAAATAAATAAGGTGACATGCATGCCCTTACAATTTGTATGCCGAAAGGCGCCACATAGTGAAGCTATAGCATAAAGCATAGGTTCCCAAACTTATTTGGGCGAGGGCCCACTTAGGTGTCAAAAAAAATTTCAGCGCCCCCCATCGCGAAATAATATCTGAATCTTTGTTTTTAATCTTTGTTTTTTTTTGTCAGCATGATGCATTTTACTCAAATGCTCTTGTAACCGAGAAGGCTTCATTGCTTCATTTGAGAGTACCTTCTGGCAGGTCAAGCACATAGGTAAAGATTGGTTGGTAGGAGATGGAATGAAGCCATATTTCAAATATTCGTTACACATTGCATAACCTCCATCTTCACCTTTTCACCCTTGATATGTCCTATAACAAAATCGTTACCTACTGCAAAACAATTTATTCGACTCATCCATTCTGGTTCTAGCAAGGTAATTGACCCTCCATTCATAATCATCACTACATTTTTCAAAAACTCCTGGCCAATTATCACATCGTACGGCATAGTACCTTTAGGCACAACATGAAAAATTACATCGTTATACACCTTATTATCAATCGTGATATTCGTAAAAAGCTGACCTAAAGAACATACTTTAATGACGCTATTCGTTCTTCGTTCGTGTTTAATGGCTTTATACTCTTGTATAAAGCCGTTAAACACTTTTTGCAATAGCATATTCTGCAAATAAATTTGTAATTTTAACCAACGCGTCCTTCACCGTTTTGCTATTGAGAAAATTGGAATAGTTCGAATTTGGGCGTTATTCCTAAAGAGATAAAGCTTAGAAAATATTTACCAACGGCAAAAACAAATTGATATTTTGGTCGCCACCGCCGTCTGCTGTTCTTGCAAATTCGAATATTTCGAATTTAGACGTTATTCCTAAAGAGATAAAGCTTTGAAAAATATTTGGCAATGGCAAAAACAAATTGGTATTGTGTTTGCCGCCGCCCGTCGGCGCGCCGGACCCCAGCTCCGTTGCCTACAAAGTTTCAAGTCTCTAGATAAAAAAAAAGTTTCCCTCATACAAACTTTGCACCCCTATTTAACCCCCTTAGGGATGGGATTTCCAAAAATTCCATCTTGTCCCTTCTTTTTAGTCCCAGTAGTTTCGGCTGTGCGTTGATGAATTAGTCAGGAAGTCTTCTTTTACATATATAGATAAATCAAATTTCTCATTCTCTCCACCTCATTTTAAGCATCTTAGCTGACCATCCATCCGTAATGTGCGTGCTGGTGCCATGAGACCGGTTTAATTTATTTAAACTTTGTGACACAATACAAAAAAAAGTATATATGGTGGACTTAATGCCATAAGGCATTCTCTACCAGTCAACCAACGGGCTAAGCAGAAACATTTGATGCAGGCATTTAAATTATTAATAATTTACCATGTTATAACAATGCCATTAATATCTGGGGGCACGGCAGTGCCCCCGCCAAGTCGAGCGCGAAGCAAACACTCAAACGAAACGATACATTGGCTCAATCGGTTTGCCACTGCCAGTCACTTGATAACAAATATCAAAAGTATTAAAGTACAACTTAAGTGTAGAAGAGCAAGCAAGGCGTTTAATTACCAATTCAGAATACTTGAAGAGAATTTACCAGTTACAACAGTTTGTATTAACTATTCGCACCATGTCTATTGGTTCAGTTTATGAAACCGCTACGCAAAAAAGGCATTTGTTTATTTTTACAATTTTTGTTTTGTTTTTGTTTACTTATATTGAAATTTTTGTCTATGTTTACACTAAAGTTTTTGTTTTTGTTTACAATGCTTCGTGTGTGATAACAAAAACGAAAATGCCGTCACGTGCGTATTAAAAAAACATTCACAAAACATTTGTGTTCATATAAATAATAAAATAAAATATGACATATAAAATTAATTATGTTGAGTCTCAGGAATATCGCATCCATTTCCACTGTTTGTAAACGAATTCTATGACTCCCCACCCATCAGCAACAAGCTAAACTAAACGGCTCAACCACAAAATACTTACTTAGGTAGGTATACTATTAGGTAAGATGAAAGCGACACACAGACACAATAGGCATGATGCCTCATGTTCAAATTGATAACGTAGTGTTGATAAATGGATAGTAAACCTTCAAATTATCGTAATAAAGTACAACTTATAAAATATAATTAAAATCATAAAAAGATATGAACCTTGAAAGTTTAGAAAAAATATGTTTTTTTTTTTATTGTCCAAGAGTAAATTAAAAGCTACCAATAGAATCCTTACGCTATTCTAGAAACAAAATTGTATGACAACTATGTACTTAAACGCAGTATTTCGCCGAAACAACAGTTTACCTGATTTTCCATACTAAATATTACAACCCTCCCCCCCGCTATATACACTCGGCCCGCCTGCGCTTCCCTTCTATTTACATACTATAAATGACACCTCGCTCACCCGCAGTATGTCTGACGCTGAACTTCGTTACTGTGCGTAATCGAAGGTCAGACTTGAACTGGTTTGCCTCAGAAACAACTGACGGTAGTAATTGTGAATACCAGCCATGGCCAACCCTTTTGCGTGAGCTAGACATGCGGCAGACGCGCGCTCGCGTGAGTGCGTACGTTAGCGGGCTACTAGCTTTTTGTATGAATCATGCCCAGATTTTGTTGCAATTTGTTTGCACATATTGCATATTGCATACATATTTTATGCCTGAGTTATATTAGGTACACACTTTGAACTTCGATTGCGAGAAAATAGGTAAAATTTAATAAAATGAAGCTCATACCTTTTAAAGATTTTATGTTTAATTTTTGATTCATGAAATATGACTTATTCGCGAATAACAGATCTATTAAATGTATCACGGGCTTTTTAGTTTGCGTATTTATTTTTTACAGAATGAGTGATGATCATTGTCTAATACCTAAATATCTGCCTTAGTCCTAACAATATTATAATACATACGTACTCATAAAAAAAATGGATAAGAAGAAATTGATTCCCACGAAAAACTAGGCGCAATACTCTTATGGTATCGCGCCAATTTTTCGTGGGAATTTTCTTCGTATCCATTTTTTTGCAATAATATTGTTCATTATCATATTATAAACGTATTACAACTTTTTATTACTTCAACGGCGCGACAATTGAAAACACTTATTCCTTTTTATAGTACATTATATTTAAGATTTTCTGAATTATATGATTGATTTGGGTTACGAAGACACTATTAAAATTGTTAATGTATATAATGTCCCGGTTTAAATTGAAATTGGTAGATGTAGGTACTAGTTTCTTCTACAGGGCCTCACCTGCAGCTCGGCCCTCAAACGCACTTGCCTTTCTTTTCTTGTTTACATTCTAGCCTAGCCTTTAAAATATATACAATTTTCCCTTCTTGTAGTACCTAGGCACAAAGTAAAACGGATGCTTTTCAGACGCTAGGGAAGGCCCTAATTTATTTCACGAAGTTGTTTTCTTTAGAGGTGTGTATTTTTTTCGAATTCGCCATCAATACGAGTTAAAGTTTGTGATAAATGTCCCGCTTATAAAAAGGTGTGTCAGAGTATCCAGACTACGGCTCTTACGACGTTCTGTGTGAGGGCAGTCGTGTCTAAAGAAGTAGTGACTAATTCATCTCGGATCTCAGGGTGTTGGGATGAATCTATTTATTATGCGGGTGAACGCGCTGCGCTCTGCTGTGACATTCGGACTGTGATTAATTTTCATATTCAAATTACGGACAGCCGCGGGGTTAATCGTTTTCTTTGGTTTTGTAATCACTCATTTTATTTTTTGTTATATTTTCTACTTGTTCGTAATTTTGTGATGGTATGCGCATCATCTCTTCATAATTTACATAGTTTACTCTGTATTTATACCTGATTCCATACAACATTAGAATTGTAACGGGCAAAATCGTCTACGCTTATTCCTTTATCTAGGATATCAAAGTGATATATTGTACGTCGTAATCTTGAATGAAAAAGGAAGCATTTTGCAAAATACGCTTCCGCTTCTGCTTATGTGGGCGTAAGGACTCTTAACGCACGGTTTTCCTAATCTTATATCGAATAGGGTATAGTCGGTATAGTTTATGAAGGTAACTATAAAACTTGACGCCCAATATACCTAGGTATCATTGGTGCTACATAATTATTATAAATGCAACTATCCCACTGGAATTTTACCCCGAAAGTACACTTGCGTATGGTAAATAAACTCCCAAGACTAAATTGTCAGGTTTCCTTCTGTACGGAATATCGCACATCGCCGGTATTTAAATTTTAAGTACTAAAATGGTGAAATAAGTACTTACAATAATAAGAGATTAATTATGAGATTTAGATGGGTTAGGTACAGTCAGAGTCATGGTTAGTAGCAGCCAGAATAGCCAAATATTTCCTAGAACAAATATAAAAAGATACAAAAACATAAACCTCCCATTACCTGGGATTCGAACCTCGACAGTTCTAGGCCGCTGAGCCTAGAGAACATGTCTTAATCCATTGAGCTATCTCAACATTATAGCAGATTCAGACTCCTTAGACCACAAAAGAAGATAAAAAAAACTATAGCCAACATTATATTTATAAGTCATTTGTAATTATGTAATGAGTAGATATAAGCTTCCTAGTACCTAGTTACATTTGGGTGGATCAACTATTTTCTGTCACTAGTTGCCATGGCATGGTTACGTCTCCTGAGTCACTTGAAAACTGAGATTTATGGGTTTTAAATCACCAATTGTGGGGTTTTCTTATCAAGTTCGACTCCTTTTTGTATGGATCATCTTCTGGGCACGTTAGAAAGTCCGTATTGTTTTCAAATTAAAGCTTGAAAACCACCCTTTTCATGTGCTGCCGGTTCAAGTGTTTCAAATACGTATATATTTTGAAGTAATTAAGGTATGTGTAACGTAGCTTAAAAGTTTTCTTCCTACCAACATTTTGTTTGGTTTGAATTTGATATGAATAATCCGCAAAAATCAATGTATTACAATCACAGTTTTCATAAAATTCTCCACACAAAACGCCAATTTCATAGGTAAGGACCTAATATTTCGCCGTCACTAGGGGCGGGTTGCACGAGTTGACCGATCAACGTCAATGGCACCGGCAGATATTCCATAGAAACTTGTCAAACTTACCATACATTCAGCGGCTCTAGTATAAGTTTTACCGAAACAAAACTTTACGATCGCGTTTGCGTTTTACCCTCAATTTGTATGGGATTTGACAGCTAAACGCGTACGCGGTCGTAACGTTTTGTATCGGTAAAACTTAAACCAGAGCCTCTGAACGACACCGCTTACAATTACAGGCGGTTTGGTACAACCACCCTAAGTGAACTTAAAACCAGTGTAGTGTTCGAGACAGGGCCCGTATCCCGTCGTTACAAGGCATGTTTTCGTTTGGTAAACACCCCGAAGACCCATGATGGTCGCGTCACCACTTCATTTAACCATTTCGCAACCGGACTAAAAATGGAACAATTCAACAGAAACCGACAGAATTAGCTAGGCGTGTAAGTTAATACTACTGCCCGCCTGGCGGGCTTAGCCGGCATCTGAGCAAACATTACGAGTGCCCGCTAAGCGGGTTCTTGGTTGCGAACGTGTTAAGGACACGGATTTATAGATCGTTCAATCCAAGTATAAGTACCGTATACAGTTAGAACCACAAATACAAGTTACATTGACAGTATCCGTTTGAGGACACAGGTAGCTAACGCCAACTGAAAAATCGCCAGTGACATCAAAAAGCAGTTGGGTGAGGACCAAATTCTTATAGTTAAAAAGTTCCGTTGTGACACGAAAATTAGCCTTACAATTCTATGGTTTTCGGTATCCTTTTCTAAGAATTTGGTCCTCAACCAGTTACAGTTACGATTTTGCAGTTGGCGTTAGCTACCTGTGTCCTCAAACGGATATTGTCGATGTAACTTATATTTGTGGTTCTACTGTACCTGCTTGCCCCAACGTTCTACTGGAGGGTTTCGGCCTTAAATTACAACTCGGGCAGCGAGGCCGCGGGTCGTGCGCGGGACAGCGCGGCGCGGGTCTGGCGCGTGAGCCGTGATAACTTTGTGCAATCAAAGCAGCGCCCGACTACTGGCTAAGGCCAGTGAATTGTTGTGAGTATTCGTCGGCAGAATGGACAGCAAAGTTATTGAATTAGTTAGAAAACACAAATATTTTTACGATTTTATCATTTTTAAAAAGGTATCCCAAAATTAAAGCGAAATTAAAACCTACTTTATATAAGGCAAGTCTCTAATTGACGATCTATAATTAGTGTCCATTTTTGTTATTCTACGCTGCCTGCAATATCTCATTTA
The DNA here is from genome assembly GCA_947578815.1 of Epinotia ramella. Lineage (NCBI taxonomy): Eukaryota > Metazoa > Arthropoda > Insecta > Lepidoptera > Tortricidae > Epinotia > Epinotia ramella. The sequence goes on from CANPUT010000121.1 coordinate 716,687, forward strand.
ATTCTTCAAAACTGTTTCTTGACAGTCGGAAATATGTAAAAAGCACAGCCGATGATATTCCCCACATTTTTGTTTCTCTGATTCTCTATTTGGGTCGTGAACCTAAATTCTTTATTTTTGTTAAGAGTCACTCTTCTACACCGCTCAATATATTGAAGTCGTCTGGCGCGGCAGGCCTTATTTTCTTTACCGTCCCTTTGAACGCGGGACCAGCACTCACTAGTCTCACCGATCGTCGTAAGAAAAGTAATTTCCATTTGCTTAAATAAGGCCCGTCTCGAAGCCTCTTTAGAACTCGGCCATTTATTGTTTATTGTTTATTGTTAATGTTTATTCAAATAGGCTTTCTCATAGCGCCTTTGTTAATGTATGGTCATATATTTTTCCTTTTTTTCATTTGTCATTGTCAAATACAAAAAATTGCTATTTATTTGCTTGAATAGTCTGGTCAATATGGTCAGCACATGTTTCGTTGTATTGGTCACTAAGGTCTCGGTTACATCTCCGGGCGGTGACTGCAGGGGTAGCATAATATTTTTAAAAAATATATATTTTTTGAAATTTAAGTAATTCTCAAACCTGTTACTAATCGGCTAGTATAGCCGCTTCGTCGGCGAGCTGGGGCATGCACCTGGGCCACAACGGAAGAACAGCGCTGGCTTTGCCAGCTTCATGCTGAGCTGTGGCGCTATCCTCATGGCAGACTCTTGGGCTTCTTGTGGGCTCTGCAAAATTATCCAGGTGTTAGAAAAAAAACCGGCCAAATGCGAGTCGGACTCGCGCACCGAGGGTTCCGTACAAAAATTTGCGATAATCTACCAACAAGATGGTGCACCAGCCCACAACAGTAGGGCAAGTAAACTGTGTTTGGACGAGCAGTTTCCAAACCGTTGGATGGGTACGAGTACATATGGGCCGATAAAGTGGCCCCCATGATCGCCCGACTTAACGCCATTAGATTTTTTCTTATGGGGTTACCTTAAGGGTCGAATTTATGAATCCCGATACAACTCCGTACAAGAATTAAAAGATGCTGTTTACAACACTTTAAACACAATTCACCATAAGTCTCTGTTAAATGCAACTAGAAGTGTCTTGAAGCGTGCTCGTACCTGCATAAGACAAGACGGCGGCCACATCGAACATTTACTCAAGTAATAAACCAACTGTATGAAGATTAGTTTTCATTAAATTTGACCAACTTCTGCTGTTCAGATTTTTTTCTTTCCATACAATGAAATAATCCTTACATGAAACAAAGCCGACCCGCGTCAAAAAAAAAATTGACCTACTTTATAATTTTTTAAGAACAACTCACGCTTGACCAAAAATTTTAGCCTGGCAAGTTGGTGGTTACCCATACAAACTGAAGAAGTGAACAAAGTTCCGCTGTGTTACAAATATTAACCATATAATTCTATGGTTCATTTTCGTGTCACAATGGAAAACTGATAGAAAGATTGAGTTAAGCTGGCCAAGAATTTGGTCCTTACCCATCTACAAGTACCGTTACGTTAGAAATTTCTTTTTTCTATTTAGTAAACGCGGCGATCCGCGCTGTAATGAAATAGATAGCTTCAACCATCAAAAGCCTATCGATATATGGATGATGGTAAAAAACAAACAACTTAATAAAAATAGCTCGTGTAATAAAAAAAATAGTAACCGATGTTGACCTTTCCTATGGTTTAAGAACGGAAGTCATCGAGTTATGTTATATGTGGCCTGAAAATTAAATATCCTTTACAATGCATGTGCTCGAAAAGGGCGTTTTCCAAGCACCCAAATCGTTCGGAAAGTACTTATACTACCTTATCAAAAAATCAAATCAAATCAAATCAAATAATTTATTTTCGAGATTTTTTTTTACCGCGATTTTTTTTTTACATTTTTATGGAGCAGGTCGCCCCAGTCGGCTAACGCTCCATTTACATGTTAAAAAATATATATTTTTGTTACAAGTTGTATAGTAGTTCAGTACTCTTACCTGCTAGACTTTTCAAAAATGGAATAAACATGAACAAATATCCCTGCAATATCACATTTTGTCGATATTTTATACCCACATTTATGCTAAAAGTGGCGCTGGAACATAAGTTTCATGTGCTCTGCCTACCCCTTTTGGGAATAAAGGCGTGAATGTATATGTATGTATTATTGTTAATTAAATTTACTATCATGCTAAATGAGAATCTGTTCTCTGGAATAAAAGCTAGTGTACGAGTATGTTCATGATAATACCAAAATATTTCCACGAATTTCAATACAAAGGGTATAGCAGGATAACCTTTCTTAGGTTGACCCCAGCGTTTTTGGGTCGAAACTATAATCAAACGATGCCTTTTGAGGAGGTAATACCCTGCACAAAGTTTCATCCTTCTGTTACCACGGCATTCAACGTCAACGCAATGTTATTTTTTTATATCCTATTGTATGGAAATGGAATAATGGAAGAGAAAAGACTCGAAAAATCCTTCGGATCCTTCCTGCTTGGAAATACCAGTTTTTATTTTTTATTGTAACAAAGGAGAATTAGGTTCCTACATACCTATAGAACTTTACCCTAGTAGTAGTAAGTACCTAGCTACTTGTGAAGAAAGTTTGCAAGCACAAAATTAAATTACTTAATGTAAATACAAGCGTCGAAAGCGTACTTAAATACATAAGTAGAAAGTGAAAACTAGACCGTATTGGGATTAAACCGGTTTCCTCACGATGTTTTCCTTCACTGAAAAGCTAACTAGGCTTCCGTAGCTCAACCGGTGAAGTCACTACTAAATTTAATAGTTAGCTTCATTTTAGATTTTGTCAAAGGTGTCGCCCGCCTGTATATGTTTACAAGGCATTGCATTAGTATGTAGAAGACATCAATGACCTACCAAATGTGTTGCAAGATAAACATGATATAGTGTTATTTGCAGACACGTCGCTTATCTTCAAGGTAGACAGGAAAGAGAAAAGCTTCGATGGTATTAATGATGCTCTCAACACTGTTGTGAAATGGTTTACAGCGATTTAAAACACTCCCTTCGGTCGTGTTTTAATGTATCTCCACTCGTTGCGAATTTCCTATTTTCGGCACTTGTATCGTAAATAACTATAGCGGCGCTGAGCACTTTTTGTTTGTGACGTCAGATGTGAAGGAGGTCGCAAACTTTTATATTTTGCTGCTAGCCGATTCGACTTTATGGCTCCGGCGCCCGCTCCCGCACCCGCCCCTGCGCCCACGCCCGTAGCCGCGCCGCCGGCGGCGTCGTCGGCGGCGGCGGCGGCGGCGGCGGCAGCCGCAGCAGCGTCCACGCATGATGCGGCGTTAGCAGAGTTACGTCGCGACGTTCGGACAGAAGTACAGCGGCTACAGCAAAAGGTGCGTTCATAGCTACTGGTGATGGTACAGTCGACTACAAAGAGATATATACGGCCAATGTTACAAAAATATGTATACACGACCTTAATGTCAAGGCATTACAGTCGTGTATACATATTTTTGTAACTTTGGCCGTATATATCTCTTTGTAGTCGACTGTACCTAGGTATGTGGCAGCGTTATGCGTCTCGCTCACACTTGAAGCGTTGGGGAATGTAAGACAAGTATAGCTTGAATGTGCAATGGTACAGTTGAAAAAGAAACGGTGGGTACGAATTCGTTTTCTTGTGCGAGGAAGATATAAACGTGTCACTCAAATGGGGGCATGGTTTACAAAAACCGGGGAAACTCATAAAATCTCCTGAAACTGTTAAATAAATATTAGTGGTCAATTTTACAGGAATCTAATTAGCCCCATAGTAAGCTCAATAAGGCTTGTTATGGGTACTAGACGACGATAATAATACATTCACCACACTACCATTTGACGGCGTCTGTAGCCTAGTTGCTAGTAACTATCGTTTGCTTTTATTAATATTTTGTTCATTTGAAATATGGTCGGTTTGTTGGTAGGGAAGGCAATAACGGTCAACTTACCTCCTTGCTGTACTTATTGAAGTAGTTGCAGTTCTCGCCCATTTTCTGTTTGACTTGGTCAAAGACCTTCTTGAAGATATCCTGAGACTTCTTGTAGTCCTCATCCTGTATTACTTATACTTAGGTAGGTAGGTACCTTAGTATTTATATTAAATACCTATTTAAAAAAAACAATAAAAATGCTTTAAATAATAAAAACATCCAAACATACCTACTCACATTGTTTCACGGTTACTTACTTATTAATATTAATTGGATGATATTTGGTATAGGATAGAATTTACTACTAGGTTCCTACTAGGCCGTCAGTCTAGACTGTAGTGAGGACCTCTTTTTGTCGCCAACAACGACCCCACCACCTGAACCGCCCCAGTTACCCCGACATGTCAGAGAATGTAGACTGAAAAACCCACCTAAATACAAATACTAAGTCGCTAATCTGCACTGCTTAAGTTAAGTTTATCTTTTTATAACTAACCTTTTAAGCAGCATTATAAACGTCATGAACTCTACCTTGCTCGTCTTACAATTCTATTATCTTGGCCCAAGTATATGGTAAGCAGCCTTAGTAGTTACATACATACCTACCTAATTATAATTATTCTTATCGCCTAGGACCTAACATTATTTATTATTCAGTTATCATGAACACATTGGGCACCTTGCCGCACAGATTTAGAGCCGGCTTTTTATTTGGAAATATGTAGTTTTGTTATTTTTCCGTTTATAGTCAGGCTAGTAAGTAGTATAGGCTACAGGAGCTCGGGGTCCGCTTTGACACCTAATCCCAAGATTTGGCATAGGCACTAGTTTTACGAAAGCAACTGCCATCTGACCTTCCATCCCAGAGGAAAAACTAGACCTCATTTTGGGTGCTAAATTAAACCCAATTATGGGTGTACCAAAATTGGTGTGGGAACTGATCAAGGGCATATTCGTTAGCGCATTGCGGTTCCAAATATGCATTTGTTTATGTTTTTTTTTATGTTTTGTTTATATTTCAATTACAGATTTTGTTTTTGTTTACATTTCTTGTGTATGACAACATTCCCCTGCGAGGGTGAAGGGTTTATTATATTATGAAAACGAATGTTTTGTGTATGTATTTTTGATACGCAGGGGACGGCTTTTACGTTTTTATTGTATCTTGTTCAAAACAATTTTTGCTGAAAGAATTTAATAAGCCATGATATTTCATATTTTTAAAATACACGGTTCAAAAATTAGAGGGGGAGACGACACTATTTTTGTGGCCGCGGTGCGTGAAACGACAGATTTTTTACACGCGCATTGCCGCGTCGGCAGTATGTTGTACTAGGCGTGTTTTCTGTATATTAAATAATAAATAAATAAATATTAGGGGACAATATTACACAAATCGACCTAGTCCCATAGTAAGCTCATTAAGGCTTGTGTTATGGGTACTAGACGACGATATATATAATAGATATAATACTTAAATACATAGAAAACTTCCATGACTCAGAAACAAATATTTGCCCTTACCGGGATTCGAACCCAGGACCTTCAGCTTCGTAGGCAGCGTCACTACCCACTAGGCTAACCGGTCGTCGTATATTAAATTGAGATTCTTGCATACAATGGTAAAATCTGTCGCTCCGCGCACCGCGGCGGGAGGTTGTGCAGGGGAAGAATCGGTGACAGCAAGGGCAATTTAGGCCTCTCAACACAACACATTATTCGAGAGATCTGGCAACCTTATCATCAGGAACACAACGCCACATACTTACAGATCAAGTAGTGGTGTTACCGCGGTCTTCCGTAAGGCCATTCCGATATATTTGATGGAGTCTCTCATCAGATATATCGGAGTGGCCAGTGCTCACAAATATCTGAACACGTCTCTAGTGTCGAGGCATCAGAGACCCGTTCAGATATTTGTGAGCGCTTTGGCCGCTCCAATATATCTGATGGCGTCTGTACTTCCCCAGCAGGCTGCTCATAATGTCAGCGAGCTGAGATGGCATTCAACTGCGCTCCTCTCTCATATTGATCTACAGAACATGACTAAAAATATTCACAGCTACAAAGTCTACTTTTCCATCTAGGTCGGGAAGTGAGGCGGTAGTTGTATTCGCCAAAACTAGTACTTACATCCGTTCATTCGCAGTTCAATCACGTAAAGGCGCTTAAGTAGTTGACCGAGAGGCTATTATTGCTTAACGCACGCGCCTTATTACTTGGGTCTTTCTGTAACACATTGTACGCGCGTCAGGTAGATCTGAATTTCTAAATGTCACTTTTTATGTAAAAAAATGATAGGTAAATTGTCCTAACGCGCGTTTGCAACGTTACGTGATTACCCCTCAGGTTAGGTTAGGTATCAAGCCAAAGTCCTTTATTCTTCAAACTTTTAATTTTAAGGCATATTATCATAATATGAATGCACCTATGAATGTCAATAAATTACCAGCAGTTCTGAACAATAAGTACGCAATATATTGATTTAAACTTTCACGATTCTCACACATTATTTAACTAAACGGGACTTAATCGCTTATTTATTTACCTCATTGAGGTCTCCCGACGTTTCGGAAGTGTCGCAACATCCATGGTCACGGGACAACTCAGTACCCAGGGGCCCCCATATTAGCCATATTTGTAACAAATTACGATCCATTTTATGCAAACTATCCCTTTTAAAATATAAATTACCTTTTAATACGCTCAGAATGCTGTACATGTCATTAGCTGAATCCATTGTTAGTTACAGCCTTGGTAGCTACGGCAGAACCTATAAGACTTACCTGGATAACATCTATAAGCTACAATTAAGAATGATAAAAACAATTGTACCTAATTCTATTAGAAACAAGCATAAAGATGACGATAATTGAATCCCAGTAAGGGTATTTATTTGTGTGATGAGCACGAATATTTGTTCCCGTCCCGAGCCATGGATGTTTTCTATGTATTTAATTATTTATTTATGTATATAAGTATGTTAATCGTCATCTAGTACCCATAGTACAAGCTTTGCTTAGTTTGGGACTGGGTCAATTTGTGTAAGATCGTCCCCTAATATTTATTGAAGTGAAAACTTCTTTAGCGACGCTGAGCACTTTTTGGGATGGGGAAGAATTGTTAAATACGCGACAGATTTTTGTGACGTCAGATGTGAAGGAGGTCACAAACTTTTATCTGTTGCTGCTAGCCGATTCGACTTCATTCAAATACTGAACGCTATTCTTAAGAGTATAAAACCGTTAAACACTTTTTGCAATAGCATATTCTGCAAAATTGTAATTTTGTTCACGCGTCCTTCACCGTTTTGCTATTGAGCAAATTCGAATAGTTCGAATTTGGACGTTATTTCTAAAGAGATAAAGCTTTGAAAAATATTTACTTGCTAAACAATCCAGAACGATTTGGGTGACGTTTTTAACCTGATCCCACCAAGTAATGAAAAACAAATCAAAATGACAGTCGAAGCTGACCGACGTCGCTTGTAAAATTTCTCCAAATCTGTATCATCGTGTAAGAACTTTTCTTTATCGTACCTACTCGTAATCGCCCAAAAAATCGTTTTGGATATAATTCCTTTGATCAATACGAGCTATCAGTTCATCTGCCAAGTAAATAAAACAGTAAAATATAAACTAATACCGATGTTTCCACGCAACCGAGCTACATCCGCAGTCCTCTGCGCGTAGTAAACGTCAGAGATATAGGAGAAATAGATGCGGCATGTTGTAAACTACGTGTCGTGTGAGTTTCTAAAATGCATTATGTCACCAGCTAGCAGAACTGGGCATAGCCTGCCTTGTATTACTTACGCTAGCGGCCGTCTACAATTAAATATATATATATATGTATATATCGACTCGACAGGCAATCCCTTGCTTCCCGGCCTTTGTAGTAATGTTCTATTTTGACATTGGCGGCATGATTACAAAAGTAAAAGATACAACGTTGAGTTGTCGTCTGCGTAGCTTAGGTGTTCTATAAGTATACAGGGTGATTCAGGAGACATGAGCAGGATCAACCCTACGGATTCAATAGTTTATAAGCTACTCAGTCGTACCAGCATTGGTAAGATTAACGTTAATTTTTTTTTAGTTGTGTAGGGTGACCATGATTTATTGTGAATGAAACTTTCACACAAAATGTAAAAAAAAACTGTGGGCGTTTAATTTAATTACGATGGTAAAAGATCCATTAACATTAACTGTATGTGTAGGGTTGATCCTGCTCACGTCTCCTGAATCCCCCTGTATATGTATATAGAACATTACTACACGCCCCCTGTGTTTTGCAGTCTATTTTTGCGAATTTAATGTCCGAGCATCTATGAGAAGAACGTATTAGGTACGTAGGTAGGTACCCACGTTTCATTCATTTGCTATCGTCAGGGTGTCGTTACAAATAGTAAAACCACAAGTTTGATCTGGCTTCTCTTTTTGTTTTAGTTAAAAGCTTTTAAAAGCTACTAAAGGGTGGGAGTGAAATGTAGAACGTTTTTGTTTTAGGCGAGAAAATTGAGATCGGGAACAATTGCCTTGCGTAGATTTGGCGCCGACGCGACGTACCTCCTTTGACCAAATTTTGGAAAAACATAATAAGGCAAATGATTTGTGTTGTCAGTTTTCAAGCAAGCAACCAAGCATGATTTTTCAAGGCGCATAAAAAAAACGCTTAGCAAATTTTACTTAAATAATATTTAAGTATTAGGTAAGTAGTAAATAGTGGTCTAGAACTATACTTTGTTAACGAAACAAATTATTTATTAAATATTTTGTTTCGTGTTATTTCTAACGAGGAGCTACAGACGAAGATGGTTTATTTTTCCATTATATTCTTTCTCTCTGTATCATATAGTTTAAAACTAGAACTAAAATAAACAAACAATTTTATAATTTTTAGGCACTGTTTATTACACACTGGCACTGTATTTGTAGGTGTTACCTTTTACTTATAAATACCCAAAAAGTTTACGGTTTCTGAGAAAAAAAAGTTCGATGAAATGAAAATTCGGCGAAACAATGCATTCGATGACACGTTTGTCGGTAAGATAAGGAACTCCCATGTGGCTGACTTTTTATAAAAACGAGATATTGGGGCTTTAAAGTCCAAAATTTTGTTTGAGTCATGTGTCCCCCCCTGCCGGCTAAATGGCTGCTACTGGGAATGTGAAAAAAATCGTGGCAGTAGTACATATCATGAATTTAAAAGGAAAACTATCACGGCTAAAGGCATAACTAGTTACCGAGTAATAGTCGACCAACTTAAAATGTACTTAGAAAGGCCAACTTTCGTACAAATTCGGCCGACGCAGCCATTTAGTTGGCGCGCGCGTGTCGATGTAACTGAGATAGACATGCAACTACGGAACCCTACACTGCGCGTGGCCCGACACGCAATTGGCCGATTGTACGATCTTTTTTACATTAGGTAGGATCTAAATGACATTTTTTATATGGAAAAATGACAGTTGGATCTATCTAACGCGCGTTCAAAACGTTACGTGATTTCCCCTCGGAGCGGGGATCAGGTAACTTTTCAAACGCACGTTAGGACAACTCAACTGTCATTTTCACATACAAAAAGTGAAGTTTAGCAGGTCGATCACGTAACGCGTAGCTTTGCGGCTAAAGGCAAGTTGTACAGTCGAGTTCTCCAATATCTACGCAGACAACCTTTCAAAAATATCTATCCAGAGACTTTATTGTTACTGACATAAGACACATGTGTAGATCTTTTTGAAAGGTTGTCTGTATAGATATTGGAGAACTCGACTGTACCTACCTAAATACGATTAGTCGATTACAGACCGATCAACGTTAAATAGGCAGCCGTCATTCCATAGACCTTAGGCTCCAGTATAAGTTTTACCGAAACAAAACGTTACGACCGCGTTTGCGTTTAGCTGTCAAATCCTATACAAATTGAGGGTAAAACGCAAACGCGATCGTAAAGTTTTGTTTCGGTAGAACTTATACTAGAGCCTCTTGTCAAAGTTTCCATACATTCACATTTTAACGAACGCCGCTTGCGATTACAAACGGTTAGGCGCAACCCACCCTTAGTATTTTTGTATGTAGACTGTAGGTGTAAATCTCCAGAACTGCTCATCTACTTTATAATAAAATATTCGGGAAGAATATTGGCTATATTTTATCCCGCGGCTGTTATTGTGTTATTTGTAACACGCGGAGCTAGTAGCTTTATAAAAATAAGCTATTCATTTCAGTAGGATAGCATAGTCTACCATAATTAGTATTTTATGCAATCGTTTATAATGTATGCTTTTTCAGTCGAGTACCACGTTTAGGCCACGGAGCTTGCTGAGTGGCCTAATTAAGGTACGATGATAAAAAGCTAATTATATAACTATTGTATACAATACTTTTTCACTTCTCATGCTCGTAAAGTTCGACTTTAAGTCGTGCGTATACGACATAAAATCGCTTTTTAAGGCAATCGGTCCAACAGCCAACTTTAAGAGCACATAGGCCTCCCCCAAAGAGTGCCACAATGACCGGTCCTGCGCCACCCGCATCCAGCGGACTCCCCCCGCGACCTTTACCAGATCATTAGGTACCCACGCCGCGCCTTCCGGTACGTGGTCGCCACTCGAGAACCTTTCCGCCCCAACGGCCATCGGTTCTACGTGCAATGTGCTGTTCTGTGTGCAAGAAGAAGGACATGTTTTTGTCCTGGAAATATTAAAATGAGGTGAAAGGGGGGGTGGAAGTTTGTATGAAGCTACGATATAAACGAGTTCAACGGACGGAGTCGCGGGCAGAAGCTAGTCTAAAATAATGTCCATGTGAAAAAACAAAATTAATGTTATTGTTATTTTGTTTCACGATATGCCTAGGAATTTCGTGATCGGGCGTATTTTACGATCGGCCGCCGACATATATATATACTTAAGTAGATTTATGTTCAAGTCACTTTTTGATATACAAAAAAAATATTTTTTTAACGCAGGCTCCCCGCGTTGTGTGCACAGAGGCACTAGTTTATAACCTGGATAGGATACTTTTCATACCGAAAATCATTCGCCGAAGATATGAAGTTGGTTTTGGAAGTTGATAGGATAGTGAACGCGGACAGTCGAAGGGCGAATGCTAACACTAAATACGCTACTTATACCTGACATTATTTGTGTTGGCCGAATTTCATCAAAGTAGTTTATTCAAAAACCAACTCTATTGTCCAAAGCAGAAGGTTGCAATTCCAATGAAAGTTTTATAAAAAGTCGGCCACATTAAATAATCTCAAGCATAACGTTATGATCATTTGAGCTGCAGAAAATATATAGGTAGGTACTGTAAAATGGGGTGAGTAGGGTTCGCGGGGAGAGTTGGGTTATGAATGGGGAGAGAAGGGACGAAAGGGCAGTGAGATGGGATTTTATGGCTACTGCTACAAAAATAATGTACTTATTCCAATTTAAAATGGAGCTATAGTAATACTCATAATAAAAAAAAACGATCCAACAATCTTCCAATATCACTTTTGTATGCAATCCCATCTCACCCCAATTACGAGGGACTACGGGGTGAGGTGGGATTTCCTGTTTATCGTCAAAGTTATGAAATTGAAATACCCAATATAAAATAAAAACTAAAATACAAACGTCCGGAACACTTATTATATACACCATTCAGTTTGCATATGTAAAAATAAAATGTTATCGAGGTTTGAATGTCAGTTTTGCCCCTACTCACCCCATTTTACGGTACTTAAGTAAGTTTACAGTATTAACTATCAAGTTACTTGCTTAGTGCTGAATATTGAATGGTAAACAGAAACTTAACCGATGTCAATATTAATACCAGACAAGCTCTAACCCCGTTGTTAACAATATAAGAAACAGTTACCATTCTACATAGTTAACAATATAATATTGCAGTGCCTGCCGACCGCTGTCAGTTCACACGAGTCGTGTGAGTGTGACACGACAATTTTTTGACTAAGTTCAATCGTTTCCAATTCGGAACGAATTGTGAAAAGCGTCTTTTAGTGTCACTAGTTGACCAGTGGCAGAGCGTGAACATTTTCGATGGGTAAACCGGAACAAAAAAATATATGAAAGAGTTTGGAGTATATAACTATACGCTTGCCTAAAATAAATTGTAAGCAAGTCGGTGAGAATTGGCTTGTATGGGCGCTCCGCTACTGTTATTGACTAAATATCTCGCACCTGAAATACACACGCACATTTCGCAATCACAATGCAAATTTATCTTACGATACTACGCCCGCGTTAAGTTCGCTGCCTTAATTATATTCCACGTTTTATTGGCACTGTCGGGCCTGTGACAAATTGATAACATACCATTGTAAAGTAGATACTAGGCTAGGGCCCTTGAAAGAGATCCAGTAGATGGTGTGGCTACGATGCTCGTCGGTACTCACGTAAAATCCGTTTAGATTACTTGCAAAACATAAAAAAGCAACATTGTATATAATACAATAAATCACGGTTGGAGGGAGAGAACGCATAGCATCCTGCCCCGGTAATGATCGTTATTAATATTTAGCATGTAAATAAAGCCGGGGTTATATTAGAGCCACGCCGCGTGTCGCAACGCAATCGGTTACATACATTTTGTATGAACTTGGTTACATTAGCTCAGACACGCGTGTCGCCACGTTCAATACAAAGTACGCGTCGCGACACGCGGCGTGGCTCTAATATAACCCCGGCTTCACATCGAAAATCCACTGTACGTCTGCCGCATGCAAGAAGCGTTGCGGGCTACCATTACCACCAAGTGGTCCCACAGAACCGAACACGGCGTCTCGGTAGACCACGTAGGAGGAGGTTATACGGTGGAAGAGTTTCAAGACTTGGCCTCGTTTTTACATGGAATGTTTTCTATGGGATATCATTATTGTTGAATTGTTTCAAACAATACACGAAATATATTGCCGCTAATGTTAAGGAGATACCGACCGCATTGTACATTGCATCGCACTCTCGGTATAGTGTCCAACAGCGTGTCAAACATTAATTGGTAGAGCGCTCGAAACACGCCATCTGCATTCCACTACCTTGTACCAGAAACCTATGAAACCGACCAGGGGATCCTTGGAAGTTAACGAATTTAAGTGTAAGCAAGTTCACTAGACATTATACACAACGATGTAGCTGGCTTACAAATCAAATATTCTAAAGTTAATTCATGTACACCTCATAGTTTTTGTAGTCCTAATCTGTCTCATTATTTTATGAGGGTTCCGGTTTTGCTATTTATGGCTATGTTAAGGGGCTACGGAACCCGTTTAATAAAATGTATGTATAAAAACAAAAAAAATAGTTTAATTTACGTTTCACGTATCCAGTAGGTACCTATTAATTACTTTTGAAGTAATTTGTACATGATTAAAATGTTTGACGACTAATGGTTAATAATTACAATAAAACTATTTGGGATCATCCTATATGCAGCGTGACGTCAAATTGATGTCATCGGCATGAAAATTACGGGCTCTGATGTTTAGTTGATTAGGTATTACATAAGAGTTCCAAACCCGACCATTAAGTGAATTACTGGTATATGTATTCCTAACTAACATTAAGTATTCGTAAGCGGGTATTCTTTTTTCTATGGCAAGACGGGTTACCAACCGACACGATTGCGGCCTCGCAGTTCTGACCGAATTATGTGTTCATAAAATCGATGATAAGTATTTGGTCAAGTTCTAATTTTACGCATCGTCAAGGGAATCACTAGGACAGTCATATTTGACCAGGCAAATCGCGAAAACCGCAAGCTAACGGCTGTTCCGATGTTTATGTCCTTATTTATGTACAGTCAGCATCATATAGTTGTAGCAGCTAAAGTAGCCAAATATTTCGGTACACGGCTTTATTACTGTAAGAATAAGGGTGTGTTTCGATATATTTGGCTACTCTAGCTGCCACTAACTATTCGATGCTGACTGTACCTACGTATATTAAGGCCGCCTGTTGTTAACCTATATTTTTAAGTTTTTTTGTCCTGTATTTGGTTCATGTTTTGAGGTGTGCAATACAGAGTATTTGTATTGTATTGTATATGAATACCCCTTAATGTAAACTGTGAAATATCCAATTTCAAGTTACGAATAAGTACATCGGTTTGGGATCATATAGCAAAATTCGCCAAGTTGTATCTTACAATTTTAACGGGTTAATTCACAGTTTAATACATATTTATTAACTAAGCATTGCCCTTGTTGGGTATTTGCTCAGCAGGTGAACTATGTGTAAGGGTTTTTTACGGTGTTTCCCACTGACGTCCAGTTTTTTGGTACGGTTTTCTGCAGGATTTGGTTTTCTGTAGTATGCGCGCAGTATCCCGCAATCAGAATGCTCACGTATACTAAAACGGAATCCTGCAGAAAACCGTAACCCGCAAAAAACGGGATGTCAGTGGGAAAGAGCTCTAAAGTGTACTTCTTGGCTGGCTCAGTAACGAGGCGGTCAACTTACCAGTTTGATATCTTTCTTGGTTTGCGCGGCGTCGCGGTGGAGGGTGTCGGCGTCGGCGAGGCTGCGGTCGACGGCCCACATGGAGAGCAGGTTGAGCGTCTGCCGCACGTCCTGGTTGGCCGCCACGATCAGCTGCGACAGCGCCTCGCCCGGCACCTTGATGCCCTCCTTGCAGCACACGGACAGCATCGCCGCCTGCTCGCAACACACAGGGGCGGTTTTACCTATAATGCAGGGGGTGCGTTGCACCCGGGCGCACGGTCCTAGCAACACAACACATATCTGGATGCAGGCTAACACTAGTACGCCACCACAACTTGCCATCGCATTCTCGCAATCCCACCAGAGCTAGCCGCTAGCTTAGCTCAGTTTCTAAACAAGTATAAAGCTGCGTAGATTTGCATTTTTATGCAAAACTTTTGTGAAAAGCAGACTTGGCGACCCAAAACTTTACTATTCTAATTGATGAGTGATGACGTATGCAACAATTTCTTTTTTTTTATACAACGACGGTGGCAAACAAGCGTACGGCCCGCCTGATGGTAAGCGGACACCGCAGCCTACAGACGCATGCAACCCCAAAGGAGGAGGAGGGTTTTCTTTAGGTATTTATTTGTTTCTAAAGGAATAAAATAGCCCTAGCCTAAATAGAGTAGCCCAGAGTTAAATAATTCTTCTTTTAAACCTAAGTAATATCACCTTACCTTTATTTGATCAACTCGAGGCCTGCTAAATCTCAGATCGTAGCAATAATTGACGAGGGATCGCATTTTCTGGCTGTTCCTATCGTTGCACATGCATATGATGGGTATGAATGCTGCCTTTATGAGAATTATCAGTTCTTGAAGACCGCCTGAAAAGTTGAGTAATTGGCCAAACTTTATGTATGTTCATAGTTCATAGTTATTTATTCAGGAAACAATATACATTGCATTTCAAATAATAATGCCAAAATAATACAAATAATAATATCAAAATAAATAAAAACGAATGCAGTGACAGAATTTATATCATACTATGTCTCTGTATCAATCAAATAATTTACTAAGTAAATGTCAACCTAATGCATAATTATAACAGTTTTTTTTTTACAACCAGAATACTAAAAAAAAAAAGAAAATTAATAAAAAAAAGTAACAATATAGGATAAAAAAGAAAATGGGGTTAGGCTCGTAAAACACACTTTCCCGAAATGTGCACTTTCTGTATAGAAAATCAATAATAAGGAAGGAAATGTATATAATGTCAACCATGTTGTTTAAGCTTATTTTTGAATAGGTTTGTACTCGAAAGTAACTTCAACTCCATATCGGTAACTTATTGTAGTGGTTAACTGCTAGGTAACCTGCCGAGTGCCTAACCACTTTAATTTTAGCCTGGGAAGCCTGAGGCAAGTCCTTCCTTCTAGTGGCCAGACGCTTTTGTCTTTCACCGGGTGTTTCTATGTCGTATGTGTTAAAGTGTATCTGTGTGTATCTATGGTATATCTGTGTATATATTCGAAATCCTATCCTTTCAATAGTGTGACGGTAGGACGATATTCATTCAATTGGGCAATTAAAACCAAGTTCTTTTTTCAGACGTTCAGCGTTGGACGCGACATAGTATATACATTCAAAAGCACTAGGCATCGCCACGACTTACCTCTGTCTTCGTTACCAGCCATCCCGTCTACTTCATCCATTACTAAAACGTGCTTCTTTGAAACAGCCTGCTTGCCCGTCATTCCTGTAAAAAAACAGAATAACTTTGATAACTTCTTAGTTCTATCATGTATGGCTGAACGCCGTGATCATGTGCCACAAATTGTGGAATGGAAATTAAAAAAGACTATCTTGCCCGCCTAGGCCTCCAATTTTGTATGAAATGCCATTACGGGTCTCTCGTCTCGCTGCGCCCGAAACGAGACACTTCGAAACCCATTATGAAGAACACAACGTCTATATTTCATTGCATGTTTAAGAAAAAATCATTTTTTTTCAACACATCCCAAAAGATTTGAAGATAAACTACTTTATTTTCTGGTGGCTCTGTACTGTAAACTCGCGAGCCTTTTTTTTTAATTTTGAAAATATGACTCGATAATAAATCTATGTAGTTAATGATACGCATTTGCGCACAAATTTTCACGAGAATCGGTCGAGAAATGCGACCTGTAGAGGGATTTCATTCAGTAAATAATGATTTTTTGAAATATTTACTACAATTTTATGATATGAAAAATAGACAGAGATGTTTCTTCTTAAAGTTTTTACCCTAGGAAAATCTTTTATCATGTTACATTTCGGATTATTGCTGGTATAAGACCTCCTCTCATATACTTATGGCCGGTTCCAATAATCCATCCACCGATAGTTTTCCTTACCAACAGTTACATTTTGACACATTTTCTACGGGTAATCTGTCAAAATGTAACTGCCGGTAAGAAAAACTACCGGTGGATTGATTATTGGAACCGGTCATTAGTTAACAGCGTCCCATAGTTGCCGGCCACACCACACATTGCCTGAAAAGTATAGCCCATCATGAAGCCCCCTCTAGGCTAGCTGGCCGCTTCGCCCACTGGTTGCAAATAGTGTCGGATTAAGAACATTTGATGCCCTAAGGCTTAGGGCATCAAATGGTCTTAACCCGGCAAGAAACAGCGTACTACTTATAAAGATTTTTTCTCGAAATTATTTCCAAAAAAAAACAACTTTAATAAATTATACTTTGCCCTCTCTAGTGACCAGTGCGTGCAGAAAAAAGTAATTGTTCATTGTCTATGCTTTAAGTAGCATGCGGTTTTAAAAAGTATAAGGGCGTATCTCCTCTAACCTCCTATGAAACATACGTCCTTTCTTAATTAACTCACACAGGGCAAGCATTCGAGACATTTTATTTTTACCAACTTTACTTTACCGTCCCGTAATAATTTCAATAATTCAATCTTCAATCTTTTAGTTAATCATACTGTGTTCCTATCCTTATGATGTTGTTGTTTAGTTAAGTTAAGTGAATACACAAGTTTCCACATTTTGTAACCCCTAGTTAGAAAATCTCACAAATTCAGTGTAAAAATAGTGATCTCACAAATGATTACTGCGATGCTATCGGTGGGAACCTGTAATTGGCTTTTTGTATTTTATCTATATAATCAATGTGTTTCTGTAGCTGTTAGTTCTCCAGATCAATAAATAAATAAATAATTATTGTATAGATATGCTAAATGTTGGTTTTTGAAGCAAATCTTTTTTTTGGCAAGTGATTGTTTAGCAAATAATTACATGGTCAAGGCTTTTTTTCCCATTTATTTTTTGGCAAATGTATCGTTTGGAATAACATACTAATCCCAAAACATTGCATAGCATACGATTTATATCCCAATTTGAGTAGTGCATAGAATAATAATTGGAATCTATGGAATCTCGGATCTTTTTATGATTTTTATATGTTTGTGCTATTCATAATTAATTGTGATAATTCGATGTGAGTGGCACCATGTTATGTAATATAAGGAAAATACGCGTATAAATCGCAGCCGTTTTCTTCGTCCTCCAGTGTAAGTACGTATCAACCTGATATATTTTTTACTTCAACATAACCATCAAAGATACTTACTGAGAACATGAAAATAAGTCATAAAAGTAATTGACAGCTCAAATCTTCACTTTGTCGTGGTAGCTTCGTTTTCTTGTAAAAACCGTTACTTACACCAAATCATGTAACAATTTCACTGGAAATATATTCCTGAATTTCACGTGGTGTTCTTTCCGAAAGCTTTATATTACGGTTCATTAAATTACGATTCAAATCTGTTCGTTCGTTATAAATATTGGTGGGAATTTGAAACTTGATCTTGGTACATTGTCATTAATAACTGTCTAAGAAAATGTTCCTGAGTAATTGGACGTTCGAATTACCTATCAGAAGCTTTCACTTATCTACCTAATCTACTATAAATGCTTATATTGGCTGGACAACTATTTATGTCACTCAAGCGTGCCGGTAAGCGGGTGCAGATGCTGAGGTTAATAACAAGCACTAAACGTTCATTGCACACACCAATTTATTGTTTGTTAACACGGCACACAGAAGGAACAGTCAGCACAGTACACATCAGTCATTATAGAAAAGCAGGAGAAAGAGCGAAAGCGAGAAATAAACTATTTAAAATACAATGCAAGCGGAATGCAATTTAGCTCGGTAGCACGATAAAAAAGCATGCGTCTCGCGTCGAGGTCATGGATTGGAACGGAATAAATTAGTATTTTATGTAATCGTTATATAATGTATGCTTTTTCAGTCGAGTACCAGCTGCGTGGCCTAATTAAGGTACGAAACTTAAAAAGCTAATTATATAACCATTGTATACAATGCTTTTTCTACGAGTCAACTGAACTAATTAAACAAACCCTGCTGAAACGAAGTGCAACCAACGGCTTTTTCTTTTTTGTGCGTTGATTTCTATTACCTTTGATTTTCTCATGACGGCGTCCTATTGGTCAAATACATGGAGCTCTGCTCGGGTGAAAATAAAGAAAATACAGATAACACGAATGTACCCAGACATGAGACCCAGCTCGATCGATTTTAGCCTCCGTCAACCCCTATATTTAAAATCTCATTGAAATCGTTTAAGCCGTTTTCGATAACGTGATTACAAATATATGTATGTATGTAACTCGTAAATACAGCTCGTTTAATATTATAGGATTCAGATTCGTTTAAATTATATTCAATCTAGTGTGAATATCCAACAGAGATGTGCGAAGCCTGGTTTTCAAATAATAAGTAATATATTTGAAACCTAACTGTCAAGCATGCCGCATGCGAGGTGTCAAATATTGGAAAACACTTCTTCGTACATATCTATAGTTATAATGTCCTTACATCCAATATTTCACAGCTGTCATCCCAGTACAATTTATGTCATCATTGACGTTTATTGTACCGATATGACGGCTGTCAAATATCGGCTGTTAAAAAAATCTAATTAACTCTAATTTAACATCCACTAGTTCACCCTAAGGGGGCTTATCCACCTCCATTTACTCCAGTAACGCTATTTAATGTTAATGGTCGTTTATTTGTATCATTAATACACCTCTTTGTTTGTGTGATATTACTTAGCTCTTGTGTTTTCCGGGACATAAAGATTTGTTTCCACAATACACCGGTTTCCGAGTTTTATGACGTACGACCATTAACACGTAAACTTGCAAACATCGCAGTGATTTGATTAATTTCCACACCAATGGGATCACTTTTCAAGGTAAATACTTCAATTCGACGCATTCAAGAACTTGCGACAGGCATATTCAATACAAATCACGCGGCATGTCCAATCTCCTGATTTCCTATATTTCCTATATCTGTGAGCGCGACACATTGAAATAACAACGAAGCGGTGAACCTTTTCAATACGCGCACACTTCTCATAAGCAGCGCAGCATACGTAACACACTATTCATGTCCGCCTACGCGAGGCTGCGCCATACGTACCATGCGTCGCGCACCAGCGTGCCGCTGACTACATGCGATACTGCTGCACGCGTGGCGCGGCTGCATGCATGTAGCCGGAATGGTGTACAGGCTTCCGCATACTTAGTCACCGCATGGTACGCGGCGCACAGTACGGATGTATTACGTGCGCGAATGCTGGCTCTTCTTGCGCTGTGTTAATGGCTAACGCCTGGCTTTGTATATATACCAACAAGCGACTACGGCGGTCTGACGCATATGTGTCGTCATGGGCCCTGAATGTGTTAAAGTGCAACAAGCAATGCATTCATTTTTTTTCCCAGAAGCTAAAACGGTAGCCTAGTTGGTTCAGTCAAGCGGCACTCGTGTATTCGAATCCCGGCTCGTAGGTTATGTGGACAGTCTCAAAGTCAAATATTCGGTCTAAAACTTAGTTACTCTGTCGTTCTTGCATGCCCTATGAGCTACCATATGAATTCATCAACGGAATTAAGCCGACAAAGGACTTGGTGGGTAAAGTTTAATATTATAACAGATGGTTGAAGATATTATGGTTGATGGCTATTTCGTGTTTTCGTATTTAAATTGGATCGCTCATCGACACCACTGTCATGGCCGTGCAGAGCGTCAAGGGAGGCCTGCCGCTCGCCCTCAGCGCCAGGAAGAAGACCCAGTGAAAACAAGAACTAGCCCTGGGTTTATTGTACAACGTGTAATTAAAGAGATCGTAATATTTTATTCTTTTAATGTAAGTTAAGTCCTTAATCTACACTCGCGGTCAAAGAAACCGATCGCAATCTGTGAAAGATCAGGCATGGATTGCAATATAATGTCACCAAAAGTGAGTGTATGGTCTTTAGGGTCAGGAATAAACACCAGAAGTGCCTCCGATAAAATTGGAAGGTATATAAGGTACTCAACGTAGTCTCACAATTTAAGTACTTACCCTAAAAATCTCTTGTAGTGTATGTAAGCCTTTTCAACACGTAATGACATTCATGATAGTATACTACAGTTTAGTGATCAATTTTGGATTTTGCGTGTATTATTTGGAGCCCTTTCTACAAATGTCATATAAATAGGATAGAAGAAGTACAAAATAAATTTCTAAAAGCTATTGATTACCAAAATTCCACCCGGACAAACATACATTGCAAGTTGATAAAAGGCTTGTAAAAAAAACCTTGTACAATAAATAATGATAATAAACCATTTATTTCAGGCATCTAAGGCCCATAACAAATACCTTAAAGCCCAACATAACATACATCAATGATGTAATATAAAAAAGAGGTAGATAAGTTGTCTATATGAAATTCCGTGGAAACCTTAGGGCCGAAGACCTGAAGGTAAACGGGGAGCAAACGGAGCCGAAGGCTGAGCTTTTCGTAGGAATGAAAGGCCCTAAGCATACTTTTAGAGAGCGGTCGCTATGCGAGCTCGGGGGCTGAAGGCCTTACTGTCCCCAGGTGTCTTGCAAGCGAAACTGGAGACCAAAGTCCCCAAGGAGAGTGGGCAGGCAAGCGATGCCGAAGGCCAAGCTTTTCGTAACAATGAAAGGTCCCAATCAAGCCCTAAGAAAGCGCTCCCAATGCAAGCCTGAAGGCCGAAGGCCGGAGCCCAAAGTCCCCAAGGGGAGTGGGCAGGCAAGCGAGGCCAAATGCCGAGCTTTTCGTAACAATGAAAGGTCACAATCAAGCCTTATAAAGCGCTCCCAATGCGAGCCCGACGGCGAGCCCTCACGGACACGGACATTTCCTATCCCCAGGTGGCAGCGAAGCCAAAAGCCGAGCTTTACGTTCAAATGGAAAGCCCAAAGCATCCCTTTAGAGAGCGCTCTCAATGCGAGCGCCTACGGACACTCATTATCTACGGGAGTCTTGCAAGCGAAACCTGAGGCCCGAATTCCCGAAGGTAAAAAGGGAGCCAAGCGAAGCCGAAGGGTGAGCTTTTCTGTAGGACTTAAAGGCTTTAGCATGCTTTAAGAGACCGCTCCCTAGGCGAGCTCGAGGGCCCAAGACCCGAATGCAAGCCCCCGCGGACACTTACAATCCCTAGGTGTCTTGCAAACGACCAAACCGACCTGTGGCTAAAGTACCGGAGATGAGCGGCGAGGCAAGCGAGCCCTCACGGACACTTACAATTTTTTATTGATAATGAGTCTTTTATTCCAACGAAAAGCAAGGCCTTTGGCCTCGCTTGCTTTGCCACTCACCTACGGGACTTACCTCGGCTCGCCACTCACCAAGCAAGCGAGGCCAAAGGCCTTGCTTTTCGTTGGAATGAAAGACTCATTATCATTCCTTCAGAAAGCGCTCTAAATGCGCCCCCATGGACGGGCACTCATTATCTCCCGTTGTCTTGCAAACGAAACCTGAGGGCGAGCCCCTACGTACACTTACTATCCCCAGGTGTCTTGCAAGCGAAATCCCAGGCCAAAGTTCCGAAGGTAAGCGGCGAGGCAAGCAAGGCCATTTTGTTGGACTGAAAGGCCCAAAGCAACCCTTCTGAGAGCAGTTCTCAATGTGAGCAATCACCCCTAAGCACACTCATTATCTTCCGGTGTCTTGCAAGCGAAACTTAAGGGCCGAAATCCCGAAGGTAAACGGGGAGGCAAGCGAAGAAGAAGCGAAGCGAAGGCTGAGGTTTTCGTAGGAATGAAAGGCCCAAAATATCCCTTTAGGGAGCGCTCCTTATGCGCTCCCAATAATATTTCAGTGTCACGAGAGTTTTCTACATAAAAAGAATTGGCACCTATATACTCAATTCTCCGCGGAATGCCGTTTTGTCCAAATTTTATACCCGCATTTTTAGATTTGTATGGGATTCAAGGAGTTCCCATACAAAGTTCAACCCCAGTTTTGGTCCCCTTTGCACCCTTATCATAATATTTTTATAGCCTAAAACCTGGCCGGGGATTTTCTCAACAGATTAGTAAAGTTTGCATCAAAATCCGTTCAGCCGTTTTCACGTGGTGCGCGTTCACATAAGCAGACAAACAGATAAACAGACAAAAATTCTAAAAACTGTTGGAACGTGTTCTGTTATCGATTCTAAGTATCCCAGCAAACTTTTTTTCGAATATCTTCCATGTACAGACTTTCGACCATCTTCAGCTTTATTTTATGTATGTATAGAGATGGTTTTACATGATTATTATGCCAGTTTTATTTCGTGAATCCTTATTACAAAATTAAACAAAAGGAAGGGTCTATGAAAAGTGTATTTTCGCAAAAAAGATCCAACCCCACTTTTGGTCGAAATCCTGAAAAATATAGCATTTTACTGAATTCTGTGTGAAAGAATGTATAATACACGACTCAACTCAATTTTCATCCAAACATATATTATAAAAAAAATGTACCGGTTTTGAGGAATCACGGTTGAAACTTTAAACCGCCATAACTTTTGCTCAACTTTCTGTGGATTGGATCTTTTTCCTTTAACTACGTCCAATTTATCTAAGGAATGCTGATGTTCAATGATAGTATAGAAAGCAAACGTATATTGGATTAACAGAGCGCGAGCACGTCCGTTACGTTTGACGCCGCGGAGTGAACTGAAGTTGGAACGCGGCAATGTTTTACTCGCGTCGCTAGACGGAGGAATAATCACTTGGCATGCGTGCGCGGGGTGGGGTGGGCGGCTGGGCTGACGCCACGGGCGGCGCGGCGCTGTTGTGTTGATGTGCCCCCTCCGCCCGCCGTAGTCTCCTCCATCCCCATTCCACACGGGGCGATGCATTTACCCTTCGCCATTTCCTCGCAGTTTCCTACTTTCCTATAAGTACACACAACATAGTAGTGATTTCGTTGCATATACGTAAAATTCAGTAAAATCGCAACTGATTCTTCTCTTTTTTTTAATCTTTCCACAGATACCTAATGTCAAGTCAAGAGAGGCTATTCTATTCCTTCAGAGGGGTAATAACATGAAACTACTGCAGCTCACATTACAAAATCTCATGCATGGTATTATCTTTAATTGTCATTATGTATGAGCATTTTATATAGGTGAGAGTTTTAAAATGGTGCATCAAAATTAGATAGGTACCTACCTAAACTTGCAATAATATATGATTTTACAACTCCATCAGCGTAAAACAATCATATAAAACAAAGTACAGCATAAATAATCACTTTACTTACTAGTAGGTAGTATTAGTGATTATTTATTACTTACACTACGTTTCTAATTTGAATTATTACGGAACCTCCAACGAACGATGCACTTGGGTACGCTCGGGCCACGTGGTCCGGGAAATGCAGACGCCCCGCTCGGATGCGGAAAGCAGAGCAGGGGGCCCGGGCAGCCAGCCCAAATCAATATTTTACCAAGACGTGCCTTGCAAAGCTGCAAGACTGGCCAGACTTGAAAAGAGCGGGAATCCTTGTGAACTTTGCCTCATAGGTCCTATAAATGCGAATAATTGCTTTCGCACAAAAACTATACTTGCAGTAGTTGCAGTCGTATAATTAGACATCAGAATGACATAGGTACGTTATATCTACCAGCGTTCTCTTTCTACACCATGCCCATGGGAAGATAATAAATTATGTCTGATTTTTTTTACTTAACCATCCTTTCTATGAAGAGAATTTTATATAGCCGCGTATAGGGTGAGATTCAACGTTAGACATGGCGCCGCCGGCAGCTCTCATCGTCCAGAAAACTATGAGACTTCCCATACAATGAGATTTAAACGGACGTACGGTTTGAAAAACGGACCATTAATATCAGAAGGAATCATCATCAGCCTACTGCTAATTCACGATTTTTCAAGGAATACCTATTTATCAAAATAAAGTCTAACGTTTACTCTACTCGTGTATTATTACATTTTACACGTGCATGAAGTTCATAGAACTATAATGCCTATGCAAAGCGCGTGTAACCTACCTACTTCAGGACATAAAACAGCTTGGTATAGTTAATTGGCAAGAGGTCCATTAAACAGAATTCTAGTAGTGCTGTCACTATAAAAGTTTATGATACCTAGTGGACATAAAAAGATCATAAACAAGGAAGTACGTAGCAAGCATGCATGCGTTGGTACCTACATACCTGCATCGAGGAGTGAATGCACCTTACACGCCTAGCAACAATGTCAGCTGATCCCTGATATTTATGGCGGAGTTTACACGTGTAACTAGTAACTAGCTGCTACAATGTGCACACTTCTATTGTACATAGTATCCGACTGTACAACGAACACGGGATCTCTCCAGATGCTCTGTCGACTCTGTCGTCGATATTATCCTTGATTATTATCTATGTATACAACACCCTTATTCTAATAGCTATAAGTAACGCCACTTTGTCCAAGTTCAAAACGAAATTTAGAAAGAAGGAACTGATTTTCAGTTAGGAAATATGGTCATATTCAATAGTAATAGGTTTAGGTATATAGATTTACATATGTAGAAAACGCCTGTATATTTCGAGACTTGACCTCTTTTTTACATGGCATGTTTTTTATGGGATGATGCATTTCCGATTAATGAGGCACAGAGTAGCTAAAGACAATCTGATTTGAAAATTATTAGTCAGGATATTCGTATCAGGCTACAACCTGCGCCGACAAGCCGAGCAAATCGAAAAATTCTCTATTTTACTATGACGTCGTGCAACTCAGGTAACAAAAGTTTATTTGCCTAATAAATTCAGACAATCACAGCCAATAAAATAATATGTTATTGTACCTACGATTGTTTCTTATCTTTACAGATAATATACTCTAGCAACTTAGTACGGTATTATGGTTGGTGAAGAAAATGATAAGGCCTTTTTCTCATTGTTCAATCTCACTCCCACAGAAAGGGTGGGTCGGTAGATATCATTTCTGTTGCATCAGCAGGAAACATTTTTCAAAGGCGTGGCTGTTGCTAGTTTATGGTCGCTGCTGTCTTGGTGATACCTAGATGACATTAAGGAGCATCATTTTTACCCGCCTTCAAAAACGTCGGAATCTTTTATTTTTATGTAATACCTATGTTCCCCGATTACGCGATGACACCTGGACCAATTTATAAAAAATAACTTTTTCTTTTCAATTTATATATGCTATGCATATACACGTTATTTAAATGTGAAACAAGTTCAATTTCACATAATATGTATGCTTAATTTTCGTTACAAAACTGACACTGAGTTAATTTTTATTTAACAACTCACACTAATTGGGGATGCTCCTTGAGTGTGGTCAGGATGTCCTGCGCGATGCGCTGCTGCTCCCCCACGGTCGAGTACAGGCATCCCACAATATTGTCCAGTAATGTTATGTCTAGCTTCTGGTTAAAATCCAAAAGTTTGGAAGCTTGTTGCTCTATAGTTGTCATTGTGATTTTGAAAAAAAATGTTTTCTTTGTTCCTCTCGTTGATAACCAAATTCAGGTTGATTTATTCACATTCATTCCTCACCTCGTGCCACACTGAAATACATAAAACCAAAATTTTAGAGCGCAAAATCTTATAACCTCTTTATATTATCAATAAATTAACTATGTCTTTTGAGTGGTTTTATATACAGTTAACAGCAACATTGTAAAAAGTATATACCATACTAAACATTACCTCTAATATCTTGTAAAAACTGTTCTGTAGCGGAATAAGAAAATAAGGAGCACACACCCTGTATGTCATACTACAAATGAGTTTCGGGAAGTGAATATTAGATTTTCGGAAGCGGATGAAAATAGTTTTCCATATCCTAGTTGAAAAAATCATGGAAATATAATCGTAAAAACCTTACCTAGAAAGTAATTTGCGGCGCAATCAGTCTAACGCACTTCCATACACACTTCATAGTCCGTTGTTTTCATGAAGCTTGAAGAAGCGTACGTACATGTTGCAATATCTTTGTCTATGGTCACATCTTTTGAATAAAGTCTAAACGAAACTTAAAAAAAAGGGCTGTTGCATAAAAAAATATCATAAAATTTACAAAAATAATTATATTTATATTTAAAATGCCCCTAATAAACTATATTACAATATACATAATATATTATACATTAAAGTGTCGTGTGACTTGGCTTTACTGGTGATTGACCGGAGCATAGCTATCGCTTGATATCGCTGTATAGCGACAAAATTGAGTGTTCAACGATCCATTCATTTTGATCGGTTTTGACGCTTTGTGCCAGATTTTCAAAGCACCAGATTCGCGGAACGCCAGATTCGCAGTACGCCAGATTCGCATAATGCCAGATTTTCAGATTCGCAGTACATACCAGATTCGCAGAATGCCAGATTCGCACGATGCCAGTTTTGAGATTCGCATAGTACCAAATTCGCAGAACAACAGATTCGCTGAACGCCAGATTCGCAGAACGCCAGATTCTCAGATTGCCAGATTCGCACAATGCCAGATTCGTTTCTTGTCAGCATTGTTACTTTCCTTTTCCCTTTATCTACAGGAAAATGGTAAATAATGCTATCGCTGCAGACGCACACGCCCAACCACCACCAAGACCAAATAACCAATCATATTCAAGGGTCAGCAACGTGATTCTGTTTTTTGAATGCACCAACCAGCGTAGCTTGTTTGCCAACTAAGTCAAAGTGGAATGCGAAATGTACGCGTCAGATTGACCTGGCTTAGCCTCGTTTAACACAAACTAGGATATCCTCAAGCGTTACCTCAAGTAGTTTTTGAGATATTTAACGTTGTGACAGACAGACGGACGAAATCGCACCATAAGGGTTCCTTTTTTTTGGGGTTCCGTAGCCAAATGGCAAAAAACGGAACCGGATTCGTCATGTCCGTCTGTCTGTCTGTCTGTCTGTCTGTCCGTCCGTATGTCACAGGCATTTTACTCGAAAACTATAAGGTGTATTTGAATAAAATTTTCAGGATAGGTGTATTTTGTTAACCGCTACATAGTTTTGTAACTAAATTACAAAAAAAAAAATTTTTTAGGGGTGCACTCCATACATAAAACTGAAAGTCAAATTTTTTTTTTCATTCAAATTGTATCTGTTTTAACGTCGTAATCGTGGGCCCTTAAGCTGCAAACGCACAGAGAGCGGCGCGGCGCGGTGCGGTGCGGAGGCGGTTTTGCGGTAAAGCGAATGCGGGGCGGAGGACGCCGCACCAAAATCCCGCCCGGTATTCGCGCGTGTGTGACATATCCTTGTTTATGGTTATTATTATTATTATTAAAAGTATTGCATATCGTTTCCTATTGCACTTCACTGTACTTAACTTTATTATACCCGGTTGTATTACTTGTTTTTGGTTATTATTATTATTATTAAAAGTATTGCATATCGTTTCCTATTGCACTTCACTGTACTTAACTTTATTATACCCGGTTGTATTACTTGTTTATGGTTATTATTATTATTGTTGTGGGGGAAGGCGGCTGATATCAAGACTATATTCGTGCTACAGAAACGAGCTGTACGCTCCATATACGAACTAAAAGCTCGAGATTCTCTCAGGGACAAATTTAAGGAGGCAAACATTCTTACTGTAGCATGCCAGTATAAGTTTTATTGAAACGCGTTTGCGTTTTACCCTCAATTTGTATGGGATTTGACAGCTAAACGCGAACGCGGTCGTAACGTTTTGTTTCGGTAAACTTATACTAGAGCGTCAGTTAGCTTCATATAGTTAGTAGCAGCCAAGGTAGCCAAATATTACAGTACACAAACAATATTTCACTGAACAATTCCTTGATTGTTAGACTGGCACAGATTGAAGGCGGGACAAAAGATTAACGATACGGAATAAAGAAACCAGTTTTATACGTGGCGTATTAAAAATCCCGCACGAGTCAACGTTGGCCTTCAGTCAATATAACTTACACACACAACCTCCCCTAAACGCATCTGCTTTCAGTCGAGTATCAACAACACAATCACCGGTCAATCTCAAAGATTTGTTTCAGTTCCAATAAAACATGAATATAAAAGTAATTTTACATCGTGACTCCTCACAACCTTTACGCCTTTATTCATAAACCTTGACTAAACCTATTTTAGCTAAAGTGGCGTTAATATTCGTTTCTCTCTGTTACTTTCCCATTTGTCTGTGAGAAAGGGCAATGGGACTTATAAACGGGCCACATTTTCCTGCAATGTCTGGCCGGCAACCATTGCTGTCTTACGCTGACTTGACGCTATATGTGAGATCAAGGCCCACCGGTTCCACAGGATGCCTGTAGGCGTGTTCTTATAGTGAAAATAAAAAAAAATGCACATAGTTAAGGCCTTAATAATCTACGCTTTAACTTTCTAATTTCTCTCATTCAACCCATACATTTTACATGGGTAATTGTCGTTACTAAAATGAGAATGTTAAAGCGTAGATTAGATTAAGGCCCACCCACAGAGCAAGATGCACATACTTGCCGGTCACACATTGCCGCAAAAATGTTGCCCGTTTAGAAGCCCCATAAAACATGTTTTCGTTAACAAACGTTTTTTACGGTTTGCTATGGTTAAGTTTAATGAATAAGGGGTAAGTTAATAGGTTTCAAATTGTAAAGAAGTGTTGCAAGTATTCGTCAATTTCTAATAATTTAAATTAAACAATAGGTGGCAGGATATTTAGGTTAGGTATAGACTTTCCTAAGCCACAAAATGTGTGCCCTAAATACAAATGGATGTGAATTTGTCCATCATGGCGAGTATTGCCCAATTCGTTAATTTGTATAACTCGCGGCACGTGGTTCTATTGTCATGCCGACTGTAGTCATTGACTTACTACAACTACGTATAGACAGGCCACTTAGAGTCTGGCCAGGGACGGAAGAGCCTACAAAATAGCGGCAAATTAAAGAAAAACAGCGCGTTAGTACACTGAACTGAACAATTATATTTTTTATTTCATTCACACAATGCAACTGATCGAGCAGAAGGAAGTAAGTTGTATGAAGCAAAACTCTTCCACCTCATTCTACTTTATATTTAAGAAGAATAATCAAAACCACTTTCCAAAATGTAAATTTTGACGAAACAATAATTGAACTTTTTATGATAGCCTTCAATGTGAATACGTAAGCCACCTTTTAACTCTCAAAACAACAACAGACCCCGTATCATGGTCGGCCTTATCACACGATAAGTGACAAGATAGAGCGCCCGTCACAAGCTGACACCGTTTGATAGAACGAGACGACGTTCTTATCTTGTCACTTATCGCGTGATAAGGCCGACCATGATACGGGGCCAGTTCAATTATTTATGGAACAGTTATTTTCTTAGTTACCATATCTAACCATCATACTAATTTAAGACGTTTGACACATTTGACAATGATATTACTGTTGCCGTGTAAAAAAGGCCCATCTTTCCCTGGCCAGACTCTAGAACATTTTAGTTGGAGTCCTCCATCAGGCCGCCTTGGTATTCTGTACTAGTTAGCGACCGCCCGCCAACCGCGACTATGCATGGGAGTCGTTTAGCATACATACGCAGCACTTGCCAGGGGATACATATAACATGCAAGGATGCTTTCTGCTCTATACATATAACAACTCATTGACTATAGTGGACAATGTAGTCGTCGCCTAGGGCTCACTCGGCGTCTTCGCTGGACTGCACGGGGTACCTGCACTCGGGGGAGCCGCACTCGCACTTCATCCACTTTGATTTGACCGACCAGAACTTGTCGCCGTAGTCGAAACTGGAATGAAAACGTGTGTAAATTTAGAATTGTGGTGGGTTTCATTCATTGGTTTACAATGTACTGTTACTAAAAATATTTGATATACAAATACAAAATAAGTGCGTCAAATACATACAAACGCCAACACAGTTAACTGACCATCCTGTATTTATGTAGAACCTTATTACAAAGCACATAAAGTGCACGGATGGTCAGTTAGCTGTGTTGTCGTTAATACAGCTGAAATACTGCCCAAATCTAGGCATGCCGAAGTACCACAGAACACTTCAGAGACTGGTGGGACTTAATTACCACGACTGTTTAGTAATAATAAACTAAAATCCACGAAGTTCCCTGGCGGCGAACAAGCACACGGGGGGCCGTAGGTTGCGGCAGTACGTGAACACTCGAACGCGAGGTTCGGTTGGAGCTCCTCGCACATACATATATACGTCTTTGTATTCCAGGACAAGGGCTTATGTAATAGGAATTGAAGTTGCAAATACCTCCAAATCAAGTACCTGCTTCAGTATGTTTTAGACTTGTTTGTACCAGGAACACAGTGCACTCGAGATGATTGTGGGCCTAGTGCCTGCTACAAACGACAACGATTTATCGTAGCGACTTGACTGCGCCGTTCGTTTGTGTAGTTTTATCGATCGTGTGTGACAAATAGTTGCAGATTATCTCTAGGATTTGTCATA
The DNA here is from genome assembly GCA_947578815.1 of Epinotia ramella. Taxonomy (NCBI): domain Eukaryota; kingdom Metazoa; phylum Arthropoda; class Insecta; order Lepidoptera; family Tortricidae; genus Epinotia; species Epinotia ramella. The sequence continues at coordinate 747,883 of CANPUT010000121.1, forward strand.
CACACGATCGACAAAATTGTGCAAATCGGTCTGCCCAGATTAATCGCTACGACATATAGTTACATGTGTAGCAGGCATTACGCGCTTCAGCTTGCGCTTGGTGATCTTACCTTATCTTATCGTATCTAAATGAGGGCCCTTTCGGATACACTTCGACCCAGTGGGATCTTTTGTGCATTTGCCCTCTGCTTCATGCCTACTCCCAAGCTCGCTCCATCATTTCCACTAAACGGATGATTCAGCGGGAGCACCTTGAATTCCTTTGGTTGCGGATAGCCGTTACCAAAGTAATTCATTATTTGTCTGGCAAGGGCATTGGTGATACTAGGAGCGCAGACGAGCGGAGGCGGTAGACGCCGTCGATGCGCTCCGCTCCTCTGCGTACCATAGAGTAGGTAGGAGTGCTGGGAGCGCTGACCGACCTATGAAACCGTTTGTTATGCCGGCTGTACACACTCGTCGAGACAGACCAAGAACGAGTGTGTACATGATACTCTCACCTTGTCTCGCCCGCTCGGGGCCTCGGTCGCGCGTCGGTTTTCGCGGCCGAGTCAAAAGGTTGTTCCGCTGTTCAAATGACGCAACGAGTGTGTACATGGTATGCTCTCGACGAGAAGCTCTCTGTACAGCCGGCATTGGAACTCACGCGAACTCCTCTCCCTGTGCGATGTCCCTGGTGGCGAACAGGCACACGGTGGGCAGGCGCAGGTCGCGGCAGCAGGTGAAAACTCTAACCGGCGCCAGGTTCGGTTGGCAGCTGTGGTTGATGAAGCGGCCGGCGCTCCCGTAGCGCGCCGCGTCCACGCACAGCTGCACCTTGTATTGGCATTGCTGGGGGTCATAGTAATAGGGGCGTTTTCAATAAATCGTGTATAGAGGTGAAGACACTGAATAGATAATCAATAATGTCATATTTTCTCGAAATGTAGTTTAATGGAGAAAATATCAACGCAAGCGGTTAAATAGTCACGAAGTTATATGTGTCCAAAGTTTTAAGAAAGGGTATGTTCTGTTCCTTTTTGCAAAACGCAACTTCATATTAAACGATGATGCTTGTAGTTAGTGACGTCACTAATAGACGGCAACATGCCGTGCCCCATCGTGTTGGGCGCCGCCGTCGACGCGGCCCGCCGCGAGTGCGGCTCGCTTTGCGGCAGCCTCGCATATTGTGACGTCACACACTGTTTGCGTTTTCTCTCTCTAACAGGCAATATTAAAACGGTTGTAGCTTCGTAATTCTTTGAGATATCTGAATGGGATTTTCGTCACCAGACATATTTTTTTGCCTTCTTTCTTTTGGAGTAATAATAATGTTATGTCGAGTCTAGATCCCTATTAGCGTGAGTTGTTAAATAAAAATTAACTCAGTGTCAGTTTTGTGACGACAGTTGATTTTAGAAAAAAACTAAAAACTGCATATAAGAGATAAGGAAGTTTGCTCTAGAAGGAGTCACGAGACCGATTTTGGAAAAACTAAAAACTGCATTCAAGATTTTCAAAAAAGCCAACACTGCCGGGAATCAATACCGGTCAAATCTGTCTAAAAATCAGAGTTCGTTTAGCGTAAATTAATGTACTGGATGTAAGGAACAATTATATTTATAAAAACCTGTATCAGCAATCACAGAAAAATGCCGTATTTTATAGTTTTAGTGCTTTTAGTTTATAACAAAACTGCTTTTTAAAGAATTGGCCAGAGACTGCTCAGGAACGCGAAGTCTGAATACAACGACGGTGGCAAACAAGCGTACGGCCCGCCTGATGGTAAGCGGACACCGCAGCCTATAGACGCATGCAACTCCAAAGGAGTAAAATGGGCGTTGCCGACCCTTGATATGTTTGAGGATTCGCCGTGTTGATAGCTGAAGGAACAAATTCCCTCGCTCTCAACACAACGCATCCTCGGGAGCTCTGGCAACCTTGTTCACCTCCAGGAACATAACACTACTACAAAGCAAGTGTCTGTTGAAATTAACGTTATATTTTCTAGGTTAAAATTTTATATCACCGTTATAAAATGCATTGTTAATGAATATATTACATTATACTATTTTTATTAAATGTCCTTTTTGCTTTATTATATATTATTTTACAACTAAAAATTCCATAGAATATAGAAGCATGATATAAGTCTCAGGCATTCTTATTAATCTTTATTTGCCAGCTACAGCGAACGAAAAAACCGTAGAAGTCTAAGTAGCGCCGCAAAATGGCCACACAGAATGGGTGCCATTGCCATTATGATTATGCGGGGATGGGGGCGGGGTGTCAAAACGATGCCAGGCAGCCATTTAGTTGATTCCGAGTACGATGCCGACCGGCTCTCTCTCACAAAATAACATGTTACGCAAAATATGTGATATTAGAGACTAATAAATAACATCGAGACGCACGTTTCCTATTCAGAATGTATTACATTAGAACTGTTTTTATTCGGATTAAAAGAGTTGTTAAATAGTTCGGATTAAATTAAGATTGAGGCGTTTGGTAAGTTTGAGAGACAGAGACTCGAAATACAGATGCCACGATATGAATAGGGAAGATACAGCTATAATATTTACCATTATTTTGTGACCATAATGTTGAAAAAACATAAAATAATATCTTCTGAAACGTTTTTACTTTAGTTTATACTAAGTTCAAACAATAATTACGATTAAAAGTAATGTGAAACGGAACGTGTATTAATCCAACAATCAGCGTCTGCACGGCTAGCACGTGACGGCGCGCGAGCTCTCTCGATTTTTCTCGCACTATCCGTCTCTCACTTATTAGAACACTTAGAACAAGAGGTATAGTGCGATAAAAATCGAGAGCAGACTGGTATTGAACGGGGCCGTAGGCTCTCGGTCGGTCTCGGTCCCGCCGCAAACTGGTTTCATTATCAAAAGTCAATAACTTTGATCCATTCCGAGTCACGGCCAAGACTCCGATCAACAAACGTAATAAGCAAAAGCATTGTTAACTGCTTGCATTTCGTTGGGGCCATGAAACTTTCAGATAAAATGTGTTCTAAATCTGGTTCACCGTTTTACTTGCTATACTTATATATTAGGAAGTGGTAATGGTAATATTTCATAATATTTTAGGTATGTGTAACTTTCATTTGACTTACATAGACTCAATTTCGTTGTTAAATTATACTTTTGGCGAAGCAGATACCATGCATGAGGTAATAATATACCTAATATATGTGAGCGTTTTTAATGGACTTCTACCTGATGTTTAACTCTATGATAGAAACATTACGTCAAAAGCCAATTAACTACTAAGTCCAAATGTGAGAATAAGCAGGTATGAAAATAATAGCCTCTAACTTGAATTATGTTCCTTTATAATCAGAGTACAACGAAGATAATCTATATTGCGCAATCAGCTTTCTCTGGTGCTTACATTAAACTAGCAAAAAAAATAGACAAATGCGAAAAGTGAACTAAAATACAAGAAATACCATTCCAACCAATGGTTTCGCCCACGTGGGTTATAAAACAGTCACTGACCATAGAAAGTTACAAATTAGATTTACTTGATTAAGTAACGACAGTGATTGAATAAATGCTGGAGATACGAACCTCAATCTCAGGTAGGTATTAGTGGATTATCGAGTTAAGCGATAGTAGGTAGGACAAGATGCTACCGACTACCGAGTACTCACCGAGTCTTAATGCAAAACGTTTAGTTATTAAAACTAAAAACATTTTCCATATTTGTACAATACGACGCCGATAAGTTAAGCGGGGAACAAATTATCGGCCGCGGCTGACGGACGCGGCTGACTGCCGCGACTGATAAATGTGCGGCTGACAAAAACATCCAGCGCACCAGATTTCTGTCGGATGTCCGAACGCTCAAGGTCAGCACAAGGTTACGTCCACGGCTTACCTCCGATAGTTTGCACGATTCAGTGTATATTCATTATCTAGATACCTATAAGTCGCGTCCGTCAGCCGCGTCCGATAATTTGTTCCCAGCTTTACGCCGCGATGAGCCTAACTTTGTCGTGGAATAAGAACTCCTCACTTGATATAATTAGCGTTGATGGCGTCGAAGGTGGGCCGGTCGTCGGGCGCCTCGGCCCGGTTCCGCATTAAAATACACCCAATCAGAATAGTGTTGCGGGCTATCAAACTATCACTACAATATCACATTGTCTCCATCTTTGAACCTACCTACAATTATAAGAATGATTAGAAGTGTAAAGAATTGAATTCGATGTGTTCTGCCTACCCCTTCTGGGACTACCTACAGCCGTCTGTTTTGTTTGTATGTAGGCACATTATTGTCTGTGTCTGCCTTACCTACAAGTGACACATTTCACGAGTACAATGACTCAATAAAACACGGTTTACAAAAGTGGATCTAAAAACGTGAATCGATAACACTTATCGGTTACCGGCCGTGGCGTCACCGCAGTGCAGTGGGCTTGTAGGCCGGTTTCACCTTCGTGCGTGTGTTGCACATATCCAACATACTCGCCAAACAATAAAATACCTTATGACAATGCAGTAAAGTCGTTGGCAACCGACCGACACATTACTCGACATGCATCGTCGATGTCAGATATAAGTTCACACTTTTGCACCTTACGCCATTGTGTTAAGGCGAAAAATGTATACATATTTTTGGCGTCACTGTACACGATTGTATCGAATGGAGAATTGGAACGAATTGCCGGTAGATTAATATAGAAATTCGTGTTGTTTAAACGGGCCTTGCGTTTTTGTTTTAGACTACTGTACTACTTACTGGTCACCTCCACAGCCTGATACCGATCCGCTAAGAAGGAAGTAATGATGGCGAGTGGTCCTGCAAGGCTATCACTAGACGGCACGCGAGCACTATCGATTTTTGTCACACTATCCGTCTTTTATTAGAAAACTTAGAAAGAGACGTATAGTGCGAGAAAAATCGAGAGAGACGGACAATGCGAGTCTTGTGCTAACCGTGCTGTATAGAAAAAGTTGGGTATCGCCATAGAGCGTCACGTTCGAAATTCAAAAACACTTTCTACGCTAGCGGATAAAATTGACTTTTGGGCGCAGATTTTGAACGATAAAGCAAGCCTTGCCGATCTGGTGAGGTGAAAAATATGTTTAATGATTTATTTGTATTGTATCTTTATAAGTAAGTGTAATTATTAATATTTTATTATATGTAATGAAGAAATAATACGTATTAGCTAGTAATTTAATTTTATCAAAAAACAAATAATTATTGGCATAACACCATAATTTTCTGATCGCAGGATAAAGACCTCTCATAAAAAGTTGAATATCGCGATAGAGCACCCTGTTAATGAGATAGTCAACAATCAATCATTGACGTTTGTCACAAACGACGATGTTCACTTGACAGATAGTGTTTTGACATCTCGTCAGTTGAATGCACAGGCTGATTATGTTTGGTCGAAATTTTAATTTATTTATTTTGTACCGGAAATTAAAACAAAAATATCATATGAAAAGTTTTCTTAATTTCTATTTAAAGTCAATTGTTTTGATGTAATGTAACACCTCTTAAAATATTGGTACTTAATTTGTTAGCACCTTATATATATATATATATATACACGGTGAATTTGAGTAACCCGACAGATTTTAATCATAAATTCCTGATGATATTACGAGTAAATAATGTTATATGAACATAGGGCAAATACGGCAAAAAAAAAAAAAAAAAAAAAAACTATTACCGATGCTACTCTTTTGTAAACAAATCTTTAGTTAAAGGAGTGAAAGAGAAAATTTAAAACATAAATAAAAATTAAAAATTAAAAAAATTAAATACCTAAGCTCACTGATTTGTTAACAGACTGGCCGGAAATCAGCAGGTAGTAAGTAGTCTTGCGTATGAATGTGTCAGATCCATCTGGCTACGTCACGTCCTTAGGGTGTGTTATACTTGACAATTTTTTATGTGTATTTTTTTTTTAATAATTAATATCTCGAAAACTAGGCCGTTTTAGACCATTAGTTATACTACTTTTTTTACTCCTATTAGGCTCTGGAAGCGATGGTTAAAATCTGTCGGGTTACTCAAATTCACCGTGTATATTATGAAAACTTCGACCATGTCTATGAAAGCCAGATTTTCAGGCCACTGTGTGGCGGCCAAAATTTTCCATTCTGATCTCGGATTCGTACTTGGAGACAATGGAGACGCTTTAGCCCTTTAGTTATCAATTTTGAACATATTATTTAAGAATAACTGCAAAATTGTGTTCACTTTTTTTAATATAAAAATGTCCAAGTTCGCAGGCAATAATTGTTGGAATCTGCACCCTCGATAACCCTAAAAACGACACCCATGATGACTTTAAAGAAAAACAATATCAATAATTACACGGTTCAACCCACGTATTCAATTGATAGTTAATTATTATTTTATTTATTGTTTTGTTTTTCATAGTTTTGTTTTTTCTATTTCCGTCTCTCTTTTGTTTTATTATGTGTTACCGGCTGGGAAATCACTGGATGGTTCCATTCCATCGGAAGATTATCGTTCGGTACTAGTAGCAACGATTAGTTACTACTAATTAGTAGTCATCATTTGATTATTAGCATTAGTATACTACTAATTTTCAATTCGAATACACATTGGTACCTAATCGTTAATCATTCGAATAGGCAAATCATTCGAAGTCCCGCATCACTAAACTTAATGGCAGTCCACACTCAGAGAGAGACTGAAGTACTGATGTAAAATGTACAATGTGGATGTGTTGTGCAATAGTTATTTATTCATCAACTCACACGTATACATATATACAAGTAGCTACATGTACCTATAATCATTCATACAACTCGCACGTACTTAATCTATCGCTAATCTTATACACGTTTTACACAATATCTTATCGGTACAATAGAATGTGCCTTGTCGGCACAATCATTTAGATATAGCCTTTCGATACTATTTATCAATTAATCCAAATAGTATCGATAAAAACCTCCTTAAAAGCTATGATATGCAGTAAAACATTTGGTTCAGGAACTCCAAGTACCAACAGCCTCTGTAAGAATAACATTCAGGACTACTTTCTGTATAATAAGTGTGAGTCGATGATATTCCGACATTCTCCCTACAAATTATTGATTTATTATGCGTAAAAAAAAACCCTGTTGAAGTAACTAGCATTCGGAAAAAAACAATTTTTTTGTTCACTCGATAAAGCGCCTGCCTCCTTGGAAGCACTTATAGCATAGCACTTAAGTAAAGTAAGTTGAGTTGAGACGTCAAATCACGATGATTTGTAGAATTAACCAGTGTCACGCAACTAGGAACAAAAATAAGAATGACATCCATTTGCTCACATTCAGATCAAATCTGACAAGTGTCAGAACAAGTGACAAGTTTCCTATCTGTGCTTCTAATAACACTAAAATTACTGTCCCTTTCTTAATGATTCTCCCTAGTTTAATATACTTAGGTAGCTGCGAAACCTAACGAATAAAAATTGGGCAAAGAATCATTTATGCCATTTACTTAAGCACTAGAAAATTACACTATGTATATTAGAACCTTAGATTTGCTTTTAATACTTAGGAAAGAACATTTTCCTTCATTAGACCTTTTTTTTAATTACGCTCAATTAAATGTTTGACACCGGCGATTTTCGCTTGAGAATTGGCACTTCTTGTTGGCGGGAACGTTGAAGTCTTAGCAGCATAATGCGACTTTAGAGTGGAGTTTAGGATCCTCGGCTGTGTGGTTTTAAGGTTACTGTTAGCTGCGTTTCTGATGTTGTTAGTAGGGAGCATGTAGTTCATTTTGGGGGTGAATACGGTTTTGGTCGGCAGCATGGCGGTGGCGGTGGTCTTGTATTTGCCGATGACGGAGGTCACGTTGTTTTCGGAATCTGCCTCGTTCGCGTTGAGAGCGTTTGCGTTGTCGAGCTGAAATGAAGTAACAACATCGTTTAGAAGCTTTTAAATAGTATTTTAATGTGGGGTTTAGAATATTGATTAAACTCGTGCAAGTTGACTTACCGGGGAAATATAGAAGTTATCTTGATACATTGTTCAGAAATCGCTTGCACTAGTCGACTTTTACCAGTGTTATTGCTAGTGTAAACCTTGGCACTAATAATATTTTTTTACTAAATCGATTCAATTCAAATATTTATTTTGCAAGTAGGTCTTAATGGCTCGTTTACTAAGTGACAAGAATTCACAGAAGAAGGTGGTTCCCAAGCTTAGAGCTAAAAGAGTTACTAATGGGATAAAAGTATTACAAGAGATGGCAGTTGTGCAACTAAAATTATGATGAATTTCGACGTATTGAATTCCTCACTCTACGCATCTTTATAAGGCTTGTATACAAATATGCTCCGCATGGTAACAGTCGAACAGCTTACCTTATTGATGTTCTTGTTGTGCAGTATAGTCTGCAGCGAGACGGGCTTGTCCTCGGGAGGCAGGTCGCAGTAGATGCCTCGCGTGAACACGGGGAAGGCAGTGATGTGATGCCTCCGCCGGTACGCCTCGCCTTCTGCGTGCATTCGTGGCTGGACACTGGAAGACAATTTAATTGTTTGAGTTGACTCTTACAATTGTTTTAATCTAATGTTTTCATGAACATCATCAGCCGAAAGACGTGTAATGCTGAGGTGCGATGAAGAGGGCCACAATGAACGGTCCTGCGCCACCGGCGCGCAGGACTCCCGCGACCTCTACCGGTCATCAGTCCACCTTGTCACTGCTGGAATGCCATGACTCCCGTATCTAAGCTTCTTCTGGCAAATTGTTGAGGAATGCGTCTAAGTCAACCCGACATCTCCGACTAGGCCTGCGTGTCCGCATCACCCTTGGTGGGTAATTGGGTATGCTAGCCCACCAATCCACTTGAACCTGGCAGTTTTTTCGCCAAAGCCTAAAGGCTATAAATAGTAGCATTTTAAAACTCGGGTTTCCGGTAGCCGCTTCTAGTCCTTGGCATAGACTGCTGCTTCGATAATCAATCCAAACCTTTTGTTCTACCCATTTTATATTTAAATAATCTTTACGTGCCAGTTTGAGCTGGCACGAGGTTGTAAAGGTATGCCTTTACAGAACTCACTTCTCGAGGAACCACTGCTGGTGGCCGATGACGGAGCCTGGGCGACACACGCGCAGCCACGCGATGGCCTCACGCGCCGTGAAGCCGTGGTGCTTCATCATGTAGCACGCGATTAGTGTGCCAGTTCGGCCCAGTCCCGCTGTAGACAAATAATCAGTAGTTGTAACAAAGGACCAGTCATTATTTATACTAAACGGGACTTAATTCGCTCGATTCGGGGTGGCTGATGACATGGTGGTATATTCACCAGAAGACTGGCTATTCGCTGAGGGTTTTCCAGCTGCGTTCGCGCCACTACGTGCACTTCAGCTTGTTTATGGTGCGCGTGCCGCGGCCGCTGCAGGAGACCATCGCGAGAGCTGACTTCTGGCCGAAGGGTGTTTTGTTTCGGCGGTTCCGGGGCAACCTACCGAATTCTACACCGGAGGTGACGACGCAACGGAGCCACACTGTTTCGTCGCCTAAATAATAATTCGTTTTTAATTTTATAATTGTATGCATGTTAGTCTTTAAGGTATTTGTAACTGTGGGCCTTAGATGCCTGAAATAAATGGTTTATTATTATTATTAATAGCGTATAATTAATTAATTTATTTACCTCACTGAGGTCTCCCGACGTTTCGGATATGTCGCAACATCCATGTTCACGGGAAAACTGGCTCGAGCGGGTATCAACGTCTTCTTGCTGCGCGGGTTTCCCGAACTACCCGCATTTGGTATTTATTAACCACTTGTACAATATGGTTGTCACCCGGCCAACACACAACACTAATAATGTCCGGTGATATAACGGACCATGTTTGTTGACGCTGGCATTTACTTACGATAGGATTTATATAATGTGTGAGAATCGTGAAAGTTTAAATCAATAAATGACCAGTCGTTATTTGTAACTTGTAGCTTGGGGAAACCGGCCAAGAGTGGCCGCAGTACATTCCGTTTAAAATCACTATGAGTGACATGCTAGCAGGATCTTATATGTGATGATGAAATAGTTCATCCATTACCAAATTGGCCATAATCAATACAACTACAATAAACTTTCATACGTAATCAAATTACTGAAATGGGATAGCCGCAATAAAATGGAATCCAGGTTTATAGGTATGGGTACTTAGTGTGTTAGTGGTTGGAGTACAAGCTCGGCCGAGCCATAAAGACTCGTGTCGTCACCGCCAGGGCTAAGGAGAGTCTTCTCATTACCGCATAATGCATAACGCTAGCCTTCCCTTCGACGAGTCAGTCTTATGTGAATGAACTAAGTACGTTATCTAAAACTAACCTACAATGGACAGCAACAGCACCCTGCGCAGCTTCCGATATCCTTATAAACCGTACGACTTCTTGTTCAGTCGCACGATCGTCGTGACGTTGTCACGACCGAAGCAGTCGGTTGGTATGAGGCTAGTTAAGCAAGGCTACTTATTATTTATTAAATAACGCATAAACAAACCTTTACAATGCACAGCAACAGCACCCTTCGCAGCCTCCGATATCCTTATAAACCGGCTGCCCAAACAAACAGTGTTAAACACGCTAAAGAAATGCTAAACGTAAAACGCTGGCTCTACATTTGTCTAAATGTTTGCACTGTCACATATTCCGTCCCTCTCTGTATCAAACTGAATGGGAAAGGAAGGCAGCTGTTATTAGTATTGTTGTGTATATTTAGCATATTATAAAAGGTAGGTATATGGTATGCAATTGACTAGGCAGTCGAAATTCATCATAAGTTTATTTTGCTGCTCAGATATTAATCCAACTGCCACCGGCTATACCTCATCAACTAACATTATTATTCTAAGATACGACGCAATAACGATTATGTTCGATGAATTATGTAATAAAATCCTTTAAGTCATGTTATTAACGATACAGTTTATACTTTAATATTTAGTTCTTGAAAACATTGTTACCCTTTCAGGAGGAAAACATCGCATACGTCAAAGCGATTGCGCGGATACACGCTTAAAAAGCCTTGTACCCACGCATCGTCTTTCATGTTTTCCTTCTCCAAGGCATCGCTTGAGCATAATCTCAAACGGCCCATTGGAAGTTGCGGACCGTCTGTCATTTTAAAGCCAATGTTTTCCTTCGGGAACGTTGTTTCCTTATTTACTTATTGTATTGTTGTAAATATCGTATCATCGACCACTGTCGGTTGCGTGACAAGAGCGAGCCGAGTGGTGGCCGCCGCGTAGCGCGGCTACGGCGCCGTCGGCCGGCCGCCGGGGTCCGGCGCGCTACGCGGCATCCGACGGCGACGGACGACCTTTGTCCCAATGATTTGTACAATTGTTAGGGTTAATAATCTGAATTGCATTTTGTTTATTAAATATAAACGAATGAGACAGTTTGAAGTTTTATTTCGTCGTCAAGCGTTGACCCTGTGGATTTTATTGTGTGACCGAGCAACCCTGACCCATTTATTCCTGGCATCGGTTGGGGAACGCATCGAGCACCGTAGTTGAAGACAATCGATGCTATCCCGTGGGATGTTGGCACATGCGCAGCGCGCCGCGGCACCGCCGGGCGCCGGGCGAGCCGCGAGCGCTCCCGTGCATGCCTCCGACTGCTCAGCCCGATTAACGCATTGCAGATAGCGAATATCATACTGCCTTTATTGGAAAATAGTCCTTATGACTAAACAGAAGAAGACAACTATTACATTTTCAACCCATGATTTAGGTATTTATTAAACTGTTGGTACTTCATTATTGCATTGCCCTCGTACAATATGCCGAATTTCACGCCAATCCGAACACAGCATTGAACATACCTTTAAGTCGTTCGCCATAACGTTTATTATTTAGCCCTTGGCGCTAAAGGCATCAAACTACACATCATATTTATTACATACACGTCAGTGTATCTTATAATTATATTCAAAAAGTTAATAATATATAATCAGAGTTAATTCAAATCACAAGAACTGTTGAATCAATAAATTTCAACGTAATTCTATGAACTACTAACCATGCAAGTAATTCGTTTGTTACTTAAATACAATAATTTGAAAATGTACAGCTGATCATGGACACGAACAGTAATCTGGAAATGTAATCGTACCTACTATGCTGTATTGACTACATAACAAATTTATATTATTTGTAACGTGCTCTCGTTTAGACACGTAGGATGCGACTGAGCTCAACAAATGTCAAATTTGATATCAAACCAATACGTTCAGTTGAATAGACGCCCCTCTGTGGGGAACTCAAAATCTTCTCATCTTGGGCATTCCCTATAAGTATAATATTTACAAGTAAATGGGTACTCGCATATGACAATTAATTTGGATCCAGTGCATTGTAACGGATTAAGTCGATAATAAAACACCCTATATACTCCAAATTTTAATTTCAAGGAAGGCTAAAAAATGTAATACTATGTTTCCTCGATCGCGTTCTTGCAAATGCAAACGTGAAGGCAAGCGCAAGGAGCCAATACGAATCCAATTCCATTTAGTTTAATACCCATAAGTTAATTCTCGGTAAGCCTGAAAATCGATAAGTTGAAAATTCAACTTATCATGTATTTATACCTACATATCTCAGTAAATAAGAAAAATACCGTTTCAAAAAACTTACTTATATTCGTCATTATCAGAATTCTAGCAATTTTAAAATCGTTCTCGAGGTAGCTGTATTGTGCATTTCGGTAGAAATGCTATAGTATCGGATAGGCGGGCGGCTTTAGCCGAGGGCAGCAGGGTTACTACAGGTCACGGAAACCTCTTACATAGGTATGTAGCTCGCTCTATCAGATCGCCTTGTTATCAGCTAAATAGCGGCATTCCACAACAGAATTCTTATATGCGCTTAAAGCATTCATGACCAATGACTACATGGCATTTGAGCCATGCTGCTACGTGCTGTTTCCGCTACAGAGCGGAAAAACGCTGCTACGCGCTACGGCGTAGCACACGTAGCGTTGCGTGGCCTCGAGTGGGGCTGATGTGTTCGGTTGATTTGATTCAATTGCATATTGAATTAGTACAAGATACGTAAAACTGAAGCTAAGCAACTTTCAAGTACAGGTAACCTAACACAGCTATACTCCACACAAAACAAAAAAACAATGTCCCTAGAGGAATCTGGATCATTTTCGAAGTACCTATGTCCGCATATATTATAACTAGTAGCTCTGTAAGCAGTACAATTTGCGCGCATGTTTTTTTTTTATTTTGAAAAAGTGACTCGTCATTTAAAAAAGTACAATTAATAAACCCAGCTAACAAAATCTGACGAGAATCGGTTGAGAAAAGGGACCTGCAGAGGAGAGCAGTCGCACAGCGGGACAGACACCGGGCAGACGAACGATTCTCAGCCCAAGATGAAGCATAGAACTTTGATCGCTTCGCTCGCTTGTTCGATTATGGTCTCGATGTAGTTTTAGCCAGTATTCCAATTATAGGTAAGTAGGTAATGAACTTCTCCTAAGTCCTTAACTTTTAGCTGCAAAAAACACAGCTTAGGACCATAGTGGGACCTAAACCTGTGTATAAACTAATTTCCCGTCTCTGGAAAAGCTAAAGTTCTCGTATACAAACATTGATATTTTATCTTTAATCTCTAATGTGAATTGTATTTCCTCGGCGTGTAATAGTACTTAGTAGTGGTAATATACCATTATATTTTGATTTTAAAGTACGAACATTAGCCTTCTAGTTAAGTACAGGCCAAGTTGTACGTGACATGAATTTCTCAATGATTAAACAAATTCTCCCAAACGATTTTTCCGGTCCCTTTCATCAGAGATAAAGGAAGTTCAAGACAAAAACTGTGAGTTAACGAGTGGAGTGTATTCCCCGAGTGAGAAAACCTCTGTTACTGTCGGATATAGTAGCGTCCCAGCAAAGCGGTGTAAGTGTGGTTTGGTTGAGACAAAGTTAGGACTTTGTTGGTTTGGAAGGTTTCGTGGGCCGGAGACGACTTTACCATGTTCTATGTATGTACTATGTAGTCTCAAACAATGTTTGTTTGTTATGTTTACGAAACATCATGAATGCAGACTCGCCGCACCGGTCCCAAGTACCAAGGCGCCAGACGACGGAGGCGGTGCGTGTTTGTAAATAAAGAGAAACTACTACGCTTATCACGCCCATTACTAAAACGAACCAGGTCCCAAAACTGACATTCCAAATCTAACCTTACCACCATGTATCTAAGTAGAGTTTAGAATGAGCGATATTTAGGTTAGCCGCCCTCCGGTACGTGGTCGCCACTCACGAACATATAACATATACATACATACAAACATCAGCCTATTGCAATCCACTGCTGGCCGTAGGCGTCCCCCAAGGTGTGCCACAAGAGCCGCTCTCCCGTTATCGCTGTCCAGTCACTACCAGCTACCCTCGTCAAGTCTTCTGTCCATCTGGCCGGAGGGTGTCCATATGCCACATTACAAGTTATATCACGTCTGACATGCTAGGACTGCCGGCAATGGAATAGATGCGTTCACAGGTCGCTATTTGCTCGTTTTTAGTTTGGACAATATTGTTTTCCCTCTGTAAAATTATTTCGACTTTGTTCTATTATCAAGTGCCGTGTTGATGAAGAATTCTTAAAACATTAATCTAGCGAACTAAAGTGATGTCATTACACGGTAATGATGTCTGTTTGCTAGAGGTAGAAGACTGGTTTACAATGCCACAGATAGACAAACAGATACACATCTTAAACTTATAATAGCCCCTGTTTCTGTTGGGGGTTAAAAATATCCTAGGTTATAACTTCCTAAATATTTTGTACTAGTCATATATATGTATAAGAATGATATTGTATATTATGAATAATTTGATTTTCAATTGTTAGTATCCTAGCTCAGGCACGTGTTATTTGCCTCTAATAGAAAACTGATGTACTTTATGTTTTATCAATAAATTATGTTTAAGTTTATTTATATTTATGTGTATAGTTCTAGGTCATCGGAAAGTACCCTATAAATTGTGATACTCTTGACCTTGAAAGTGTCCTCCCCTACATGTAAAGTGGGGATGATTTTTTTTATTGTCGTCTACCCCACAGTGTGGGGTGTCGTTGGATAGGTCTTTTAAAAATATTGGGGGTTTGTGAAAACAATTTTTCGATTAAACGATCCGTTTGTGAAATATTAAGCCTTAAAGTGCTAATTTTTGTTAGAGTATTTAATTCGAGGATGTGCGACAGTAGACACAATCAAAGCTACCTAACTACTGAAATAGCATGTTCCGTCCTTTATTGATTTTTTGCTTCACCAATATACTCGTAGTAGGACTTTATTGGTATCGCGTTATCTGGAAGGGAAGGTTTGCTAGTGTAGTCAACAGTCAACTGAGAACAACGAGAGATGTAAAAATAACAAAAATCTAGGTAATCATATTGTCCCTTTCCCTCTTTGTCTTGTCCTTTTTCTTTGCAAATGAAAAGTACAGCACTTAAGCTTTAAGACAATACGGTACATTCTTACAAGAATAGTACACTCAATGGGAACTAATCCTAAAATACTAAACAATAAGGCGAATTTTCACATGGAGATTCCTAGACAGGTAATTTACTCCCAACGCAAATTAAACCTAATTCCCATTGATGAGGTGTATGATCACATGGAGAGCCTCAGTCAGGCAACACATTTATTTACACCCAATCAAAATTTAACCTAAAACACATAACAACAATATTAAGGGTACTCTTATCTAGAAAACCCAAGTCTACATGTTACTCGTACTCCCAACACAAAATGCACTAAGCTTTTATCAATAGGAATAAAGCAACCTAGTATACAATACATAATAAGGTAGGTACATCACATGTAGAGTCCCAGACAATCTACACATTCACTGCCAACGAAAAATGCACTTCAGCTCAAGGCTATACGGTACATTCTCACAATAGAAATTCAACTTACCCGGGGATTGTAACCAGTTACGAATTTACCGGTATTTATTTAGATGAAACCGGTTAATTATTCAGGTTACGGTCGAACGAATTGATTTCGGAGCGCTCTCTAACCAGCAGCGCGCCGCCAGTGCAGCACTCAAGGCAAAATATTCGGAACCGTAATTCACCAAGATCAGCTCGCCGGGCCGGCGCCGATGGCCCGCCGCTCGCCCCGCGCCGTTCCCCAACGTCGCCGCCGTCAACCAATTTGTTTTTGCCATTGCTAAATATTTTTCAAAGCTTTATGTTCTTAGGAATAACGTCCAAATTCGAACTATTCGAATTTTCTCAATAGCAAAAGCATATTTATTTGCAGAATATGCTATTGCAAAAAGTGTTTAAAGGGTTTATACTCTTACCAATAGCGTTCAGTTTTGAATGAAGTCGAATCGGCTAGCAGCAAAATATAAAAGTTTGTGACCTCCTTCACATCTGACGTCACAAAAATCTGTCCCGTATTTAACAATTTTTCCCCATGCCAAAAAGTGCTCAGCGCCGCTAAAGAAGTTTTCACTTCAAAAAAACATTACTGGTACAAGCTTTTATTGCCGACTGTACTTTTCTGTTTCATTGAGACGATCCTCACGAGCCCAAACTCAACGGGGTTACGTCGGTTAAGTACTGAGTTCCCATGGTCACCTGTTTCTATACAGTTATAAACAATATGGCCACCAAATGTTTCTTAAACAAACAAATTGCGAAACTATACTTCCTTTATTTTGCTTAGCAATTCTAGCATGCGAAGTGAACCCGAGT
Organism: Epinotia ramella; assembly: GCA_947578815.1. Classification (NCBI taxonomy): domain Eukaryota; kingdom Metazoa; phylum Arthropoda; class Insecta; order Lepidoptera; family Tortricidae; genus Epinotia; species Epinotia ramella. The sequence continues at coordinate 764,619 of CANPUT010000121.1, forward strand.
TCCAGTCTCTAACACTGTGTTCCAGTGTGGTCATAAAGTTACTACAAAAGTAAGAAAAAATTCGTACCTTGAAATCCTGCAAGCCATTCTTTCCCAACCGTTGGTCTGCAGCACATATTAACTTCCGGATTAGGTCGGTCGCTTCGTCTGACACCTGAAAAGATATATAACATATATTATGGAAATGCATAAATTATGAATTAGTTTATTAAAAATGTCTCGGTCTGTCTGTTACCCTTGTTAATGAACTGATTAAGATGGGATTTTGGTGTGAAGATAGTTTGAATCCTGGGGAAGGATATATGATAGTTTTTATCCCAGAAATGAGCCCCTAAGGAGGTGAAATGGGGAGGCGTAAGTTGGCATGGAGGCGCGATATAAAGGAAACCACGCGGACGAAGTCGCGGGCAGAAGCAAGTATTTTTTTTTTTACACGCTTTATATTAACTTGACCTGTTCGTATGTACTAAGTAAGTAACTAAGTTGTCCGTCAAAATTTGCAATCCATTTTTCAGTCACATGCCGTTATCGGATTGAGCTGAAATTTCGGGTATTAGTATAGTTTGGATGACAATTTAATATTATGGTACCATCAAGCTGATCTCATGATGGAGACAGAAGGTGGCCATGGGAATTCAGTACTTAACCGACGTAACCCCGTTGAGTTTGGGCTCGTTAGAATCGTCTCAATGAGTAGTTGATACAGAAAAGTACAGTCGGCAATAAAAGCTTGTACCAAAAAGGGTTTTTTTTGCACAGAAACTTATACCTGTTTAGCATGTTCTAGCGGCGGCGGGCAGTGGAAGGACCGCGCGTGGTTCATGATCTTGCCGTAAGTCTCCACCAGCGACTCCGCGTAGAAGGGCGTCTCGCCGAACAGCATCTCGTACATGCACACACCTGGAAGATAACACTTTTCATTAAGTCGAAAGTTGTCTAAAGACTTATTTTCTCAGGCATGGAAAGTATAGTTTTACTAAGGGTCGTATTCCACTTGTCCAAGATCTTTGTCCAATGTGCATTGCGTCTGACTTATTCTTTAAGCAAAATGTGTGGGGAGATTGGAACATACGATGGAACTTACGAGTTTAGGCTGACAACACTAATCTTCAACTCTTCAGATTTTTGTGTGCGCCGCCTTCCTTCCTCCCTTCATTAACTGAAAATACAAACCATTTCAGTATTTATAAACCCCTCGCTTTCATAATTAAGGTAACCACGGACCAGCCAGGCAGAACAAACCCAAATTTCCTCCATTCAAAATAATTTCAGGTTAAAATCAAGGAAGCCTCTGTCACAGGGTAAATATTCACGCTCCGGTTTAAATAATTACAAAGATGCATCTTTCGAACTCTTTGGGAAAGTTTTCTTCAGGATTAGTGTTTTCGCGGCAGTGTCAGTAGTAATACGAGAGTTTAACGGGGTGTTATTTTAACATGTCCCGCGAAAGTTTGAATTCGTTTGATTGATTGATAGATTGATTTAAACTTTATTCATTCCAACACTTCACACATTCCACACAACAAAGAATAATCGTTTACCTTAACTGTTCATATTTCGTATTTTATGAATGCCATGTATCATTCATAAAATACGAAATATGAACAGTTAAGGTAAAAGATTTTTCTTTTATATGAATAAAATGAATAATATCTAAAGACAGCACGCAAAAAGTACATTACTTTTGCATTGCATTGAAGCCATGTGTCTTGGCAGAGGATGGCAATGGCTCAGCATTATGATGTGGCAAGCCACGGTATTCTGCCAGGACCTTACATTACAAAATAAAAAACATAACATACTTAAGTTTGTGTGTGTGTGCGTCTGTGTGTTTATGAGTGTGTGTGCAGAGAGTGAATCATTATAATATTAAGTAAATTATAAGACTACTAGCTGATGCCCGCAGCTTCGCCCGCGTGGTTATAGGAAAATGTAACATATTGAATTTTCCCGTGGGAATTAGATGTTTTCCCGCTGGAAAAAGTAGGCTATGTCACTCTCCAGCTTCTAAACTATCTCCATACAAAAAATCAGATCAATACGACGCTCCGTTACGACGTGAAAGAAGGACAAACATACAAACACACACACTATCGCATTTATAATATTAGTAAAGATTTCATTTGGCTGGGTGGAAAACATGTAATTGATCTATTAATGTTGTAGGCGATCATAATTAGGATTTAGTTAGATCAACCTAACGTACGCAACGTTACGTAATCGACCACCTGGAATCCAGTCCGGGGTGCGCCGTCAGCCGAGAATAACGAGCTTATCAATAACTTCGCCCAACTTAGCACGGTAGAGTGGGCACGATAGGATAACAGAGAGCGGAGCTACAGTAGAATTATTTGGGGTTTACCACTGACTGATAGTTTGCCTTCATTTAATTTTCAACTTTAACCTCATACAAATGAAGTAGTTATTTCTAAATCGGTAGGCGTGGGTAACAGTATTCTGAAAATTGCTTTATTTCTATGACTATAAAGTTGAAAATTAAATGAAGGCAAACTATCTGTCAGTGGTTAACTAACAGTAATCGTACTGTACAATGTAAGCTCTGGAATAAAGTACCTACATTGTTTGGGGCTTGTCCATATATTACGTCATCGTAACATATGGACAGCCCCTTGCACACACGGAGGACTTATTGTAGAAAGTCACAACGTTGTACTTTACTCAGGACATTGGACTGTTTTTTTGCCATTAAAGACCTTTGCATAGAAGATTGAGAGCCGTTAGTTTTAAAGAAATTGTAATTTTTAGAACATATTTAAAACAAAAATAAATAACAATAACATTTTAGCACGACTACGACAGAGCCGAAAGGAAGGGTTATGATTTTAGCAGTTTATATATTATGTTTCTGTGAACGTCTGTTCCACCGCAGCGTTGAAGATACTGAACCGGTTTTGATGAATGAGGTATCCAACGATTCGAAACTAAGCTGCGGGTGACATATAGTCTTCCTAATGTGTTTTATTTTTTATTTTTCAGTTAGTTTTCGTGATCGGGCTACAGTCATTTTAACTTTTTATGCGTATCTTTGAAAGATTCGTCGCCACTAGCGGACCCACGGGTAGTCCAGATGGCGAGAGCGATGGACGGATTCCAGAGGTCGCGGGTTCAAATCCCGCTAGTGGCGAATGAATTTAAATTTTCCACTTCGTTCGAATTTAGAATTTCGTTAGCGGACTGTTCTGCTTAGTTAACATTTACCCGACCGTTTCACGACCCTTGGCGAGTTAGAACCAGAAATGTAAATTAAAACTCAAATCAACGCAATCCAAACAACACTTCAAAGCCCAACTAAGTTTGACATTCGTCCTTTATGTAGGCCAAGGGCCCGAGGCGGAAGGAAACGAGAATTGTTTTTTTTTTATTTCTCGGCTCTCATTCAAGTTTTGGAAGAATAATAAGCGTCAATCCAATTCCGGTATGAGGATTGACATTTATTTCAATATCAATGTTATTTTGACGTCAAAAATAATTGTTCCCGTTTCTATTTTGTTTTCTTTTCTTAGTATTCGATTGAGGTCTTAGGTTTGACGTAATTGAGCTTCATAATCCCTATGTTTTTTTTAGCATTAGAGAGACCTTTGCAGGACGAGATAATATATAAGATTTTTTATCGGGCACATTCTGCGGATCGAACAGTGAATACGAGTTAATAAATATCACGTATTTATTATCATGTTTTATTAATACATACATTACTCAGTGTTGTGAACAGATAAGAAACATAATATTAGTTAATATATATTCTAAGATGAAAAGATAAGAATTTTAATTAATTGCGTTTGCAATTTTTCATGGAAAGGTTGTACATTAAAAAACCTAAAGAGGCAGAGTTCTCACACAATGGTCTATTTTTAAACGTCACTGCCACTATCTGTCAACTATCACTCATGTGGGTTTTTCATTCAAGGACGACCAGTAGGTAACGAGGGAATTTGTTCCTTCAGCTGTCAACACGGCGAATCCTTAAACATATCAAGGGCCGGCAACGCCCATGTTACTACTTTGGAGTCGCATACGTCTATAGGCTGCAGTGTCCGCTTACCATCAGGCCGTAAGCCTGTTTGCCACCGTCGTTGTATAAAAAAAACTTTATTACAGTGAACTCAGCGGAATTGACATAAGATACTTCATGCTGCTCTCATTTGATTAAGTATAAAAAAATATTCATATGTTGACCCTCAGAATTTTGAGTTGTACTTTTTTCTCTTATTTATTTAACATAGTTTCTGATACTGTAGTATTTTTTTTGTGAATTATGTATCTAAATCGGAATCAACAATATATGTTACATACAGGGTGGAATCTTGAACGTGATCCAAAATAGCAAAATGTGAATCGGTCATGGTCACAGATGATTGTCGTCCCAGCAATGTTGTCATCGGAGATATGGGTCGAAATGACAGAAGTAAAGGTAAATAAATATCGCTTTAGACCCGTGTAAAATAAGCGTTTCTAAAGCGCGAGTTTAAAGTGTTATAAGTACGATGTAGTTACTACTATATATACATTAAACTGAAAACCTTACCGAAATCACGCGAGCAATTTAGAATTTAACCATTATATTTAATACTAGAAATACAGTCGATCATTTTGATTTCTCTAGTCAGATACGTTCATACAAAATATAATACATTTGTATTGCGGTTTAATATAAACTATTATTGCATTATTGTAGAGCATAATAAGTTATTATCAGTTAATCAATTTGGTTTTAGGAAAGGTAACACACTGTTTTTTTTAATATATACCTACGTTGGTTTATATTTTTTAAATTATGTATAAATTTCCGGAATAGCAATTTGCTAACAAAATTTTTGATCGCAGTGATTACTCACTAACTTAAAAAACCATAAAATTCATAAAACACAAATCAAGAAAGAGTAAAGTTAAAAATATATTGAGTACACTCTGCAAAGCTTAGACATCCTACAAAGCTTTAGCCGTAGCACACTGCAACTACATATATAGGACCATACTCATCTCAATACTTTCGAAATCATACTAAAGTGGGATCAAAAGAGTGACCACTGACCAACAACGCGTTTACAATTAATGGAATCAGTGCCGTCGCCCTGGGTTAAATTAACAAGCACTAATGGGCCTTGTTACGTTCGTCTAAGGGTCATTGTATTAGATAAGGCAGACAACCAAGTGAAGAGATAGGGGCAGATTAGAATGTGCAAGATGGTCAGTGAGCCGTGCAGGGTCTTCAATCTGAAACGACGTTTTAACGATACACCCTGTAATGTTTTAAGTTAAGACATAATGTTAGGTTCAATTTTGGAGTGATGGTATAAATACATTACTACAATGTGCGTTGTGCACGACTATTTGGTTATTAATTTGACACTGTTCTGTCTTACACCGACTTTTTTCGACCACAATTGTTTGTTTGGCTTTGCACTTTTCAAGCTCAAGTTACTTGTCCATGTACCGCTTTATTTTCAGTTTCTAATACTATCAAGTTTGTAGATGCTACTAACATATTGAAAACCACGTTTTGCTGATTATAATTATGTATTTTGTATGCATTCATTGTATATAATAATATGTAATTAATAAGTATATAAGGGTATATAAAGGCCAGACTATTACAAAGAGAAGATCCATCAAAACCATACTCTTATTGTAGTAGCATCTTAAAACAAGACGTAATTTGCAAAAGGAAAGCAGTGTTGTGCCTACCCAGCCAAATGGGACGTTAACATGATTATCCATGTCAACACAAGTATAACAGTCAATAATCGGATCGTATGTAGTGCATGTAGGTTAGCCTAAGTGGCAGTTCAAGGTAAGGCTTCAATCGTAAGTGCGGGCTGGGTATTACAGTAACCACTGGGTGCAGGTAGCAATCGGAGGCACCCTAAACTTCGCAAAAATTAAAAAGATCGTGCTTCAAGCCTCTGTCTTACCTAGTTGGCAAAGTTGCAGCATTTGACGTACATTGTCGCCACTCGGGAACCTTTCCTCCCCTGCGGTTCTTCGCAATGTGCTTCTTCTCCAAGCTTGGTGTAAGTTTACCCCCTAAGTAAGACTGTCCCCTATTTATTGATTCCAGGAGCAACAACGCAAACACCAGCAGTTGCAGCTACAGCAACAGTTGCAGCGGGGTGCGGGGCCCGTTCCTCGCATCATGAGACCCATGATGCCTTCCAACCCTGGCCTGAGACACCTCCTTCAACAGGTAACTTAGTATAGTCGACTTCTGGCCCCGTATCATGGTCGGCCTTGTCACGTGATAAGTGACAAGATAGAGCGTCCGTCACTGGCTGACACCGTTCGATAGAACGAGACTGACGCTCTATCTTGTCACTTATCGCGTGATAAGATCGATTATGATACGGGGCCTGCGAAATCCGGGCTGCATACAAGTCTCTATAAGGTCATGTTTCTCTGCCCCTAACTGTACATTCGATCTAACTATCAAGCGTTGGTCAGAATTGGATTGTCCTAACTACTAGACTGTTTTTATTAAATTGTTATTACGGGTGATATGTCAGAAACTTCTAAAGATGAATGCTCTCGTAGCCATGTCCCCGATGCGAAGTATGGAAATGAGGACTTTGAAGCAGACCTCAGAAAGCGACTTCTTTGAGGCCCGCTTCATCCTCATTGCGTGAGGTGATGTGGTGGCCCTGTCGATAAAAATCATCCCTCAAATGTCGCCCGTAATGTCAATTTACCAGTGAGTAGAACCGGTCAGTAGTTAGAATAATTCTGACTTACGTACTTGTCCAACCTTGTTTATTTATAACAAAGTACTATCAACATTTTAGTCTTTTCTTTGAAGGCCAGGAAGTAAATTGCCTGACTCATGTTGTAGAATCTAGTCATATGAGTTCGGCAATCACTACTGGTCAAGGTATGCCTTTCTCAAAAAGCGAGGAAATATAAATAACTACCTTATCTTCAAACAAAAAACGTCAATGACAGACGTACAGACATCCAGGCTCCTATTACACTAACTTGACAATTGTCAACTGACAATATCAATGCTACGTGCATTGCTGGCTCGATACGTAACAGCGCTGCGTCCGGCACCCACCTACACTCGTAGAGCCAGCAATGTACACTTGTACACTCAACAGCTAAAGTAGCTACGCGGGTCAAGTGCTCAAAATGACCTACACACGACTAATGTCAAGAGGACAAGGACTGTCTAGATAATTTTGTGCGTGTTATTTTCCGTAACTACTGTTGCTGCTCACTGAACGTCGAATTTTTATTGTCAGGAATGTCAGGTGGCAATTGACAAGGTGGGGAAATTCCAGGGCCCTATTTCACCACCTTGACAATTGTCATCTAATTCTTATCTTTTATGTTTACATCCGGCAAATTTGTTTTTATTTGAATGTAATTAATATAAGTTGCTATCTCGCCCATCTCAATGTCAATAGTTTAGTCTAAAAATAATTACATTACAAACTAAATTGTAAAGCCACCAGATTTTTTAAAGTGACGTGTCTTTCGGTTATTCGATTTGCATTTTGTTTTGTTTCGCTCAGTACTTATAATAATAAAATTATTCATGATTATATTAAATTGGCCTAGGAGTTATAGGATCACGGCGTTCAGCCATGAAAATTATTGGGTTTTTTTAATTTATTTCATTGCATGTTTGAGGAAAGCAGACGACATGTCGCTGCGACACGTCACCGGGCATCGCTGTCATAAAAATAAATAGACACCAGTAGTGTCGCCGCAAAACGTCGTCAGCTGCTACTGTCTGCGGCCGGGTTCCAACTTGTACCTTAACCTTGACTTCAAATGCCGCCTTTGTAATCAATGCGGTTTTTGCAGTGAATAATAAGCGACTTGTCACTTTTTATAAAATCTCATCAGCATTATAGTTACTTGTATCCATGGTATCAGAAGGAAAGGACTATGGTTACATTACAAGATAAATATTGCTTCGTATTATTTAGTAAGAATTAATAATGTCTCCTTAAACCCTCTAGTGTGTATTTAAAGAAAAAGTATTTATATGAAGATTTTATTCACGTTTTTGGAAAATAGGGGTGAACAGGGAAATTCTTTTTCTCTGTATTTTCATCCGAGCTGAGCTCGGTCGCTCAGGGACTGACACTAATGTACTAGCTACTTATTCTATGCAAAACAATTATATTCTATTCTAATAAGTACATAGAGTAGGTACTTACATACAACAATAAAGTATTTCCTTATGTGCCTTATCCGTTTGACATTAGAGTTGTATTTGTACCAGTGGAACGCATGTATGATGATGGCTCCAAGCACTAAACGTAGGAAAAACGGTAACCCAGTCAGTGCTGATGCCTATAAAATATTTAAAAACAGTTCATAACGGTAAAGATTTCAATTTTATTGCCAGCTACTCCCTGCTGGATATAGGCCTCCCCCAGAGTGCTACAATGACCGGTCCTGCGCCACCCGCATAGGGTTGCCATACGTCAGGATTTGTCCGGACATGTCAGGATTTTTGACCCTTTGTCCGGATTGCGGCCGGACTTGGCAAGTGTCAGGATTTTTAGGAATGACATCATAAAAACAAATTTTATTACAAAGTTTACACAGTTTTCATTAATGAATAAAATTTACATAAAAGTAGTAGGTAAGTAATCAAGACGTAAGCGCGGGGAGGGGGCTACGGGGTCGGGCGGAGGGAAAGGGAAAGGTAGATATTATACAGTACACCGCAAAGCGCAGCGCGCCGCCGGGGCGTCATTCAAGCCAAATCTCTGTTACACGAAATGTCAGGATTTTTAGGGTGATGTCAGGATTTTTATCAGGCATTTAATTCTTCCGTATTAATTCTTCCGCGACCTTTACCGAGACATCAGTCCACCTTGGGGGTCTACCGGCGCCTTCCGGTAAGGTTCTCGACGACGCGACCATGTACATGAAGGTGAAAGAGCTGTACCATTACCGTGCACCGTCGGCGGCTTCGGCCCGTGACAGGCCACGCCGGACGCGCTGCCATAGTCGGCGCACTGGTTACGCTGAGCCGCGCGTAGGAGTGTGTGTGCTGCGGTGCATATTATTTACGCTCTGTCAAGTTGTACCGCCATCGATTACTGAATTAGAAAAATGGGTTCCTGTTCACCGATTAAATTCCACCGTGTATACATATTAATTGCAAATTTCCTCGAAATATCATCCCAACGACCTAAAATTAGGACACGTTTTTTTTATTAAAAATATATATTAAGACATCAGCTTGAAATACCTAGATCAGTTTCAAATATTAGCAATATGAAAGTCTGGGATGCTAGTATAAGGGCCTAGAATTAGGACATTGGGTCAGTATATCAAACGTCCTAAAATTAGCTTGGGCCTTACGAGGCTAGCTAAACCAGATAAAGTTTGACTCGTAAAATTAAAAACAATTGTGCCGACCCTCCCAGTCACCATTCTATTCACCACCAGAGGGCTCTTACCTAAATCTAACCTCAGGGGCCAAGCCTTCCCCAAACAGTGTCAAACACCCCCCAAAACTAAAACCCTAATACGCCACTGCAAGGGAGGGCTTGAGGCAAGGCTAGCACAAAACCGCAAGCGAGCTATATCGCCGCGAGACTACCCATCTCTTTCTAAGTAATCAGAGAGGTCTCTTTCTCTGGTCTTCAGACGGATAATCTACCTTGCCGCGATACAGTTCGCTTTCGTCGCGCGTTCGATTTGTATTTTTACTAAATTAAGTTTTACTTTTTTTTCTTTACTTTACTTTTAATTCTTTTTTTCATACCTTTAGCCTGTAACCCTATTAAAATGTAGGAAACTATAGGTCTATTACGATTTTACTCACATAGCCATAGCTAAAGTTACTAATGTGTTTTTTTTAAGACTGTTTGTTTCTAAATAAAAAAAAAATAAAAAAAAATCCGCTCTCAGTAAAATATTTGCACGCCTGCATGCAGGCTGAATACGCTGTCATGTTCAATAGGGAATATTCATGATTTTTTTTTATTTTTTTTATCTATTCTATAAGTAATTATATAACCGGAAAAAAAATTAAATAAGCTAAAAATTAAAAATTAAAACTACTATCAATTTCGGACGATCAAAACGCCACCATTTTGGCGCGCTCATTTGTGACGTCACCGCGCACCTTAATGCACGGTGGTTCTTAAACAAATTAACAACAAAGTGTTTGATTCACACTTTTAATAAATGTGAGTGATTAAAGCTTATAAGATCAACTTATTGTAATGGAAGAGCACACAAAAGCTTATTATAAATATTGTATTGTCCCTATGTGTGAAAATAACATTAAAACTGCAAATATTTTCATATGCCCAAAGGTGCAAATATAAGGATAAAGTGGTGTAAGGCGATGAGGAGAGATAATGCTTGAGTAGTTTATATTGTGAAGATCATTTCGACGTGAGTATTAAATATGTATTTACCTAAAATCTTTTTTATTACGACTCGCGAATAATATAAACAATAACCTAACCTCAAAATTGTATTATATTATACTTATTCATAAAACTATTCTGATTCCCAATTTTTTTACTTATTAATTTTACAAATATTATGATTTTTGTTGATCAAGAGCTGACTACGAGTGTTGATTTTGATCATGAAACGTTTTAGCTAAGTTTCTTTGTTTGCACTGTTGATCGAAGAAAGTTAAAAGAATTTAATCCTTTTTACTGAGTGACCTACACAAATTTGTTTTATTTATAAGCCTTAACGAAAACAACCTAGTTTGTTAAAGTTCATAAAGATGTTCTCAACATTTAACATTCCTAATAGGTACCTATATACTACCATATCTTTGATTATATAATACTAGCTTCTGCCCGCGACTCCGTCCGCGTGGAACTCAGCATTAAATTATTTTCTAGCGTTTGCCCGAGGCTTTACGTACGTGAGCCAAACTACGATTTAATTTAAGTTGATATTTGAGTTCCTTTTCTGAAAAGTTAAAATCAATTTACTTAGCTCCTTATTGTTAGTGGCTTATTCTGACATTGAGATTTTCAACTTTTTTATAACTAGCAATTTATGAATGGTTGTGTTTATGGGATGCTTTGCGAGTTTATCAATGATATAATCCTATCCAGCGGGGCTAGCACAGCACAACTGACGCCGCGCCGCGACGCGAGTCGAGAAAGATCTACCCTCCTCTTTCTGATTTGCATGGTGCGGGTGAGATAAGCCTTCCGAAAATCTTCATGATTATCACAGTAACATCTCTTTTATAGTCCTCAAACCCTCGTTTAAAGGTAACATAGTACTTCCCTTTATGGAATACCTTACATTCCATTTTAAACACTGAAAGAAAGGGATTTTATCACAAGATATTGAAATAACAAACAAAATAAACGGGCGGCCTTGTTTGAAAACATTTGGCGGAATTTAGCTCCAAACCGATTGCAGAAAATTCAGACATTAAAATTTTAAAATCTTCCAAAACAACATTTGCTTCACCTCCTAGTATGCCATCGTCTAAATACCACACGTTGAATTTGGAATTTAGTTTTTGTATAACGGGGTGGATGGCTAAACTGAAAAGAGCCGGTCCAAGCGGATCGCCCTGTTGACAGCCAGATGCAGAGTTTAGAATGTCAGATTTATAAAGTAGTTTGGACCTAGTACTGTAACATTGCCACGTAAAATTATAAATATTCGGGATCTCTTTTCTGACTTGGGTCAACAGCGCGTTAATGGAGTTAAAAGCATTCTTAACATCCACCTTCAGCAAGATATCGTTTGGATGGGCATTCATATAAGATCTTAGAGAATGAACTGCTGCTTCGCAACCTCCCTTCGAGCCAAAGCCAAGCTGCAGGGGCTGGAAGTACTGACTCAGTACTGGGGATGTTGCGTTGCAGCAGGTTTTGGCCACTAGACGGCGGTAGGTGGTGCCGATCGCTATGGGTCTGATCCCGCCATCTTTTTTAATTAGTGCACATAGGTTGGCTCCATAGATAATCTCGGTGATGGAGCTGTCAACCTTACGCGACAGCATCAGGTTACCGAGTGCAGTTAAATCTTTCAGGAGAGACTCGCCGGCTTCACCTGCAGAATTGCATAATAGGTCTTTTAGATGCTGCGGACTTAAGCCGTCGAGGCCGCCGGCGGAGCCATTCCGAAACGACAGTACTGCCCTAAGCACCTCATCCGGGGACACTTGCAGAGCGGGAGTGGTGTGGTCTGGGGGATCAGGAAGAGTAAGGTTAACTGCTGAAGGTGGATGCTTACCCTGGAGGGCTGCAAGCGTGTCTGCGTTATGGGGAGCTATTGTGTCGTTGGAGAACAGTAGTCTGGCCGCTCCTCCTATGTCACCTTCCCCTACTTTATTTTCTATCGTACGATAGATGGAGTGTTTCTTGAAGAAGATTGCGCTATCAGGGTCCAGGCCATTGTGAGGGTTGTTGCAATTTTGTTTGATACGAGAGGTGAGGGATGCTCGTTGCTTGAGGATTTGGATACGTGAAGAATGCGGTAGGGGAAAGTTAGAAGGTGCTGCCAGGCTTGGGGTGAATTTACTCGTAAGACAGTTTTGAAGTCTTCGGACAATTTTTGGGCGACTGATATACGTGCTCCTCGGGGGATGCGTTTAATGATTGGCACCGAAAATTTAAAGGATGAAAGTTTAGCGGCAAAATGTGTGTCAAAACACGGTACCGAAATATCAGGAGGTGCTGAACTGCTAAGCGGTATGTCTGTTTTATGGGCTCTGGCATGGTGGATTTTTAAACCTCTTTGACGGTCGGCTTTATTATTATCCATACTATCCATACTAATATTATAAATGCGAAAGTGTGTCTGTCTGTCTGTCTGTCTGTCTGTTACCTCTTCACGCTTAAACCGCTGAACCGATTGCGATGAAATTTGGTATGGAGATAGTTTGAATCCCGGAGAAGGCCATAGGATAGTTTTCATTCTGGAAATCACCCCCTAAAGGGAAGAAATGGGGGGTTGAAGTTTGTATGGAGCTGCGATATAAACACAACGAGGGTCCCGTGCCTATTAAAAAGGTCGTATTGTTACTGAAATCTTATGGCACTTACGTCCTTTTCTTTAAGGTAGGCAGTTTTTTAGAAATATCTCAAATCCTTAAAACCGATCTTGTTCAAAACAATTTTTGCTGAAAGAATTTAATAAGCCATATGTTCATGATTTTTTTCATATTTTTAAAATACACGGTTCATAAATTAGGTTTTATATATTTTTTGTTTCCTCCGGCTGAGTAAAGCATTCCACCGCCTATGCCATGCTTCTAATGCATTCTGAGTTCTAGGTACTTACGTTGGATTCAAATGTATGCCAAACTGACCACATTTTTGGCGGAAATCTTCCGTGGAGGTAGTACTTGTTGAACCATTCAGTGATGGCATGTGTTTCATCGGGGATTATCGACCTTTGAACTATTTGAAACGCACTGGGTTACTTCAACCGGGAGGAAAGCTAACGTCAGAAGATGTCCGAACAGCGAAATCTATATCCTCTGTGTATTTTTTTACTAATCCAGCTGATTGCACTTGTCTCCATATGCTTTGACCTAAGTGGAAGTAGCAGCCTTTATGTTGGCTGTCTGTCAGCACCCTTTTGACAGCATTTATGGCTGCTATTTCAAAGTCTGTGATTACTACCGGTGGAGAAAAAAATCCTCCATGTTTCATCGCAATTCGGCAAACCAGTTAAATCAGATAGTAATACGATCTTTCAGTCTGATGAGACATTAGCCCAAATATTAATGGGACATTATGGATAGAGTATAATTGTCAAAATGGTTTAGGACAGCACTGAAATGTTCCGTCCATTATCACGAAAGGAGACCGAGTCAACAACATTATATTTTCTTCTGTTGAAAAAAGTATGACTCGTTCACCGTTCGCATCAAAATCAGCCATCAAAAAAGGTCTATCATTAATTTAGCACATATCTTCAGTAATTATGACTTCGTTTACAGACTGTGGAATTTTAGGCTGATTCTTAGTTCTCGTTCTATGTATTAAGAGTCTCATGTCTTCCTTGCTCTGAATGAACGGACCACTGATTCTTGGAAGTGTGCTCGTGCATGCTTGTATGATCTGTACAGGTGCTTCCAATGAACCTTCTGCCCTGCGTTTGATCGAGTTACTAAGCTTCATTCTTAGCAGGTTCTCTGGATCGGTTGCGTGATTATGAGGTCTTGAATTTAAATTCTCTATTAAATGTCTTTCGTCTTGTTATTTTGTCTTCAGCGCACTCGGACATTTGTAAGAGTTTTTCTTCAAACAAGATCAGTAGTGCACGTCTTCCCTTTTTTATTTAATGAATATAAGTAGCCGTCTAAAAAGACCAAAACCTTCCCACGTTGTGATTTAATTAATTCTGCAAATCTTACTTGCAAAGACATCTTGATAAGCAGACGTAGGCTATTTTGACATCCGATGACATATCGATGCTTATCTAAAACAACTCTGTATCTCAAAAACTGTGTTTTTTCAGGGCAGAGGTTTAAAAAAAACACAAAAAAGATATTGTTATATTTGTTTATTAAGATAACCAATTTAAAATCTTCTTTTAGTCACAGTTTCCTCTGTCATCCAGTTATTTAAACCCAAGAAGATAAAAATAAAACAACAAAAAACTACACAAAAAAAACTCAAAAATGTACTACAATTTAGAGTTGTGACACGATATTTATATACTTTGGATAAGTTTTTATGTGTACTAACGTCTCAATAGAAAATAATTCAAAAAAATATTTTTTTCTTATGAATAATAGTGTACTATTCGTCTTTAAGACAAGCGTATATATAAAATATTAAAAGAATACTGACTTATTTTGTTTTGTTTCTCAATTTTTTTTTTTTATATGGACAATAATGGCCTTAAACGACATACATCACAATAAAAACTATATAGACAATAACGGTAGGTATAGTTTAGTTTAAAACACTTGGGTATGGATGTAAAATAGTAACTCTTTTTTAAAGATCAAAGATAATATATTATTTCGGACTTAAAGGCTCCATAAAAATGTTTTGCACGCCTGTACGCAGGCTGAATGCACTGGACGATTATGTTGTATTTTTAAGAAGTATGTAACTGCATTCCGAGCAAAATAAAAATCTTTGAATCTTTGAAATCTTTGAACCTCGTGGGGGGCCTAGCTACGCTGCGCCATCCGGTACGTGGTCGCGTCTGGAGATCCTTTCCGCCCTAACGGCCATCGGTTCTACGTGCAATGTGCCCAGCCCATTGCCACTTAAATAAGCTATTTGGAGGGCTATATCGGTTACCTTGGTTTTGCTGCGGTAGCCTCATTTCTGATGCGATTGCGCAGAGAAACTCCCAGCATAGCCCTCTCCATTGCTCTTTGGGTGACTTTGAGCCTTCTTATGAGGTAACCGTCTACGTTTCCGTGTAATACGTCATCACACAGTGAGGTAGTGGCAACACACACTGGTCAAAGACTCTCGTCTTGAGACATTGCGAAGTATTGGACGAAAAGATGTGCCGTAGGTTCCCGAATGCTACCCAGCCAAATCGGACTCTTACTCAAAGTTGGACGGACCTATCTAACTTGGCAGTCTGAAGAAGTCTTGAAAGTGTCCGATTGACATGATCTTTGTCTTATCCATGTTCATCCTTAGACCTCGCTCGGAGGCTTTACTGAGGTCATCGAGCATAGTACTGAAGTCATCCATGGTCTCAGAGACTATTATATCATCAGCAAACCAAAGGTGATTGATGTACTCGCCGTTGATGTTGATGCCTACCCTTCTCCAGTCTAGAGTCTTGAAAACGTCCTCCATTGCAGCGGTGTACAGTTTTGGGGAAATAACGTTCACTTGCCTAACACGCCGCTGTAGCGGAATACGTTTCAAGCTCCGATCCTGGAGTCGGACTGACATAGTGACGTTCTCGTACAAACACTTCAGTACTTCGATATAGCGGCAGTCTACTTTTCACCGCTGGAGAGACTGTAGTACAGCCCAGGTTTCGATCGAATCGAAAGTTTTCTCCACGAAGGCTAAGCAGAGAGGCAAGTTTTACTTTCCAGTCTTCTGTATAACCTGGCGGAGCGTATGAATGTGGTCAACGGTACTAAAACCTCTTCGAAAACCGGCTTTTTCGGGAGGCTGGAAGTCACTAAGCCTGCGTGCGAGGCGATTCGTAATGACTCTTGAAATTAGCTTGTAAGCATGGCTCAGAAGTGAGATGGGTCGGTAATTCTTCAGCAGGGTTTTGTTCCCCTTTTTGAAGAAAGCACCCCTTACCTCTGTTCCACGCCTTCGGCGTTCTCCCTTCCAGTAGGACGGTGTCGAACAACTTCTGAAGGGTCGTAAGGATCGGTTTTCTACCCGCCGTCATGAGTTTGGCTGTAATTCCGTCTTCACCGGGTGCCTTGCTGTTCTTAATCTGTTTCAGAGCCATTCTAATCTCGTACAGGCTGATGTCCGGGATGTCGTCGGTAAAGTGTCGGGTTGGTCTAGCTAGGGTCTTCCGCCAGACCAACTTCGGGTCTGCGAGTTGACGTGTATACGATATGTATGACGTGTAAAAACTCACTCACTCAAAAGCTCAGGTTTGGAAAAAACGACTCTCCAGTCCTCAGTTTTTTACCTTGCGAGCTGGCTCTGCCCAATAGACTCGATCGAGATCTCGTGCGAACACATTAGAGCCCTTATTTCGCTCGATGGCTTCTTCAATACGGTTCGTAGTGAATTGGCGCAGATCGCGGATAAGGGGCTTGGAGATCTGTTTATTTAGCTGCCGGTATAAAGTCGCATCGTTTGAAGACTGCAGAATCATTTCACTCCTTTCCTTCATGAGCTTCTCAGTGGAGCTAGAGAGCCTTTTAGTTCTGATGGCCCGCTGGGCCTCGAAGAACATAGACCCAGTGGCACGGACAGGTTCCACAAAACCTAGGCAATCGAAACGATTTTGGAGTTCCAGCTGAAAGCTCTCGGGGTCACCCAAAGGGCAATGGAGAGGGCTATGCTGGGAGTTTCTCTGCGCGATCGCATCAGAAATGAGGCTACCCGCAGCAAAACCAAAGCAGATTTCGGATATTTTTTCCAGTTCGCGTGTTCATTTCTATAACCAAAGTATAATATAGTCAACTCAATGAGTTACTGAATCTTTGACACAAATTCAGCCATCGAAAGTATGGCTGGACAAACCCTTAAATAGTGTCCATAATAAAAATATAATTATTATTGTTATTATACCACTTTTTATACAAAAATCTGACTGTGACAGACGGACAGCCTCCGAGTGATCGCATAAGTGTTCCGTTGGATCAATTTTGGTACGGAACACTACAAGAGACGCACACGAGTAATTGAAGTCCCCATGTACATGGCGCATGTAGTAGGTATGTATCTTATACTTATCTTTTTTGATATTACAAAATAAATAAATATTAGAGGTTAATCTTACACAAATCGAACTAGGCCCATAGTTAAGCTCAATAAGGCTTGTGTTGTATATTATTATTTTAATTGATATAAATACATAAATACCGAGCAAATACCTTTTTTTGCAATACATATAACATTTTAATAAGTTTATCATCGTGCTGCTTATCTATTTATAGTCTCTGTGCTACTGACAAGTGAAGTGACAGCAGTGTCCTTGTCTTGTCCTGCCTGTGTCAATACCGTCACAATCACAATCCTGAATCCTCATCCTGTGTCTGACACGGCACAAAGATGACAAATTAATCACTACGTTTACACGGCGGATAATAACATAATTATATTATTATGTTTTTGTTTATTCCTTACAGTGAGTATTTTATCTTTTGGTTTGTGCTTTAAGAGTTTTAAAGGAAATATAACTTGGTCCCCAAAGCGAGAAATGAACGAAGAATACATGCATTCGGATTGTAATGTATTATATATCGCTGAAAACATACCAGGGCCCTACCACGATAGTGTTGAGTACGATAACATAGTGTCTAATTTTAATTCGCGGTTAACAAATGATTGCAAATGCTGTGATTACTGTGAATAAAGGGTGTCACCCTGTTATTCACCAGTAGGTATTGCTATTAATTTAAATTTAAATTGCCAATTTAGGTACGCGCCAGTGTCGATTAGGACCTGTATCTTATACAATTTGTATGTCCGAATACAACCTACGTTATAAATACCAAATGGACCTTTGCTCAGTGTGCACAGTACCTACTTATGATGGACGGACAGAAGTAAGTATTATTTAAGAATACATTTAATAAATATCAAATACTCAATAATGATGTATGGCAGAGCAGTGTACCTATAGCGTTTTTCCCAGTTGTGCTCTAAAGGAATCTGGTGTCCAATCCAGAAGGACTATTCAAATAAGTAAAGATAAAAAAAAACTAAAAACAGGGGAAAAATAATAAGCAATATAATTAGAATAAGAAGGATAAGTTTGTTCTTTAGTAAATAATTTAATAGCATCTCTAAAAGGTTGTAAGATACCCATTAAACCCAATTTATTAGGACCTTTACGAATTTGAATGTAACCTAAAACTTTACGCTCCAATAGGGTTAAAAAAGCAACACCAATTAAAACCCCTAAAACTAAAATCAATATACCAATTAAAACTAATAAATAATCATTAAAAATCATTTACTACCTATATAATAAAATTTATACATTTATGATTTCTAAAACCATCACACTTGTCTGCCAAAATAGTTAAAATTTTATATAAATTTTAATAAAATTCAGTTTAATAAAATTATTTTAAATATTTGATCCTTTCGTACTAAAATATTTTATTTAACTAAAGATAGAAACCAACCTGGCTTACACCGGTTTGAACTCAGATCATGTAAGATTTTAATGATCGAACAGATCAAAATTTTAAACTTTTGCATTTAAATTTTATCTTAATCCAACATCGAGGTCGCAAACTTTCCTTCTTATTTGAACTAAAAAAGAAAATTACGCTGTTATCCCTAAGGTAATTTAATCTTCTAATCATAATTTATGGATCATCTAATCATTTATTTATGTTTATTAATTATATGTATATTTAATACAAGTAATTTCTATAAAAAAAGTTATTTTTATTTTTCTATCACCCCAATAAAATATAATTAATAATTTAAATTTAACATATATAAAAAAACTTATAATAAATAAATATATTAAACTCTATAGGGTCTTCTCGTCTTTTAATAATATTTTAACTTTTTAACTAAAAAATTAAATTCTACAAATAAAAATAAGACAGTTTATATCTCATCCAATCTTTCATACAAGTCACCAATTAAGAGACTAATGATTATGCTACCTTTGTACAGTCAAAATACTGCAGCCCTTTAATTTTCATCAGTGGGCAGATTAGACTTTTAATTATTTACAAAAAGACATGTTTTTGATAAACAAGTGAATATAAAATTTTGCCGAATTCCTTATAATTAATTAAAATAATTTTTTTTTATTAATTATATTTAATTAATTTAATTAATTTATATACTAATTTTATCATTATAACTAAAACTTATAAATTAAATTTTATTTATTTATAAAAAATTAAATATTAAATTAAATTTTATTTTTAATGAAATTATTTATAATAAATTATAATTTTTAAACAATATAAATTTTATAATTTTCAATAAATTTTAATAACATTATAAAAATTTAAATTAAAGCTTATCCCTTAAAATATTAAATTTAATTTTTAAAAAATTACCTATTTAATTTTTTAATTAAATTAATTTAAAATTAAATTTTTTTCTAAAAAAACTAGATATATTTAAAAACGATTAACATTTCATTTCTAATTAACTATGAAAAATATTTTTGCCACAATAAATTTATTAATTAATTGACTCTTTTAAATTCGAGAATTTTTCCCCCCTATAAAAAATTTTATAGATAAACTCTGATACACAAGATACAATAATTAAAATTTACTTTTAATATAATTTTTTTCAATTATTTCAAATTTATTTCACAATACTAATTCACTATAAATTAAATAATTTTTTCTTTATAAAATACTTAAACCCCCAAAATATTTCAATAAAATTATTTTTATTATTTATATTACATATACTAATTTTCCCCCATTCAAATTAAATAATTTTATATTATCTTTTCAATGTAAATGAAATGCTTAATCTCAAGCTCTAATTTGTCTTTCTAGAAACACTTTCCAGTACCTCTACTTTGTTACGACTTATTTCAATTTATAAATGAAAGCGACGGGCAATATGTACATATTTTAATTTTTAATCATTTTAATAAATTAAATAAAATTACATTTAAATCCACTTTTAATTTAATATTTCAATTAAATCTCCATTTAAATAAATTTATTGTAATCCATTATATTCTTAATTATAATCTGCATCTTGATCTGATTTAATTTTTAATTTAAATTTTTAAATATTAAACTTATCTAAAAATATTTCTTAACAACGATATACAAAATTTTTAATTAAGTAAAATTATTCGTGGATTATCAATTAATAAACAGATTCCTCTAAATGAACTAAAATACCGCCAAATTATTTAAGTTTCAATAAATAATTACATACTATTTTAGTATTTTTATTTAAATTTTTAATAATAGGGTATCTAATCCTAGTTTACAATAAAATTTATTAACTCATAATTCTTTTAATAATTTTTAATTAAATTAAAATTTCACCTAATAATTTAATATTTAAATTAAATTAATTATTTATTAATTAATATCTAATAAAATTCAATTTAACTTTTGTATAACCGCAACTGCTGGCACAAAATTTGTTATTAATTTTTATATTACTAAAACTTAATTTCTTAAATTTTTAATGCTAATTACTACAAATTAAATTAATTATTTTTAAAATAATTAAAATTTAACACTAAAATTTATATGTAAAATAAACTTAAAAAAAATTCCTAAAACCACATAAAATTTATTTATTTATATAAATATTTTTTTGCATAGATTTTTTTTTTTTTTTTTTATATATATATAATATAATATAATATACATATATACCAACTACGAACCATACGGCCGTACAAGCCTATATGCGCAGCTCTCGCTGCACGCGTACGGCGCTGCATGTAGTCGTGTTACGCTGCCGGACTGCGCGTGTGCCGCAGCTGGCGGCGCGCCGGGTACTTGTACGCATGCGGGTGGTAGCGGCAGGAATTATACAAGGTTGTACCCATCGTACAAGCTTTGCTTAGTTGCTAACGCCAATAGAAAATAATAAATTGTAGGGGAATGACAGATGCCGACGAAACACTTTTCGTTAACATCTGTCATTCCCATACATTTTATTAGTTTTCTATTGGCGTCAAGCGCTTGTCGATTGTAATGTAACCTTGTCTAGGCCCCCTGAACTGCATTTAACGCTAGAAATCTTTAAACAGGCCAAAAAAACATTGTCCTCGTTTGTATGTTTTTTAGGGTTCCGTAGCCAAATGACAAAAAACGGAACCCTTATGGATACGTCATGTCTGTCTGTCCGTCCAATTATGTGACAGGCATTTTACTCGAATACTATAAGGTGTATTTGAATAAAAAATTGATGATACGTGTATTTTGTTAGCCGCTACATAGTATTGTAATGAAATGTGTAAAAAAAAAATTGTTAGGGGTGCAGTGATACTTGCTATAAGATTCGCAAAATATTACTTTACATAAATGTATTGCCGCTTCTGCCTGTTCTTCGGTCAAATAGTACGGTATAATTTTTTCACACCCCCACAGATATAAATTTATCTCCTTTGGACATTGCCGACGTGCGGTCGGGAGGGACAATATCTTTTTTGTATGGGAAAAAAAATTGTTTTGTTCTGAAAGCTATCGTGTGTGGTATCTAATGAAAGGGCCTTGCTAGGACGTCTAAGAATATATCACATCATTATAATTCAGTCACTTGTTTTATAAAAATATACCTAAAATGTTATATAATAGCCTCAATTTACGTAGGCATTAATCTTTCCCTATTATCAACGCAATTTATGTACGCACCCGCGAACGATGAATAAACTTTGTTTTGTTTTTACGTATTATTGATGAGGGGCTCGCCCCCAAATAAGAAAAATTCATAATTATTGCCGGCGTTCCTAGTAATGTTATTAAACACGCGTGTTTAATATCCAGGATTATGAGCCTTAAAGCGACACAATAAGAGGTACGTTACGAGCAATTGTGTTGAAAAAATAATTATATCCAAAATTTTTACGTAAATGTCGTTCCAGTTCATACTGTGTTTGTCTGCTATACACTAACAAATGAAAAGTGATAAATGACTATCTTAACCTGTTCTCTAAGATGGCTGTTTAGTTGCAAAATAAACTTACGGTACATTAAGTTCAAAATTAGGAGAACAATCAAATTAAATTAGGAGGTCGCGATAGCAAACCTACCTCGGAAATGTCACTAAATCAACGGATTCCGTTTATCATGCGCCTGCAGGTAAGCTTTCCCACATTTGTTATAGTTTGGAAGATTTACTCGGTATTATTTAGTATACTTAAGTACTTGCCTACCTGCCTACTATTTTCTACAAATTCAATTTAATCCAGTAGTATAATTCTAATCCATAGAGGATTAAACACCGATTAATGGCAGTCAAGAAAGGATTAAGTACATATATATAATTTACAATTCTTTGTATCAATAAATCCAATTGTGCACCTTAATAGCCTAAAAGTGGATATCACTAAAAGTACTAGTACTAAAGTAGTAAGTACTTCAAATATGTATATATATATTTATATAGGGTTTTTCCTTCGGTGTTTTCAACGTAATACTTCCTTTTTGCAATTCGTTGCAACCTATTTACAGACCCTATTCAGAAAATTACCGTTAGTGTAATCACCCAAAAGAGTGTTATTAAAGACTAGCTTCTGCCCGCGACTCCTTGTGGAACTCAGTTTATATGGTAGGTTCCCGTGCATATAAATTAAGTAAAAGTTGAGTGTATAATAGCTTTTCACATTACCTAATGAAAGTACTAGCGGGGTATTTTTATGTAGTCCCTTTTCAGACTTATTGAGGTGAAACGTATTTGGCGTATAGGCCTTTTTTATTTAGCGCGATACCCTTTCTCCCGTCGCGTGTTTCGTGCGGTTCTGTATATCTTTTGTTGCCGTTCGCGGGCGGAGTCAGTCGTAATCGCTCCGCTGAGACGAGAGGACTACGTTCTGTGCTCTCACGACAGCACGATGAACATAATTATTTCAATAATATTGTGACCCAGTATATTCGTCCAGTGAATGAACGTATCATTACATTCCAGTAGATATTTTGCTACATTTTGAAATAATATATTTAAAAGTCGACCTTAACATATAGATCTTAAAGTTCAAAATACAACTATAAGATTACGCAGCGATCGGCGGGTGACCGACTTCTTAGAATAATTTGTGCAGTACATGCAAAACTAGACGAACATTTTTCTGTCGATCGTGTATTTACTTTATGAAAGATTATCATTATCACTATCACTACATAGTATAAAACAAAGTCGCTTCCCGCTGTCTGTCCCTATGTATGCTTAGATCTTTAAAACTACGCAACGCATTTTGATGCGGTTTTTTTTAATAGATAGAGTGATTCAAGAATAAGGTTTATATGTATAATATAGTATCCGTGCGAAGCCGGAGCGGCTCGCTAGTTGAGAATAAATCCGGTTATGTTCAAAATCGATGTCTGAGAGGTCTAAATACGAATTCATAGTCAGAAATATTTCAATAAGTGGTCGCATTATTTAAATTTTTTGAAACATTCGTTGTAAATTAATATGCGCGTTTTTTTAAAGAACAGCATACATTGGCAGGCTTCTCGAGGGTGAAGATTCTAGAAATGATGTCCATTTTGAATTCCAAGATGGCGGGCATTGCTTTTCGAATTTAAACTTTCGTGAGACGTGTTGAAACAGTACTAATAATTACACGGTTCAACTCACGTATTAAATGTCACTACGGGCGACATGTTTCGAACTCTTCGGGAATTCTTCTTAAGGATGAGTGTTTTCGCGGCGGTGTCGCTTGAATCTTGTCGTGATTCATGCGACACCGCCGCGAAAACACTCATCCTGAAGAAGAACTTCCGAAGAGTTCGGAACATGTCGCCCGTAGTGACATTATTGACATTGTTTTTCTTTAAAGTCATCACTGGTGTCGCTTTTAGGGTTATCGAGAGTGCAGATTCCAACAATTATTGCCTGCGAACTTGGACATTTTGATATTAAAAAAGTGAACATAATTATGCACTTTTTCTTTAATATGTTCAAAATTGATAACTAAAGGGCCAAAGCGTCTCCATTGTCTCAAAGTACGAATCCGAGATCAGAATTGAAAAATTTGGCCGCCACACAGTAGTGGCCTGAAAATCTGACATGATCGAAGTTTTCATAATATATTATAGTTTTTTTTAATGCTACTAATAAATTCACGGTTAAATTCACGTATTAAACGACACGACAGGCGACATGTTTTGAACACTTCGGGAGTTCTTCTTCAGGATGAGTGTTTTCGATGTTTGTTTTGAAGAAGAACTCCCGAAAAGTTCGAAACATGTCGCCCGTTGTGACATTTAATGCGTGAATTTAACCGTGGATTTATTAGTAGTATTTTAGACATGTCTCACAAAAGTTTAAATTCGATTATAGCTTTTTTTTGCTTTAGGCTTTTACTAGCCATTATTATGCTAGCTCACAACCCTTACGTGATTTAGTAAAAAAACGGAAGGCCATAATTTCAGTTATAGCTCCGGTGCTTTTTTAAGCAACAAAATGTAGGTAGTGGTATTCCTTGGGTAATTAAAGTAATTTGTACTCTATAAAGTGAGTGTTTTCGCGGCGGTGTCGCTTGAATCTTATCGTGATTCAAGCGACACCGTCGCGAAAACACTCAATCCTGAATAAGAACTCCCGAATAGTTCGAAACATGTCGCCCGTAGTGACGTTTAATACGTGGGTGAACCGTGTAATTATTGTCATTTTTTTTAAAGTCATCACGGGTGACGCTTTTAGATTCCAACAATAGGGGCGTAGACACTAAATAAAATAATGTGATATTTTCTCGAAGAAGGATAAAAAAAATTGTCAAATGGAGAAAAAATCAACGCAAAAGGTTAAATAATCACGAAGTTATAAGTGTCCAAAGTTTTAAGAAGGGATGTGTTCTGTCCCTTTTTCGCAAAACGCAACTTCATATGAAACGATGACGCTGGAAGAATGTGACGTCACAGAAGACGGCAACGTGCCGCGCGCATCGTGGTCGGCGACGCCGTCGACGCGGCCTGCCGGCAGCATCCTGTAATGTGACGTCACACACCGTTTGCGTTTTCTCTCTCTAACAAGCAATATTAAAACGGTTGTAGCTTCGTAATTCTTTGATATATCTGAATGGGATTTTCATCACTATGCATATTTTTTTGCCTTCTTTATTTTGGAGTAATAATAATTTTCGAGTCTGCACCCGAATTATTGCCTACGAAGTTGGACATTTTTATATTAAAAAAAGTGAACACAATTTTGCAGTTTTTCTTTAATACGAGTATGTTCAAAATTGATAACTAAAGGGCCAAAGCGTCTCCATTGTCTCCAAGTACGAATCCGAGGTCAGACCCCGTATCATGGTCGGCCTTATCACTCGATAAGTGACAAGATAGGGGCATCGTCTCGTTCTATCAAACGGTGTCAGCCAGTGACGGACGCTCTATCCTGTCACTTATCGCGTGATAAGGCCGACCATGACACGGGGTCAGAATTCCAAAATTTGGCCGCCACACAGTGGCCTGAAAATCTGGCTTTCATAAACATGATCGAAGTTTTCATAATAAATTACAGTTTTTTTTTAATGCTACTAATAAATTCACGTATTAAATGACGCGACAGGCGACATGTTTCGAACTCTTCGGGAGTTCTTCTTCAGGATTAGTGTTTTCGATGTTTGTTTTGAAGAAGAACTCCCGAAGAGTTCGAAACATGTCGCCTGTCGTGACATTTAATACGTTAATTTTTTAACCGTGGATTTATTAGTAGTATTTTAGATATGTCTCACAAAAGTTTAAATTCGATTATAGCTGTTTTTTTGCTTTAGCCTTTTACGAGACATTATTATGCTAAATTACAACCCTTACGTGATTTAATAAAAAAACGGAAGGTCATATTTCAGTTATAGCTCTCGAAACTCTTGACTTACTAGCGAAAATTATATCTTCAAATATAGATACTTACAGATTTTGTCTTTCTTTCCACTTATTATAATTATCTATAGGTATTCATCATGTTTCATCTGACTGTCGGGGCATATACTATGCGAGAAGGAGCGGGGCAGCAATAGACGCATCAGCGCGGCAGGTACGGGGCGCGCGGGTGATTTCTGATTTTTCCCTGGCGATACGCCCCCTCTTAATTTTCGTTGTTTTTAAATGTCAAAAATGTTATGCCAATCAAAACCATACCCTATTTGTTTTGCGGAACTGACGGAAAACATGTTGGATGTTTAAAAACATAGAAAATATTGGCGCAGCGGACCCAGCATTATACGTGGGTGGAGCAACGGAGGCAGTTAACTAACTGTCTACAGACTAACTAGTCAGAAACTCATTTCACACAAAATACTAATCTTCATGAAACAAACGGGGAAATCTAAATTCTGAACTGGCAATACTTAGATCCAAAAATGCAAGAGGGGATTCCGAAAACCATAGATAACACAATAAATAATAAAGCCCACATCACACTGGCGCGGCCTGGCCGCGGCGGACAATAGTAAACTTGGCATTAGCTGTCAAATTTACTATTGACCGCCACCGCAGGCCGCTCCAGTCTGTGAGAGGCCTAACGTGAGGTCGTAGTCATTATCAAGAATTTCATTTTAATTAATCTGCGTACGAATAAAAATGTGATATAAGTATGTGATAAAAAAACTACTCGATTTAAAATTAAATACTTACAAACTTATAATAGAGAGTAGAAGAGTTAAAAAATTTAAAATCTGATTGTGTCGTGATTGCAATGTTGCTGTGGCGTTTTTAAAAGGAACTTATTTAAATGTTCATATGCTATGGTACAATTATTTTACATTCATTATCGTTAATTAACTATTAACTACTCTCTTACCAACAAAGGTGTTAAGTGGTCTACTGACGTCTTTGACAAGGATCCTGCAGATGCTTTGATCATTGTCTATGTTTCGTGGAGGATTAAGCCTGAAATCACACTGGCGATTTTGATAGCTTTTGTCAAATTTAGTATTGACCGCCACCGCAGGCCGCGTCAGTTTGCTTCAGGCCTATCGTCTGTACGCTTGTCGGATGCTAGCGGACGTTCCGCTTCTGAAAGAATCATAGACAAGTGAAAGCTTGAATGATATGTTGGGATTGTCTACGATTCTATCGAAAGGAGACGCTACACGGGCAGATATCAGCAGGACTGCATGCAAGCCGCCGCGTGATTCGGCCCGTGTGGATACGTGTCGGGAGCACGGCGGCCAGCGAAATCAAGGTCACTCCATACTAGATTTTTGGCAGTCCTGCCGATTTCGCTCCTGCATGTCTATCATGAAACAGCCGCGACATACTCTCGATTTGGGAGGAAGGCCTGCGCAAACCGGCGGAGTGCAGCGCAGATCACCTAGGAGAATTTACTCCGCGCAGCGCACACCGACGAGGAAAAATCCCCCGCGATACCGCGAGCGCCCGCCAACGCAGCGCGGGCGGCCGGCGCACCTGGGAGCACTTCTGCGCATACCAGGGGATGCCGCCGCCTACCGTGGCGGTATCCTCTCCCCGCGGAGTTGAAGAGCGCCGACGATACTGCGGCGGCATGCCGCGGCATCCCCCGGTATGCGCCGAAGTGCGCCTGGCCTACGAAGGGAAGGTGCGGGGTGAAGGGGGTAGCACAAGCGGAGGCGCGCTGCGCTTTGCATTCTATTCAGACCAGTGTTGTCGCCGCATTTGGTGTTTGGTGAATATATTCGAGCATATTATTTTTTTAGAGCATTCAAAGGACGATGACCAAATTAGTATGGACGCGTGCCCCACCAAAAATTGCCAAGTGCAAAGTTAACGTATATATTATTTAAAAGTCCTTTGGACGTAGATTTAGTATATATTTCTTATTTTTGATTTAAACCAGGTGGCTTCCTATATTTTTTGATTGAAAAATTACGCCTTGTAATTACTTAGCTAGGCGCATATGCTAAACAGACTGTGCTAATTTTTTTCCGAAGGCGTGTCTAATGACATTAACCAATTAATTTCTTGGAATACTTTTATAGAAGTATTTTCTATACAAGAAAGGTGATTGGATCATCATCATCATGATCTGAGGCTATGTAGCCCTGACTGGACCTTGGCCTGGTCGTCCACGATTCAGTTTCGATTTTTCATTCATTTCATTACATGGCATAACTGACATATAAAGTTGCCTGCTACTCACCGCTAGGGGCACTATGTTTAAATATGTCACCATCATTGTAAACCGGAGACGCATTAATTACGTTTTATCAGTGAATAATAAACGCATGGTTTAATGAATCTTACAGTTATCCCAAAAATCTATGTCAAAATAATTAAGCATGCCTACTTGTTAATTGTTTCTGGTCGTGTTAAAAACAGTCAAGGCGAATATTTGGAGACAGCATTACATAGCATAACTGACAGATACAGTTGCCTGCTACTCACCGCTAGGAGCAATATGTTTAAATATGTCACCATTATTTGTAAATCGGAAATGCATTAATCACGTTTTATCAGTGAATAATAAACGCAAGCTTTAATTAATCCTACAATTATCCCAAAAATCAAAGTCGAATTAATTACGAATGCCTACTTAATGATGTCTCTGTATATTTTAATAACAGGTGGGGCAGAAATGGGCATCGTCCTTTATACCTTAATGTAATTAAAATAGAAAAGAATATACATTGATAAATTTAAGGTGATCTGCGCTGCGCTCCGCTGGTTTGCGCAGGCCTTAGTGTTCGAGAGAGCTCGCGCGCCGTCGCGTGATAGCCGTGCTGAAGGCGGCACGTCTGCCGCGACATACTCTCGATTTTTCTCGCACTATACCTCTTGTTCTAAGTGTTCTAATAAGAGAGAGATATATAGCATGATCGCGTTTAAATGTCAGACATAAAGCATTGGTCCCTCTCACGCCTACGCACTTGCTAGCATTGCTAGTAAGGGACATATGCACACGACAAATTAACTGCACGATTCAGAGACGTTAGTAG
The DNA here is from genome assembly GCA_947578815.1 of Epinotia ramella. Lineage (NCBI taxonomy): Eukaryota > Metazoa > Arthropoda > Insecta > Lepidoptera > Tortricidae > Epinotia > Epinotia ramella. Next base: position 793,770 of record CANPUT010000121.1, read on the forward strand.
AGCACTTTGCAGCACAACAAACTACGTGAATTGAGTGTGTGATGAGCGCTCACTCCGACTCCGAGAGTGACTCCTCCGACGAAGACCTGGACTCAGGCATCGCTGACGAGCCGCAGAAGAGGCTGGACTGCATGGATCTCACGGAGTTCTTCGGCTACTGGTGAGTACCTTTTTTTTAATACAAAGACGGTGGCAAACAAGCGTACGGCCCGCCTGATGGTAAGCGGACACCGCAGCCTATCGACGCATGCAACTCCAAAGGACTAACATGGGCGTTGCCGACCCCTGATGTTTGAGGATTCGCCGTGTTGACAGCTGAAGGAACAAATTACCTCGCTGTCAACACAACGCATCCTCGGGAGCTCTGGCGACCTTGCTCACAAAACACAACACGACACACACAACACAACACTACTACAGAGGTACTTCCCCAGTTGGGCTGCTCCAAATTCGATCGGGATGACATTTCGCTGTGCCCTACCTCACCAACCTACTTAGATTTAGAGCTTATTTAAGGCCTGAATTGCACTGGTGCGACTGCGACCGTGCCGGTCAATAGTAAATTTGGCAATATCAATATTATTAACTGGACGGCTATCACAAGATGGCACGCGATCTCTCTCGATTTTAACCCCCGACGCAAAGAGAGGGGTGTTATAAGTTTAACGTGTCTGTCCGACATACCCGCCCACCCGGGCGGGATGCGTAAAAGCATTTCCCCACGTTAAAAAAAAAAAAAAAAAAAAAAAACTTACCTTGTACAGTCGAGGTCATAAATATGTTTACACTTTTGCACCTTATTACGAGGCAATAAGGTGCAAAAGTGTAAACGTATTTATGACCTCGACCGTACTAGACGATAAATAAATATACTTACTTACTTACTTACTTACTTTAATACATAGAAAATATCCATGACTCAGGAACAAACATCACCTAATATATATACCGGGATTATATACCTACGAGCGAACTACGCCGCGCGCCGCGCCGGGACCTGCGCGGCTTCACTACCAATATATTTACCAACCGTCAACTAATACCTAGGTAGGTATATACCTACCTTATAGGTACCTATAGACTATTAACGCGCGGAAGTCTTTATACTATTAGATATCTAACCTAATATACTGTAGGTATTGTTGAATCATCACAGCACAGCACAGCGCAGCACAGGATCACGTTTGACGGTGCATGACGACGACGACGACGACCCTCCATCAATCAACGGGGGTTTGACTAGGGGCACATAGTTCTAATTTGTACTTTATTGTTAATATTATAAGGTCGTCGTCACATTTTCCGTAAATGCAAATTCAATTTTGTTTTAACAAACTTTTATATTTTGCTGCTAGTCGATTCGATTTCATTCAAAACTGAACGCTATTCCTAAGAACATAAAGTCGTTAAACACTTTTTGCAATTGCGTAGGTCTTGCGCCGCCCGCGCGTTTCAGTGTGAAAAGGTCACGGTAGTCAGTGGCCACCACGAGTGGTGGACGAGTTCTTTCATACTCATAATGTACGCATACCTAACAGCTGCCGCCCCCACTTCATAAAAAATAAACCCTTGACACTACCCTCAATATATATACTAGAAGTTGCGACGTTTGTTCGTAAATATCCAGAACTATTTCCCGAAAAACCTGACACCTTTAAAACTAGGAAGCAATATAGAAATAAATTATTATTGCCTAAATGTAACTTAGCTATGTATAAAAAAGGACCGCAGTATAAATGCATACTAATCTTTAACAATATCCCAGATGCGATCAAATCGCAACCTAGTGACGAGGTCTTTAAGACTCAACTTAAGAATCTATTAATAGAAAATTGTTATTATGTCATCAGACCATCTTGCCTTGGGCCTACCCACTCGTCTTTTTCCTAGTGGCCCTGGCCATTTAGTGGCTTCGTTAGTCCATCTCTTGTCGGTGATTCTTGCTATATGGCCAGCCCATCTCCATTTTTGTTTGAGTATGAAGTCGAGTGCGTCTGTAAGTTTTGTCTGTGACGAATAGGCTTGTGTCCTAAGATTTTTTTACGATGCCATTCGATTCGAACCAGTTTTTGGAGAGTAACGTATGTTTGTATGGGAGCAACTAAAATAATATTCAAAATTAAAATTCATACTTATTGACATAGAAGTATTACGACATTATTTGCTATTTGTACTAATCAATGTATAGAAAATTAACGCGTTTGGGGAACTGATCTAATCACTCACTAAGACTCCGCTGTCCGTCCGTCCGTCTGTCACCAGTCTGTGTCTCATGAACCGTAATAGTTAGACAGTTGAAATTATCATAGATGATGTATTTCTGTTGCCACTATAACAACGAATACTAAAAACAACAGAATAAAATAAATATTTAAGGGGGCTCCCATCAAAAACACGTGTTTTTTTCCCCGTTTTTATAAATAATGGTACGTAACCCTTTGTGGGCGAGTCTGACTCGCACTTGGCCGATTTTTTAGGGTTCCGTAGTCGACTAGGAACCCTTATAGTTTCGCTTTGTCTGTCCGTCCGTCCGCGGATAATCTCAGTAACCATTAGCACTAGAAAGCTGAAATTTGGTACTAATATATAATCACGCCGACAAAGTGGTAAAATAAAAATTGTTTTTTTTTTCGTATTATGGTACCTCCCCTATACGTAACGTGGGGAGTGTTTTTTTTTCATTTCAACCCTAACGTGTGATATATTGTTGGATAGGTATTTAAAAATGTATAGGCGTTTCCTAAAATCATTTTTAATAATGTTAATATTTTCGGAGATAATCGCTCCAGAAGTAAAAAAAAATGTGTCTCCCCCCTCTAACTTTTGAACCATAAGTTTTAAAAATATGAAAAACATCTCAAAAATAGAACTTTATAAAAACTTTCTAGGAAAATTATTTTGAACTTGATAGGTTGGATAGTTTAAAAAAAAATACAAAAACTACGGAACCCTACACTGAGCGTGGCCCGACACGCTCTTGGCCGGTTTTTTTATGTAAAATCATGTCTCTTTCTTCTCTTCTGTGAGTTAAACTCTCTTTTTCGTCGTAATTGGGTAGACCATCTCAAGACATCGCGTGTATCCGGATATAATCCTATTTATCGAACGCTGAATGTATTCGATGAGCAAAGGAGCACTTAACGCTTTTGATGTCCGGACACCATCCCCTTTATTTTGGCCCGGATGTATGGTGCAATTTATAAGAGACTAGCGATGGAAGTACCGATTCTAGAAAACGTCTTTCGTCATTGATTACATTGGCTATTGTGTAAGAAATGTACACTCTTCCTTTTTTATATATTACGCAAGCATACGGCCTGATGGTAAGCAGTCACCGTAGCCGATAGAAGCGAGTCTAGAAGAATCATAAGAACGTTTCCGATCCTACACTGATTTGAGGATTCATTCTGCTGACAGCTAGAAAAAAGGCAGGTCCCTTACTGTTAACACAATATCACATATCTTTATTGTAAAATCTTCACACATGAGTATATTTATCTTATTCGCCTTAGCATCATCCCGGTTCGATTTCGAACAAACCCGGGCTCCGTTCAGTTACTTTTGTTTACTGTCTACCGTTAGCGTCGTACCTACCCATAAAATGCCCTGTAAAATAGGTATCGTAGCACTCGGTTAACTAGTAATAATTAAACATATCTTCCACATTGCTCTGCATAAAACATAGCAAATAATTAGATGATCAAACGAACTTACCTGAAGTGAAAGATCGATCTAAATTATCCGGCTTCGTCTCGACGAAGCCGGGATAATAGCAATATATTTATCTGAAAAAAAGATACTCGTAAATAAAACAGCAGTTAGTTTGAAAATAGTGAATTGTTTTATAGCACGCATAATTATTCTGTGCCCACTATAAAATTATATGAATACCTATTGTATGAGCTCTAATAACTGGGCTCCTTTAGGATACAACCGGGAAAAACGCTAAGAGGCTGATTATGATAATGATAATAAATAAATAAATAAATAAATATTTGGGGACAATCTTACACAAATCGACCTAGTCCCAAACTAAGCAAAGCTTGTACTATGGGTACTAGACGACGATATACATACTTATATAGATAAATAAATACTTAAATACATAGAAAACATCCAGACTCAGGAACAAATAATTATGCTCATCACACGAATAAATGCCCTTACCGGGATTCGAACCCGGGACCTCCGGCTTCGTAGGCAGGGTCACTACCAACTAGGCTACAGAGGTCGTCAAATAATGATAATGTTGATGATAAATAGCATCAACTCCCGCTACATCTTACATATTACGCCCATCACACACCACATGTGGCTGCCCAATTTTTCTCTGATTATAAGCCACCATTAGACTTATTTTTCCGCTAATATATGATTTAGGGGTAGTAATGCTGTTAAATACACCCTCCTAAGGGTCGGTTATGAGACATAAATAAGGATTTCGCTAAGGATAAGGTATTGATGATGCTGTAATGAAACAATATGGGGCTTATATTTCTTTGAAGGTTAGGTTTAGTTTGATTCTGGCTTAGTATGATTTATGAAATTGCAAAAAATATTGTTACGATTAAACTTATGTCGAGGACATTTTCTAAATAACTCGGAACGTTCTAATGAACATTTACCAGTTATGGTGCTAGTGGCAGATACTTCCCTTTAGTAAATAATTGTTCATATTGATTAAGAACTCATACATGACTAATTAATGTTTAATAACATTCACAGCGGAGACCCCGTGCCCAGCAATGTAGCCTGATTTATTATTATTCATTTTACAGTATTAGTAAACTTAAATGTAATATTACTATAACAAGAATAATAAGAAAATAAAACAAAACTACTTAACAGGGAAGTAAACTGCATGTTATAAAAAGAACACCCCGTCAAGGAAATCCTTTTGCGGCGTTGTCATAATAATATATTTGATAGTACAATTATATTCTTCTACAGAAACTATACACCAAAGAAAATTTCTTAACATTACTTACAAAAAATACTCTTTCCAATATAATTCTGTAAGCACCTACTTCCTTTTGTCACTTTCTTTGATCCTATACAAAATATAATAACGATTTCAATTACCTTATTTTCTCATTATTTTGCTAATCAAAAGTTCTCTAAATTAAATATTTCATAGAAATAGGATCGTTGCACCGGTTTCACAACCAGCCTCTGTTAGCGACCACCTGACAAGATTTCTTCAACTGAAAATATATGTTACCCTCATCTAAGTGGTTGAAAACCGGCACACTGCATTAGGAGGTCGCAAACCTTGCAACGACCCTATAATGTTGTCTGTTATTTAAAGGCGTCCGTGAGAGTGGTTTGGTTCGGATGGCAAAGCAGTTTAAGCAGTTTGTATGTAATGTTGTGGTTGTGTTTTTCAAATAAATCATTCATTCATTCATTCATTCAAAGTGCAAGGAAATTAAAAACAAAACAGACTATAAACAAGAGGTGCCAAGGTGTCATATTTCTAATTTCCCACCAAAGTTCCAACACATCCGTGAAAGCTTAAAGGTAGGCAATTTACGAAGTTAAAATACGTAATTACCTTACCCTCTCATCAATCTTTAGTTTCGCCGAAGCTTTGAAACTTGTTAATTACTAGATCGATAGTTCCCCCCATCTTAGAAAGGCTTAACTCCCTGTACTTTCCCACGGAATCCCGCCGATTGCAACGACCAGAAATAGTTCTGTTCTGAACCTAATTTACTCCGAACAATATTCAAACTAATTGTGCTGTGTCAAGCACAGCGGTTACGTGCATTACCAATTTAGCACCTCGATAAAGTAAACACCAAAGGAAATAGGACCTTTGTCTAACATCAAAAGGTTTCTATTCACCTTGACTTGATGGCTACTTCTCGTTGAACGTTTTTAGAATATAAATCAAGGCACACTTTTCTGTATCAGTTTAGTTCATCAATAATATGGTTTAAATTTGGTAATTGGGTTTGACGACCGCTCTAGCCTAGTTAGTGACCCTGCCTACGAAGCAAGAGGTCCCGGGTTCGAATCCCGGTAAGGGCATTTATAATATTTGATAACGAATATTTGTTCCTGAGTCATGGATGTTTTCTATGTATTTAAGTATTTATTAACTATATAAGTATGTTTATCGTCGTCTAGTACCCATAGTACAAGCTTTGCTTAGTTTGGGACTAGGTTGATTTGTGTAAGATTGTCCCCTAATATTTATTATTATTATTAAATAGGTTAGTGTCCCTGGTAATAAATTTAATTCTGAGACACATATCAACCTAGTTCCAAGCTAAGCAAGCCTTAGGTAGGTACTATAGACGGCTTCAAATTACCCGATGTTGTCGTTCGCAAAGGATTTCTAATGGAGGGTGAAAGTTGTATGTGTAATAAACGAGTCCTACTCGAATACCTCATTACTGTTGCTAAATCGTGTAAAATAAAACCGAAATACTTAAACTTTTTTATTTTCATTACAGATAACATTATGATTTAAACGGACAAAATCGTCTGCGTTTTTTATTTATCTAGGTTATAAATGGGAAATATTGTACTAGTTTTACTTATTTCGATCATTAAGTGCTTTTCAAACATAATATTAGCGATATTTATTTACTTTTATTTCTTAGGTTTCGGCTTCGGCGCGGGTTGCACCGGTCATTCTCGCAAGTCGTCCCAGCAAGTTGTCAACGGAGATACGGGTGCACAATATTTCCCTACCCTACAAAAGCCGCCTACTACACTACCCGAGGAAAATAATAATATAAATATGTGTGTAAAGCGCGAGAATTTAAAGTGTTATATAATAGTACTTACCTGCTAAAGATTTTACGTTCCACAAGGGTTTTTCTTAAAATCTCATGACGAATACGGAATGGGATATAATTGGACGGAGCCGCAGGCAGAGCTTGTTTAGTTACCTACTAATTAACAGTGTTTTTAAGTTTTTATCGACAAAGCCTCTAGAATTATTCTAAAATCCATTAGATTAGAAGATACGCTACTGCTCGGACGAGTTTTTAATTTTAATGCTTTGTGAAAATTCCGCTCATAATTTAGATAGCAGATAAAACTAATTAATTGACGCATGAGAGTTTTCCGAACTTGTGGCCACAATATAAATCTGTGTCAGTAATGAGAGTCTATGAGGTAGGTATTTCGGTGTAGGTTTTCTTACAGGCAATCGCGCAATGTACCTACAACTTGTCACAACAAAACAACTTGCTATAGTTGGAATGTGAGAGAAATCATACCTTTCATTCTAATACGATATGTGGCCTTTGTCAGGGTAGAGTCACAGTTAGGTACGGGACAGTGACTGCTGGAAAGAAGCACCAGAGAGGTTAGAGACTTCAGTGATTGGGTTTTGTAATTAAATGTTTTCTTTACTTTAGAAATTACATTTTATCCCCAGTTAATACACAAGACTGCCAATGATTGGAGTAGAATGACCATACAAATGGTTTATCTGACAGCTTATTCAATCTGCTATTTAAATTTAAGTCTATATGCTGATCTTTTTGTATGGCCAGCCCGCTTACACAGCAAACCTCTACACTAACTATCGCAAGTTGTGACAAATTGCCAGATGTATAATGGCCGTAACCCTGACAACCGAGAAATCGGGGTTTGCCAAGTCAGAAATGAACTTTAACGTCTCACACTAGCACGTCCAATTTTAAAATACTTTCCATTTTTAAGTTACCTTATCCACAGTGTGCCAACAGTGGAACCAGCATTTGGTTCTGCTGTCTATACTTCCGTCTTTCACGGGCATTTATAATCGCACTGTTAATATGGCCAAATTATCACCGACTTAGTTAAAAAAATAAAAAGAGTCTCCATACAAGAAACATGTTTGCTTACTTCCACGGTTTTTGCTCGATTTGATATAGCATGTCTGAATAATGGAAATATACAAGATTTTCTTATTGATCGATAGTAAAACACTCTTTATACGTAAAGTCGTCTCTCACGGGACTGGTTTTTTATTGACCTTATTTAAGCACTCCATAGGCTCTACCAACTCTCTGTCTCTACTCCCTGCGGGCCTAAGATAGTATCGCCATTTTATCAATTATCGTTGTTTATGTTACATCCATCACTCTCGCACTCGCATAGGTAGGTACTAGTCACAACCTGAAACGGCTTATCTACAGCAATAAATTATAAAATGGCAACTATCTTGGGCCCGCTGCCCCGAGTTGACATACTGGCTAAGCTTCTTGCACCGTGTCGCAGAGAGCATTACGTTAGTGTAGCAGTAAAGTTCTCCATAGGGAATACCTCGTTTTCCAGCTACGCTGATTCAGTAAATTTCCTGATAGTTATTGTAGTAAGTTAAACCACCGAGCTCGGATAGCAACTGATTTATTAAAATAATAACGGGTACACATACATTTGTAGAACTACCTACAACATCTTTCCCTTAAAATAAAAAGCATGCATAACTACAACTAATGTAAAAATACAAATCCTTATACTACATGTTTAACCCCCCTTCTAAAAGAAAATGATTTTAGAACAAATTATTTATATCAATACCCATTTTACGAGCTTTGTTACGAGTAAGAGCGGGCTCGTATGGCTGACCAGCAGACCTTGCGCTCGCAACCGGGTTCGAACTTTGCGCCTGCAATACAGGTGGTACCGGCGCACTTTTTACATCAGCCGGGATCGAACCCTGAGCGGGAAGCGGCGGCGGCGGGGGAGGCACGAACTTCTCACCCGGCATCGGCACTCCCGGCTCACATTTAATTAGATGTCGGCGGTTACGACGATACTCCATTCCTTTTCGATTTTTTATTATATATGAACGTGGAGTGTTACATTTTTTAACAACTTTTCCTCTCATTTTATTTGTTGTACTAGTGTGATCCAGTATGATTACGTCATCGCCAACACCTAACTCAGATAGATTTTTGCAATGTTTATCATAGTTTGTTTTGGTTTTATTTTGTTGCTTAATGAGTTCTTTATAATGTTGCATGTCATGACTAACCGGTTTTAACAAACTTTGATGAACGGGCAGCCTACAATTAAGTCGACGGCCCATTAACAATTGCGCGGGTGAACCTATGTTTCCTCGCGGTGTATTTCTGTAACTTAGTAAATCTAGATAAAAATCAGTACCACTATTAATTGATTTCATCAACATCTTTTTTATGATTTGCACGGCTCTTTCGTTACAAAGGTATATAGGAGAATGTCCAAATAATGCATGGAATGGGCAGAAATGTCCAATATAAAGACTTAATTGATTATGACTAAATAGAAGTCTGCTGAACTCTAAAGTAATAAACATAAATGAATTAGTATATGACTAAAGTAAGGACCTTGTAAGTCCCGGTGGGAAACCTTGTCCAATATACGTAAGCGAGGGTCGTCGTGATATTGCGGTAATATCGAAGTCCAATGATCAAGCGAAATGTCGTAAAAAACTAAATCAATCCGAGCATGTAGATAGACAAAACAACAAACGAACTTAGTTTTACTAGTTTTACGCAGCGTCAGCCGTCTGACTGCCATGTTTATATTCAGACGTAAATGCAATTGTTATGGTACGATGTTGAAGCGAAAGGCTATTCCTGACACTCCCATACGGCAATGACCTTCGATCTGAATCCCTTAGTTTTCTAATGTTTTGGAGACATGAGCAGGATCAACCCTACGGATTCAATAGTTTATAAGCTACTCAGTCGTACCAGCATTGGTAAGATTAACGTTAATTTTTTTTTAGTTGTGTAGGGTGACCATGATTTATTGTGAATGAAACTTTCACACAAAATGTAAAAAAAAACTGTGGGCGTTTAATTTAATTACGATGGTAAAAGATCCATTAACATTAACTGTATGTGTAGGGTTGATCCTGCTCACGTCTCCTGAATCATCCTGTATATTAGTCTCCTGACTTCGGTTACATAGTTAACAAAATATAATCAACACCAATTTGACTTAAAAGGCATGGGTGCAAATGAATTCGTGTTCGTCTTCTGATATCAAATTTGTGTCTTTGAACAGTGGTACTTAGTTGTGTAATTTTTCGAACAAGCTATCGCTTGGATAGATAGGACAACAGAATAGTAATTTAACCGTATCAAAAATGACATTTAAGTCTACCTAATGTACGTACAAAACGTCGCGTAATCGACCTCTAAGGATAAAGATAGGACGAATGCTATATTTATATGAAATACCTTTTCTCACGAAACCCTCGGGATCCGGGTTAAACTGATGCAACCACGCCGGGTTCACGGACTCATTATTTTTGAATTGTTTGATATCCAAGTGTTCGCCAAGTTTTATCATTTGTTCGTCCGTTACTTTCTTGCCGAGGAAATCTGCTATTCGTTTTTATAATTCATATCAATAAAAGGGCAGGGTGTCAATTATTGCAATTAAGTCGTGAAACATTGGAACGTTTACATTAATAACAATAGATTAATTTGTTAGCGGACAGGGCAAGGTACTACCTTCTACTTCTTTCAGATACCTTGTCAAAGATTACTGACCGATGTGCATCAGTAGGTGTTACTAAACCTTTCAAAGGCAATTTCAATGCATTCAGTTTCCTTATCATCGAATTAAGGCATAATAATGAATGAATAACTGGTTCAATCATCTTCAGTTGAATTAAAATCATGTGTAAAATCCAACTTATGAATTACAAGGAAACCGACACAATAGAATGTAATGAGTCATTGTTATGATGCCGGCTCTGACCGCAGGTACACTTGTAACTGAAATGACAGGCGTCAAATTGACTTTGTGTCTACAAGGGATCTAAGTCTTCGAGAAGATCTAAGAAATCCAGAGTGGTTAACAAGACCGGTTGTTTTATAAAGATCCATATTACGAAAGAATATCCAGTGACCAAGAACACATTGAACATGCAGGTGGTGTGTAAACCTCTTAACAGATACACAAACAGATCGAAACTCTTGTGTACAGTGCACGTAATAGATTTTGGCCAACTCCGTGCGCAGTTTAGATGTAGCGCGACGACAGACTTTGTTGTTTGAGATTTGATCTAAACTTTGACGATTGTACTTTTATTATAGGAGCAACTTTGTGTTATGCAAAAAAAAAACATTTGTTCATACTTCATACATTCTCGTCAGTCTAAAATGAGTAGAGTTAATGAAATAGTTGGATTTATTTGGTATAACACAAAGTTGGTCCCGTAATAAAAGTTGCTCAGAATCACGGATAGATTCACATTTTGCTATTTTGTATCAAGTAAAAAATTGCACTTTGTATATTATTTAACAATTATTGTTAACAACCCATGTCCTGGCTGGCTGATTATCTTATACCGTTCAGCCAAAACTGCTCAAACTGGTGCATCAATAATTCAATGGTAAAATAGCAGAAATCTATATTTGTCTGTTTATTTGATGGACAATGAAAGGAAAGATGGGGCAGGGTGTTTTGACTGTTTTAAAAAGGACCAACATACACAGGGAACAAAAAACATTTTGGGAATTACAACCAATCTCAGTCCTATGTCATTTCTAAGATATATGAAAAAGTAATACATGACTGTCTTAACACATTTTTAACACATAATAATATTCTCTTGCTGAAACAGTAGGTATGTTGACATCAATAATGTTGAATTTTCCCTAAAATGTAACACAAGAGAATAAATAATCACAAAGTTATATGAGTGAGGCTGTCAAAGTTTGTACCTATTTGCTAAAATCAACAGAAAACAAATAGCAATTGGTATTTTCTTTGACTCAAGGCATTTGACACTGTATCAGATAAGAAACTGCTATGAAAGTTCAACATCATCACTGGTAAAGCATACAAAATCCTAACATCTTATCCATATGATTACCACGGAGTCAAAAAATCAATAAACACCCGAGAAGTCCAAATTCCGTTTATATTCCAATCTTGTTCCTTGTATATTAACAACATACAAGATTTGGGGTGAAAAGGTGAATTGATTTTGTATAATACTTGTCTTTTTTTAAGGAAAGGCATTTTGTTTTTGCAAGGCAACGCACCCGTTCACACCGCTAATGTTGCGAGGCGTGCTCTGAAGGAAGTTGGTTTTGAGGAAATTGACCACCCACCCTACAGCCCAGATCTAGAATATTTAGTTCCAGTAAACGCCGCAGTGCAGTTATAAAATGAGCTATTGGAGTTTCCCTGCACGCGATCGGTCTTCGGCGTCATAGAAAGAATTAAAGCTCTTGTTAAGAGCTTTCAAATGATATATGTCTCAACTGTATACACTCTGGGTACACCTCCCATACTAATTTGCCCATTCTCCTTTGAACAATTCTCACAATAAGCGTCTGATGAATGCAACAGTTATAAAAAAAAATGTTCACCACTTGGTGGAAATTGGACATAGAATTTTCTATGCTGTATTACACAATTAACAACATGCATCTCACACTCCTGTAAAATTACTCAAGCTTTTCTTTATACCAGTTAGTGCTATATTATAATACCATTTTGAAATTCGCACTAAATAGGCCATCTTTTGATACTTGCCAAATTAATGGTGATTTTTTTTAGCACAGTCGTTAAAGTTAATTGGTCTAACGAATGAAAGTACATGTTTGGGAAAAATATGAGTAATTTAATTCAAAACGTAGGCACTTATCTTATCTTATCTATCTAGATGAGGGCCCTTTCGGATACCATATTACTCCCTTTTTGAATGATGCAAAAATGTTTAACATGTCCCAGCGCAGAGAGTATCTATTTGCTAGTATACTATTTGATATGATTAAGACAGGTAGTCCAGATTATTTGTACTAGAAATTAAATTGGCCGTCAATGGCTGTTAAACACAGATCATTCAGGGCATATCTTCTGGTTCCATACAGACACAGGACCGGGTCATACCGGGGAATTTTTAGGTATAAGTAGTTAAAACAATTTGAACTGAGCTCATGAATGGCTATTGAGCCTACTGAGCTCATGAATAGGCAATGTTTGCGATCAGGCGTGCCATATTTTGCAAAAAGAAAATAGCCGCCACGTAAAATGTTCATTGAATAATGAACTCTATCTTCTTTTATAACAGATTCCAAATTAGCTACGAGATAGAATACCACACTTTTATAGCACGTAAATATATACATTTTTTACCGACTTCAAAAAAAAGGAGGAGGTTCTCAATTCGATTGTATTATTTATTTATTTCCTTTTTTTATGTTTGTTACCTCCGAACTGCGTCATATTTATGAACCGATTCGTACATTTTTTTTTGTTTGTAAGTATATGCTTCTAGATTGATCCCATTCTTTTCAAAAATCTAGTTGGATGATGGGAATTGAGGGAACCTCTCAAATGTATTAGGCACGCATGTAGTCATTTCGGTATTTTATATCATAACTCGTGTATTTACACCCGGAAATCACAAATGTGGTGAAGTGGAACTGATGATGAAGACCACAGATGTCTCCTGCAACTCCCCAATGATGTACTTAAAACTATGAAAGTACCTACGTCACAGATCCCGATAATGATTCCGTTGAAATAGCAACTAATGAAGTGCCAAGATGGACATCCATACTAATATTATAAATGCGAAACTCTTGTCTGTCTGTTGCCTTTTCTCGCTTAAGCCAGGTCCAGACCCAGAGGCGTGTAACGCGTAACGTAATCTACCGTGTAATGTAACACGAATTCTGCGTTTGGACGGCACTACGAGCATTACATGTAACGCTCGCGCTGGCGCTCGGCGTTATCCATCGGCTGTCGGTTTTAAAAATAAGAATAAGAATAAATGTATTGCCCAAACCTTAAATTTAGAGACAATGCAGAAACAGATACTAATATATTCTCCACTCGTAGACTAAATTATGCATATAAAAAAAAAATACAAAATATAATAAAGGTGAGGCAATGGGTACCAGTCTCAGCATGTAGGGCACCGGGTAGGGTGCCCGGCGCTGGTTTTCAGTCTGGTCCCGAGAAAGATAAAATAAATAAATACTATAAAACTAAATACTAGGAGGGTCGCAAGACTAACATTATTGAATAAGCCTACGCGATTAAGTCCCGTTTAGTATAAATAATGTATGAGAATCGTGAAAGTTTAAATCAATATATTATTGAATAAGTTTGCGCTTAGTTGCAGAAAAATAAAAAAACAAAAAAATTAACATAAAGTTGTAAGTGATGGTGCAGGTGCGTGTATGTGTATTGTTAATGTATGTGGATGTGTATGTATGTGCGTGCGTATGTAGATTGAGTCTTATTTTGTATTATATTGCATTGTGTTGAATTGTACTGTATTGTGGTATTTAAGCGCGAACGCAAAGGCGCTGACATCCACACTGTTGATTAAATGACTCGTAATCTTACATTACGCATTACGCGCGTCTGGACCCGGCTTTAGCGGCGACAGAGTCTCGGAGAGTCGACCATTTGCTTGTGTGGGCACGGACTTTGCCGGCCCCTTTTTGGTAAAGACCTCGCAGCTTCGCAACGCTCGATCTGTCAAAGCGTACTTGTGTGTGTTTGTCTGTCTGGCCTCCAAGGCAGTTCACTTGGAACTGGTAAGTGCCCTCAGCACGGAAGCGTTTCTTGCGACGCTAGGTAGATTTGTATCCCGCCGGGGACTGCCATCTCTGATCCGCTCTGATAACGGCACCAATTATAAAGGCACTGACCGTTACTTGAATGAAATTTGTAATTATTTGAATAGTGATAAGGATAATTTAAGATTTGCAATGTCTCGAATGGGCATTAAGTGGCAATTTGATTCCCCTGTTTGCCCACATTGGGGTGGTATTTTTGAGGCTGTTGTAAAAGTTACAAAAACGCATCTCCGCCGAGTTATTGGTGAAACGATTTTAACGTTCGAGGAACTTGCTACGGTATTTTGTAAAATTGAGGCTGTCCTCAACTCGCGCCCTCTCTGCCCTGTCTCGTCGGACCCAAATGACCTGGAAGCATTGACTCCTGGTCATTTTTTGATTGGCCAGCCCCTTACCGCGCTGCCGGAGTACCCCTTCAGGGAGGTAAAATCATCACGCTTAAGTCGGTTTGAGTTGCTACAGCAGATGACCCAAAGCTTCTGGCATCGTTGGTCGCAAGAATATTTGCACATCTTGCAGCAGCGCGTTAAGTGGACTGACAAAACTGATCCTCCTCACGTTGGAGATCTTGTACTAGTTAAGGAATCTAATTTATTACCTTTGTATTGGCGTCGTGGACGCATTGTAAATTTGTTGTATGGGTCTGACGGGGTCCCCAGGGTTGCGGAGTATATGGTCGGAGATTCGGTTTTGAAGCGAGCTGTAGCGAGCTTAGCCCGCCTGCCCATTTATTAGCAGACAGAGCTCCTCTGCCTGGAGCGGGGGATTGTTCGGTACCGGTCTTTTACCGCGGGTATCACTCGGTTGATAATCGGGGAAGAAAAAGACACGTCACTATTTGACGTTTGACGTCTGTCATTTTTGTAGTATAACCTAGAATTTTGCCCTTGCTGGTTTTGAACACCCCATTCTTTGATTTGTATTTGATTTTTGAGAAAGAATTCGGGACATTGATTTATGTTAATTGGAATCAGTTCATAATTGAGGCCAGGAGCTCATATCGAGGAGTTTTGTTTATGCCTGCCAGTGTTTGGAGCCCGAAGTGATAAATTAGTGGTGGTAGTTTGGTGCGCCTACGTGGTGAGCTATCATCCAGGAGCCAGGAAGTGTTCACCAGGACACGCGACGGCCTCGACACACACACTATTACTCATACATTCAGATACACATCCGACCCGGCCGACAGACAACGGCGGATGAAGCTTCCATCAAGGTAAAAGCGAATTCTGTCACATAAGGTCAGTTCGGGTATGTGCGCCACCGGGGAAAGTGCGCCT
Source organism: Epinotia ramella (assembly GCA_947578815.1). NCBI lineage: Eukaryota > Metazoa > Arthropoda > Insecta > Lepidoptera > Tortricidae > Epinotia > Epinotia ramella. Next base: position 809,599 of record CANPUT010000121.1, read on the forward strand.
CATTCATCATTCAGTCAGTCATTTAAATCAATATCAGCACTTACCCCAGGGGGCGCACTTTCCCCGGTGGCGCACATACCCGAACTGACCTTATATATAGAGTGCGCAAAGAGATGGCACTCTATTATTTGATGAATTGGACGAGGACTTCCGGCCGCATTACGCCGACGTGTTGCCGGTCCATATAAAGGTAACTTAGGTATATTGTTTCTCGAATGGATCGAAGTCTTTCTTAGAAGTTCTCACTTAGACTAAATCGAATCAAATCGAATTTGTTTAAATAACATAGAGAGTAAACCTACAGAAACTAGAATATGCTATTGCAAAAAGTGTTTAACGGCTTTATACTCTTACGAATAGCGTTCAGTTTTGAATGAAGTCGAATCGGCTAGCGGAAAAATATAAAAGTTTGTGATCTCCTTCACATCTGACGTCACAAAATTCTGTCGCGTTTTTAACAATTTTCCCCATCCCAAAAAGTGCTCAGCACCGCTAAAGAAGTTTTCACTTTAAAAAAAAAAAGTATTCGACCGAGCAAGCCTAAAAACTGAAACCATTTCAGTGGCCTAGACCTTTCGTAGCAAGGTTAACGACACCAGCTTAAGACAGATCGCAGCGCAATATTTCAAGACGCCATTGAGAAAATCTAGGCAGCCGCCGCATTCCACATTGTATTGAAAAAAAAAACTAAAATTGCCAGCCAATTACATCAAAACCAATGCTCCATTTTAATTCATTTTAAAATTTATACTTTATTACGATAATTTGGTTTACTATCCATTTAGCATCACTACGTTATCAATTTGAACATAAGGCCGCATGCCTATTATATGATTTCGTCCGCATATGCGCCGCGGTCGCGACCGAATCGGTCGACTAATGTCGCCTTTACAATGTTGCGATCGCCGCATAAATGCACTGGTGTAACCAGTTGTATTTTTTTACAACTTCAGTTCAGATTTTATTAACTTTAACAATGAGTACAACTGTAAAATTTATTTCCCTGGTGAAATTTAGTAGGTACCCTGCGTAACAATCCTTGGTTTTACGATGTCGTGTAATTCTTCAAAACTGTTTATACTCATATGAAAATAAGTGTAAATACGATCTTCATAAGAAGTCAGCTCTTGGCATAAATTATGGAAATCTCCAAATATTCCTCTTTTTTCTTTATTTCATGGACCCGGATGTCCGTTTAGATTTCTTCTCTTTGTTTTGCCATAAGGCAAGTAATAGCAAAATCTCGTCATCGCTATCTGAATCAGAGGATAACATTTTTGATCTTTCGGAATCTGTCAACTGTCGATTACCGCTTGATATGTCACACACGCCGCCTCCGCGCCGCTATCCCGCGCGAATACCGGGCGGGATTTTGGTGCAACGTCCTCCGCCCCGCATTCGCTTTACCGCAAAACCGCCTCCGCACCGCACCGCGCCGCGCCGCTCTCTGTGAGTTTGCACCTTAAAAAACATATCTTAGGCTTGTGGCACAATATGTATAGTATATTATTGCATCAGTAATTAGGGCGACATTAACTTCGTACTTCGCGCCTTTAAGTTGATATACAGAGCAACAGTTTTGTTTTACCCACAACCGTCTTCACCTTGACATGCAAGTCGATTGCGTAACACTTTGTACGTACGTCAGGTAGATCTTAATATTATAATTACATTTTTGGGGGTGCGCTTATGTTCACATATTTTTTTAAGTCCTATCATTGGAACTCCGAAAATAATTTTTATACAAATTTACAACAAATTAGTCATTATTCATAATAGTTCTTAATGTTCTTATTAATACCGATCGTAACTCAGAACCATTCGAATTCATAATGACAATTATCATAAACTTCTCATTTACTAATATTTATTTTAATATTTTTGTTGATCGTAACTCTCACTGGTCCGTTTCACTTAAATTCTTAATTTTTTTTTTTTTAAATACTAAAATTGATTTTCATAAATTATCCATGATTCAACTTACCTTACCTTTAATAAAAAAAATTGCATTGAGGTGTTAAGCCGCTTATTCACGGTCCATTTTACATATGATATTTACATGATATGATATATGATATAATTATAATTTTAAATAATGGATAAATATGGACCCCATTTTTTGTTTGGAATAATGACAGTTGTGTTGTCCTAACGTATATTCGAAAAGTTACGTAATCACTCTTCTATTGTACATGGACAATAGCGCCTGACATTTATCTTGCGTAGGTTTATGTAATGGGCAAATTATACACATACTCGTATCAACTTGGTTTTAAACTAAGCTAAATACATAGAACTATTTATCCTGGCCGGAATTTGAACCCAGACCCACTATCCAACTTCGAAGGCAATCTCAATACTAATAAAATTAAGCTAGCTGCGTCTTCAAGTTGTTAAACGAATTTGTTCAGAAAGTAAGTTAAGTGTTCTTTTATCTTTTTTTTTAGTTTGGAGATATAAAATTAACTACGTTACAATACTCTGTTGCAAGGTGCTAACGTAGTTTAATCGGGATATAACCATTAAAAGCGGCCAAGTGCGTGTCGGACCAAGCACAACGAGGGTTCCGTGCCTATTAAAAAGGTCGTATCGTTACTGAAATCACATTTACTCCTTACATCCTTTTCTTTAAGGAAGGCAGTTTTTTAGAAATATCTCAAAAACCTTTGAACCGATCTTGTTCAAAATAATTTTCGCTGAGAGAATTTAATAAGCCCTATGAGCAAGATTTTTTTCATATTTTTAAAATACATGGGTCAAAAATTAGAGGGGGAGAGACACAATTTTAGTGACTTTCGAGGAGATTAACTCCGACTCTATTCACTTAATCAAAAAATTGCTTAGAAACCTTATATTTATTTTAAAAGGCCTATCAATTGATGTGCCACACGTGGGCATGCAATGAAAAAAAAAAATTTGACTTTCAGTTTTATGTATGGAGTGCACCCATAAAAAAATTTTTTTTTAGTAATTTGATTACAAAACTATGTAGCGGTTAACAAAATACACCTATCCTGAAAATTTTATTCAAATACACCTTATAGTTTTCGAGTAAAATGCCTGTGACATACGGACGGACAACTTACAAATAGCGTTTTATGTACTTACTTTGAAAAGGACCTCTTAATTCGCCGACTTCGTAAGAACATACTTAAATAAATAAATAAAAATACATATTTGTTTATGAAGTGCAAAACTCCCAACGAATAACCAGGGATGGATTTATTTTTCATAGCCATAGCCTTGAGCGAGCCGCGCGCGCGGCGGGTCGCGTCGATGGCGGCAAGGCACGTTGCCGTCTATTAGTGACGTCATCGTTTCATATGAAGTTGCGTTTTGCGAAAAAGGGACAGAACATATACACTTTGAACACATATAACTTCGTGATTATTTAGCCCCGATGCATAAGTTTTCGTCCAGTCAGAGCATTTTTTAGGAAATAATGTTTTAGATAAAATTCAATACCGTTAAACACTATGTTATAATAGATCCAATTTGCGCGAAAATATTCCACACTCACAAAGTAAAAATATAAGGATACCACTTTTATGAGCAGTTCCTTCATTATCAGATCGATTGAGGAGGCGGGGCTTGCGGATCCATCTCTCTCTACGATTGGTAATAGCTTGGGTTAGACAGAGACGAAGGTGTGACGATTCGACCACCGTTTGTGCTTAGTGAAGATCCGCACGAGTTTCTAGTAGAAATACTAAGATATTCAGTAAGTAGTTAACGCAGTCTTCGGGTCGCGTTGCAATTCGCATTAAGGCAATATCGCTCGCGCAACGATAATTTGAAAATTCACTTATTAAAAAAAAACTAACATAAGCTTGAGTCTTGCTCACGTAGGAATATTGCCGTCTAGAATCTAAAAGAATTGTCAAGTCCCACTTCGTCCCATTCTTTAAATATACGCTTTACTTGGACTTCTGTTTATTGTGGCAATGCTAAAACTGGAGTCAAGTGCGGCAGTCGATGGCTCAGCAAACAGGATCATCGCTGCGTTCCCCGGCGCCGCCATTAGCTGATTGTGCTGCGCCTAAATAATAGATGCGCCGCGAATTGCTACCGAACTGCATGCATTATGTAAGTGTAGAAACGGTGGGATTGTGGACGGTAACCGATCGTATACATTCAGATTTGGAAGAAAAGTTGCAAACCATAAATTATCATCTCTTTTTAACGCGCTTTTATTAGGTCGACCTGTATGTAACTAATTTACAATAACAAACGGTATACTGCCCTCTAACCAAATACCACGGGCAAGTGGAGGATCTTATAACTTTTACCGAAGACGCGGTAGCTTACTTGAAAACTGTAAATCTTTGCAATAGTGAGCCATACGGTAAATAATAACAATATTGTATATTGTGAGAAAGAAAGAGATTCTTTATATAATTGATAGCAGAGATGTATTTATCTACCCTCCTTCTCACCTTAGCCTTATCCTTATCCCCGTTGCAGTTGCAGTTTTATTTTCGTTAGGAGCCCGGGGTTCGCCTGCCACATAGTCTCAAGTTTAGTCTTAGGCACTAGTTTTTGCGAAAGCGACTGCCGTCTGGATTCCATCAGGTATTCCAGGGGAAACTATTAGGCTTTGTTGGGATTAGGAGATTCATTGTACATTTTACAGTTAAATAAACAGTATAGGAATTTGCCGTATGGTCATTAATACAGGATTGTCACAAAACTAACCTATCCCAATATTTTTTTCCAAAGTTAATGCCTATTACGTTAGCAGACTCCCGAGTATCTGGGAGACGGAGCTTTGCTTTGTAAAAACATGGAAACCTCGGATTTTCGTTTTACCCATACACTAACGAACAAATATATAAATGTTACAGTCAGGATCATATAGTTAGTAGCAGCCAAATATATCGTAACAGATCCTTACTCCTATAGTAATAAAGACATGTTGCGATATATTTGGCTGCTATCAACTAATTCAACTATGTATACGATGCGGACTGTACAATAATATTAAATGAGGTAGTTTGAATTATACCTGTTTGGCTGACCGGCCAGCAACAAATAGATGCGGGATAAACCTCCCTGTGTGGCCTTAAGGGCCAACACAGTAGGAATGGAACATTGTTGGACAGTCCGAACATTATTCGGGTTCGGGTGAAATCGTATATCTTGGCATAAGAACGTGTAAGTGAACGAGTAAGTGAGAGAGAAATATAAATCCGAATAATATTCTAAATGCTCACAAATTGTACAAAACAGGAAAATACAGTGAATCGTTTTAAAATGTAGCCTCTTCGCGTGGAGTGGATTCCTTGGATTATCACGTGTCATTAAAAAAAAATAGAAACAAGGGTACTTTACTTACCCACCAACATCAAAGCAGTCGTACTCCAGTTAGTTTAAACATTCATACTAATTGTACTTTTGTTTGTGGGCCCCAAAATTAAAAGAACAACTTTTGATCTCCGTTAATCTGTTTACTCGAAATACGGGTCTTTTATCCGCGAGTGTGGCAAACTTCCAAGGAAACAATAATGGAATTAACTTTCTTTTGTTACAGAATGATATTCTCCTCATATTCGGCGCCGATTAGCTAAGATTAAGGTGAGTTGAATTAGGAATAATTTGTTTCGTTAACGCTGTACTGATCCTCTTAGTGGCAACAATGGAGTTCTTTTGAGGATTACCATTGCTGCGATAGAACCCAATCGAACGACTTTGAGATAACAGAAGAGATCTTTTTCATAAACGGCCATGAAACCTAATTTAGTGAACTACAACTACAACGTTAAATTAAAACGAAACTTGTATTTATTCAGCGGTTTCATGAAGGTTAATCATTCTCGAAGGTAACATAAGGTAACGAAATACAGAAATAAAATGCTTAAATTGAACTAGTACAAATAAAGGCAGGATTTGCTGGAAATATTAGATGAAGGCGAAGCTTAACGTCGGCAGAAAATTACCAATTAATCCGGCCTTTCCCGTCAGCGATATGTTCTGGCTTTACTATTTCGTCAGTTATAATGATTTATTGCGCCTTTGTCCGTTTCCGCCGTCGTATTAAAGCTGACATAATACTTTCAGCGGGCTACTATATAAACGATATTTCGATATATCCATCGCAAAATGGAACTAAATGGGACTTTTTTTTCTTACATCAGTTCGACCGGGAATTAAACTGCGGTTTGGGATTAGGTACCTACTAATGTTTAGGTAGACTAACTCGGTCATTAGAATAATTATCGGCTATAATAAAAGTAGATAATAAAAAATATTTCACATTTCGAAACAGTACGGAATGAAAATATTTGTGTTCATTCAGCTGTAATGAAATGAAAGACACTAAAGTAGGTTCTGATTATTACGGAAATGTTTTCTATTGTGCACCTGTAATTTTTAGTTGATTACAATCTTGAGCTGTTTGTAAGCTTTCGCGTAAGTACCTATAATGTTTAATTAAAAACATCACATTTTCCGCCCAGGTCGGAAAAGGTACTCGTAAGCTCCTGGACGAGAATCGTGTTAATATTAAAATTACGGTTTCCGCAAACTAAATGAGTCACTTTAAACATGTGGCCGCATTTTGCATCAGAATTTCGATCTCATAAGCGTTTACACTCGAGGGGCAACAGTAACGTCGAGTGAGACGTGGAAAAGGGATTTTTTTATATTAAACCAGCTGCATTGACGTGAGGGCGCTCCACGGGAAATTAAGTGACATTAGAGGTATAATGCTGGCGGGGCCGTGAAAGCGGAGGGCTGTTGTAACGCCACGGTAGAGCCTGTAGTGTTCCGGCGCGGAGCCGAGCCGCCGCGCAGCCTAGTGAGCGGAGTAGACCACCGGGCACAACTGGCGCTTCGACGCGAAATAAGGAAATCTACCGACCTCTTTCTAATTGTGTCCGTCACTCGCGACAGGAGTCGCAACGTGACTGGGCAGCTACTGTTGTGGTAGACTTTCAGCGCCGGAGATAGTCGCAGGCTATTAAACAATCTACGGTACCGACGACCTATACTTACACATTTTGGGCTTCTCACGCAAGTCTCCTCTAGAAGCATGAACGAATTTCGGTCTCTCGCTTATATAGGTTTTAGGTGTACGCCGGCTGGGTTCCCGCAACTCGACGTATTATTCGTGCCAACCCAGTTCCACCAGGAAGCCTAAGCAGACCATTTATGTTGCCGACGGCCTCCGGTAGTGACCCCGGTGTTCCGAGGTGCCCAATCGTATTACGCGCGTGGCCCACCAATTACGCGCGGAGTTTGGATAAGCCGGTACGGTTAAATACGCGCCAGTTGCGCGTTGCAGCGCGCGAGGACCTTTGACAGGTTGGTCCTATTAAAAACCCGATCCTAGGTCGCGGTCTCCGCTTAGAGCGCGCTGACCAGCGCCAAGGAGTGTGCATCGGTTTGGGAGAGATCCTGGCTTCAACGTCTCGTGGCGCTGTACTCACGTTCGCTGATGGTCTAGTGCCCACAGTGAGGACTGCGCTGAGGGATCCGCTGCCTGAAGTACGGTTGGCTGCTGCGAGGACCTTTGACAGGTTGGTCATTTAAAAAAAACAATGTGAACCGCTGCCTTAAGTGCGTCTAGCTACTGCTAGAGCCTTGGGCAGGTGAAACACTACTCGAATACAATTGTAATAAGGTTCATTATCAACCGAGCGAGATTTAGGAGACATCTTTCAACGGAGAATCTTGTATAGGGTTCAAGCAAAGGGAGAGGAGGGTCATTGTAGTAATCAAATAACATTTTCTGTTCTTGACCAACCGACTTCAAGGAATACTAATTTATTTACGAGATCCACTGCCTAAAGCCCTATGATCATCGATATCGTGGTTCAGACGACATTCAACTTAGTGCTTATTTGCATACAGATTAAAATTAAATGAAATGAAATGAAATGAAATGAAATGAAATATATTATTAATAACAATTGTTACAGGTCGAGGTACAATATTGAGCTTTCAATAGTTTTAAGTACAGTTTTTTGTATTAGGTATATGTCAATTATCTACATATCGTATTCGAAGATTTTTATATGTCACACTATATTTTATAGCTTTACAAAATTATTGGTAGACTAAAGAACTCGTCATATGAATAAAATGACTCCTGCGTCAACCACTTTTTCAGCCTAACCTTGAATGCTGCGGTGGAAGTTGCATCCCGTACAGAGTCCGGCAGGCGATTGTAAATAGAGGGGCCTGCATAGTACACGGATCTCTCAGACTTGGCAAGTCTGTGTGAGTCGGCGATCAGCCTGTTGTGGTGTCTATTACTGCGCAGGTTGTAGTTGGTGTTAATGCCTCTGCGCTTGAACATATCCAAGTTCTCGTGTGTGAACACTGAGACCTGGTATATGAGTAAACAAGGCAGGGGATGACGCGCACCGCTCTCTTCTGCAGCCTGAATACCCTCTCGCGTTCCGCGGCCGAGGCTCATAGATCCACACCATAGGTTAAGATGGAATGAAAGTAACCATAATTTGCTTTCTTGACATTGGTTGGATCTAGGCTCGGCCGTAGCCTGCCGAGAGCAAAGCAGGCTGACGACAGCCGCTGGCATAGTGCGTCAATGTGAGGAGACCATTTTAAACCAGCGTCAATAGTTAATCCTAAATATGTGACTTGGTTGACTTGAGGTCATTAGACCCTTTTCACGAAACAACACGAAACAAAAATATTGAATTAAATAAGTTGTTTCGTAAAAAGGGTCTAATATGTAAGTTCTTTAATTTGCATTTACCGGTTTGATTGAGCTGAAATTTAGGCATAAGTACCTACTCATGTAAACAGGAGAGCTAGGATACAGAAAGTATACATACAGACCTAGCCCCCCCAAATCGCTAAACCGATGCCACAATTTGGAACCCCATGAGCAACAGTACACGCTTTTCCTAGATAAAGTTAATAAACCATTTGTCCGAACGCTCTTTAGTAAAATGTTCGGTTACTATTAGTGACATGACCAAGTGCTAAAAATATCTCAATCTCTAACAGTACTACAAATGAGTTGAGTTGTCTCAGAAACTACAGTTTCTCTCAGATAATATTGCATGTGACATAACAAAATCTCACCAACTTCATAAACCGCAGTTGAATTTAATCTGAAAGTATCTTTAATGTGAAGTATACAGTACGAGGCCGTGCGATATTCTTGAGTGAGCGTATGCGTAGTACGCCGCTGTCCACTGTCGCAGTTTGGATGGTTTTTTTATGTCATAGTCAATTTTATCCCTAGCTCCCCGATTTTAGCCGTGTTTCATGGAAATCTGTTTAGCCGTTTTGAGATATTGGACTTCAAAATGAAAATGTCGGGGGTTTTTCAACTTTTCCAAGTTGTAGTTATTATAAGTTGTCCCGTGAACATGGACGTTGCTGAATTTTTTATGTAAGTTTTTCAGCTACCTACTAATTATAATTAAACTACCTGAGTTTTGTACCTACGTATTGTAATGTAAAGTGTAATTATAATACATACTAATGTAATATGATACATATAGCGTAACGATTTGGAAGTTGGACTTGAATATTGCGGGGTAACGGAATGACCTGAACTTTCCTTCACTTGAGAAACCCTGTTTCGCCTATCCTATTTAAATGGCATCCGAACTGATAGGTTTGCGATATACTTACAGCTACCCTACGCCGTTCTACGGCGTGGCCGTGCCGTGTAGCCTCGCAAATCGCAATAACTTGGGGGGCGTCAACCTGCGACTCTTTAAGGTTGTTATTGTCGTATCGAGATACCGGCTATCGGTATTTTATTACACTATTTTAATCGTCATATAGAAATTCATAAATAGCATACGCTAAAAGTGCAAGATTTACTTACGGGACTCCAGGAAATTAAGTGATTACTAATTTGGTCATCGTCCTTTGGTATCGAGATAGTTTGAGTCCCGGGGAAGGACATAGGATAGTTTTTATCCCCGAAATCATTCCCTAAGGGGGTGAAATGGGGGGGTGAAAGTTTGTATGGAGCTGCGCGATATAAAATAAATATGATATAAACGAGTTCCACGCGGACGGAGTCGCGGGCAGAAGCCAGTCCACCCCCTTTCTTCCCGTGGGTGTCGTCGTAAAAGTCGACTAAGGGAGCAGGGTTGAAGTGTGTTGTGTGCCATAGGCTAGGCTATAACCTATCACTGCGTTATCACATTTTGTCGATCTTTTATACCCACATTTATGCTAAAAGTGGCACTGGAACATAAGTTTCGTGTGCTCTGTCTACCCTTTTTCGGAATAAAGGCGTGAATGTACAGTACATAGATACATGTATGCTCTTATAATATTACTTCCTCAAGCATACTTATTACACAAAATCCTCTATGCTAGCAGAGATCACAATTAAAGTGTATGGACCCGGTTTGTGCATTCAGATGGCTGTCAATTAAGGTCTGTTTACACTTTTTTATGTCAATCAATGTGTTGTCTAGCTTGGCTAATAGGGAATATTCATGTTTTTTTTTTATTTTTTTTATCTATTCTATAAGTAATTATATAAACGGAAAAAAATATAACACTATCACAATATTATTAAATAAGCTAAAAATAAATAATTAAAACTACTATAATTTTCGGACGATCGCAAAAATCGATGCGGAGTTTTGGAAGGCAGGGTAAGAACGGGACGCATCCCGCGCGCGTGTTAGGTTAGGTTTGTACATTATAAATAGTGGTCGGAGTTTCGGTGGCAAATTTCACAGATGTAAATGGAGTCGCCTAACTATTTTTTTGATTAAACGAATAACGATTAAATGATTAATTTTGCATAATACTTACTCCTTATAAATTATCTTGCGAGCATTACCTACTTATACCACGATAACACAGGACTACTAATAACACAAGTATGTAAAGTAATAAATCTAGCCATTTTATCCATTTCATAAATATATCATCCGGAATAGCCTCATCCCAATTTATAGATGATTTCCAAGTGTCGCGAAGCAGGATTCTTCCTTGTATGGTAAATGGCGCTAAAAATCCAAACACATCAAAAATAGACATAACTACTTTTAACATTATTCTTTTAGTAGGCTTTTGATGGCCTAAAACAATCTGCTCAGGAATGCGCTTCAGAGATAGATCGAATCCCAACTCGTCCGTAGCCGGGTACCAGATGAGCCCAAGTGTGCGCTCGCCCTCGAACTGCTGATCAATTTTAAACCTTACTGCAGCGGTCCCGAGGGTTTCATTTGGAACGCTGTCTAAAACCGAAGTACTATTGCTGGTCCAATTGCGAATCTCAAAACCACCTTCCGCGTGTATTTTAGCTATAGTTTTTACCATTTTAACTGCAGTTGACGCGATCGTTACAATTGGTTACATGCAATTCCCAACGCATGCCGCGCAGTGCGCATGGCAGTGCCCGCTGCTGGGCTGGGGCTTGCATAAGCGTGGCGTATGTGATACGTTAATATAATTCTGATAAAGTACTTTTTAAGCTTACTGAATTCGTGAATTTTCTTGTGCTGGGAATATTCCCCAATCAAATGACTACGGCACATCATTAGGTAAATTGAGATTCCCAGTATCTAGCGGACTGGCCAAGAAACATTCCTGTAGTAAATTCATAAAAAGGTATAGTATTTAAACATAAATCGGTTCTGGCGCTTCGCCGGCCGCTGCCGCGGCACGCTCGCTTCGCTCGCTCGGCTCAAGCACTGTAGGGATGTCATTTTCACTAGCACAGCGTATCCTCAATCTGCGTAATAAACTAATTCAGCACAACTTGCAAGTTTAACTATCGCGAGAATATCAATTAATTGCTGGGAACATAACCTATAATGAAACGACCGTTTAGCAGTTGACAAGGAACTAACTTTTTAATAAGGCACAGATTACATACGACAAGATACACAGTATACATGAACTATCATAAAAAAATGGATCTGGATGTTCGAAAATACAGGTGCGACAGACAGTAAAGATTCAAAACTCTGTTCGCCCTCGTTCAGTCCGCGACGAGGACACAGTCAAAGAAGTTGAGGCATCGGTTCGTCAAAACCCGTGTTTATCATCCGAAAGCGAAGTCAAGCATTGAACATTACAAAATCATCCGTACATTCGATTTTAAAGAAAGATTTGCATTTAAATGCCAATACAATTCAATTGCTTCAAGATTTGAATGATACGGACTACGCTAATCGATTGCATTCGAAATGCTGCAGCGTAAATCACTACACGCGTGCCGAGCGGAGCTCGGTCGCCCAGGGACAATACATAATTGCTACAACGAAGAGGTACAGTAAAACGCTGATTGTTTTGTTTGGGATTAAATCCGGGTCATTGAGACTGGCGGGCAGCTCTGTGTCTGTATAACACCCCTCTCTTTGCGTCGGGGGTTAAAAATAGATACGCGCAGTTCGTCGCGTTCAAGTCGGCAAGGCTTTAGCATGTTTTTGTCCTTTGGCGAACTTCCACAACTTTATTGCCTCTGATTTTACTGTGTTGTTTAGCAGAGAATATGCTTTCCGTTTCGTGATACCACACCCATCCAAAGACTGACCGATTCCGATTCCGACTCGCAGGCGCCGCTAGGCTATGAGCGCTTCAAGAGATGATGCAGACGATGATGGTTTATTTTTAAATTATATTTGTTCCCTGTGTCATATAGTTTAAAATTTGATCGTGGTCATTTCCACGTTAAATTAACACGAAACAAAAATATTAATAAAATAAGTTTAAGTTGTATAAGTATATCGCATTATCATAGTTTGATTGAACACTTTGTCCGTGCAATATTGTTGAACTCGCCTGTCTGTCTGTAGCAAGGTCCCAAACGGATAAACCGATCATAAGTGCGTTTTTTTTTACCGACTTAAAAAAAAGAGGTTCACAATTCGATTTGTACAGTTTTTTTTTGTTGGGTGGGTCCCATTTTTTTCAAAAATTCAGTTGGATGATGGGAACCATGAGGAATTGAGGGAACTCCTCAATTATATTAGGCACGCGTGTAGTGACTTTGATATTTTCTATTATAACTCGTGTATTTACACCCGGAAATCATACATTTGGTGGAGTGGAATTGATGATGAAGACCACAGATGACTTATGGAATTCCTCAATTAATGTAAGTACTTAAAAGTACAAAAGTACGTCACAGATTCTGATAAGATTCCGTTGAAATAGCAAATAATGAAGTGTCAAAGGTGATCCTTTTGGAATCGACGGAAGTCTTCAAATATTATTGGGCCACATACAGCGATTGGGTTTTTTTGTCTAATGCATGTGGTAAATTGGAAAAGATTGTGGAAATGTTCTCGTGGCTTGGTGGAGTACTAAACTGAAGTCGGTTAAAACTTTGTTTTTAAAGTAAATTATTTATTTGTAAGCCTTGTTGTCGAGATGCCGGCAGCGTGCTCGTGCTCGTGCCACGTTCGTCCCCGCGCGCGATCATCGACAAACTAAGGCAACTAAGCTGGCATCCCGCACTCGGGCGCCGAGATGACCGAAGCCCCATGCCGGCTGCGCCACGCTTTATCTGATTACCTCATGGAGCAAGGACCTTTCGACACAAAGCTCGCCGTAAAATCTACCTTGAAAATTCGTGCCTTCGCGGCGAAATTGTCTTACGAAATGCTTTTTTACGATGATTGTTTGACAACCCGGTATTTGGCAATTATTGATTAGTTTTCTGAAATCTATTAGGGTTAAGTAGGATTTTCAACAGGGTTGCTGCAAAATTGCGTACCTATAGGAAAACAAACTTTAATAATAGGATGCAACTGATGCGGGATTCGAACCCAGGACCTTCAGCTTCGTAGGCAGCGTCACTACCCACTAGGCTAACCGGTCGTCAACTTACTTACATACAAATTGCCCTATAAATACGTCAAAGTTTATATAAAATACCAGCTATATCAATCTTCATCATATATCATCTACATCAGCTCATTGTGCTTGAAAAGCAACCTAGTTAACATGAGCGATCGCGTTTATACACATGCTATACTATTAAACGAGCAATATTTGTATAAATGTTTATTTGCATTCACGTTCTCGGAAACGGCTCTGACGATTTGCTGTTGTCCACGTTAATCCCCTAGCCTGATCCCCCCAGCGGAAAAAAACGGTTAGGTGAACTGCGACCCTACAGCGCGCGAGCCAAGCGAGCGTGACGCGGCAGCGTGCGGCGAAGCGCCATAACCGAACATTATCTTTTTTAGCTGACAGCTGTCATCTCAGTACAATTTATAACCTTATAACGTAAAATTGTACTGAGATGACAAGGTCATAGGGATCAAGGTTCCACGGGCCCACTATAGTTGAATTAAAATAATTGCCGCTAATTCCCCTGGGTGATCGGGGTCAGGTGAGTAACAGTGACGAACTGGAGTTCAAGTCATTGGCGGCGAATGAGTTGAAGCCCCCTCCAAACCAAAATCCGGATCCGCCATGCGGCACTTGTATCGTAAATAACTATTACAATGCATGTGCTCGAAAAGAGCGTTTTCCAAGCACCCAAATCGTGCGGAAAGTGCCACTTTTTCGCACTAGTACTTTTTACTTTTCAATTTTTTTTTAATTTTCAAGTCCGTCGTCGACTCGCAGGGGCCGCCAGGCTATGAGCGCTTCTCGCCATTAAAACCATAAAAAATATAGACCTTGAAAGTTTAGAAAGAATATGCATTTTTAGGGTTCCGTAGCCAAATGGCAAAAAACGGAACCCTTATAGATTCGTCATGTCTGTCTGTCTGTCTGTCTGTCTGTCCGTCCGTATGTCACAGCCATTTTACTCGAAAACTATAAGGTGTATTTGAATAAAATTTTCAGAATAGGTGTATTTTGTTAACCGCTACATAGTTTTGTAACTAAATTACTAAAAAAATTTTTTTTAGGGGTGCACTCCATACATAAAATTGAAAGGCAAATTTTTTTTTTCATTGCAAGGCCACGTGTGGCACATCAATCGATAGGCCTTTCAAAATAAATATAAGGTTTCTCAGCAATTTTTTTGATTAAGTGAATAGAGTCGGAGATAATCTCCTCGAAAGTCGGAAATATCGGTGGGAAAGGGAACATTTTTAAAGTACGACCGTATAACGGGCAAGAGTGGCAAGACAAGATAATATGGTTTACGTCAGCTTCCTCAGCACCGCAGTCACATTTAGGCTCACTCATAATATTAAATTTACCCAGATGAGAAGAAGCACACGTATGGCCCAATCTCTAAAATATTTTATCTACGCACATATCATTAGTAAAACACCCCGTAAACTTGATAGTGTTCGAGGGGAACGTTTTTGAATGTAGCCTCACAAATTGGCTCTTAGACCGTTGTATTTGTACGACGCACACTGAAATTTTCGGGAAAAGAAAAAACTAACCGAAGATGTAACTTAATCATATTTTTTTCTAAGTAAGTATAAATTATATTAATATGTGTGTTTTGCCTAGCATGAAACATTTTAATATGTTAATGATTCAAGGCTGAAGTTGACATTGAAATGATGGCAAATTTTTGTGCTTTTCTGTCGTATTATTTACATAGTTCAAACCTCGATCAGTCCCAGATAACACAAGCTTATGATAATAGTTTCTTAATTTGCAACAAAAAATATATTATTAGTGGTTTTTGACGTCTCTCACCAGAACTTCTGTAGGGTAGGTGAGCAACAATCAGCACAAGTCGCATTTCTTCTTCGTATAAAATATCAGGAAACGCAAAGGAAACTACCTCGAGAGCAAAAGTTTCGGGTCACTAGCATTTACTTCAATATCTTGAAAACGAATAAAGCTATCGTATTGAAATAAATTGAACCTTATAGACAATCTAATGTTACTAAAATAAAATGCATTACATTTACTACTGACAATTTATTTTATTATGTTTAAAACGACAAATTAAAAATGGCGTCATTTTGCTTGCAAAACCAAAACTGAAAATATTGAACTTTTTATATTTACAAGTAGTTTTAACACAGTTTAGTACTTGGTATTACCCCCACGTGTTGTCTGGACTGCTGCAATGCGATTCGGCATGCTGTACACCAAGTTTCTGAAACACTGTTGGGGAATGTTCTCCCATTCCTCTACCAATGCATGTTTCAAGTCACGAAGCGTAATTAAAGTATGGCAAGTTATCAACGCTGAAACTGGGAAACGCAAGATAAGAGATCCGCACTACAGCCTACGAATTGATGATACCTTAGTGTGTTCTGACCATGAAGTAGCGGATCATTTTGAGCGGTTCACAGAGAACACAACGAGTAGTCATCAATGGGACCCAATCAGCAGGGACAACTGTTGCTCTTGGTGTTCCTCAAGGCTCGATTCTGGGTCCGTTTCTGTTTCTGATTTACATCAATGACCTACCAAATGTGTTGCAAGATAAACATGATATAGTGTTATTCGCAGACGACACGTCGTTTATCTTTAAGGTAGACAGGAAAGAGAAAAGCTTCGATGGTATTAATGATGCGCTCAACACTGTTGTGAAATGGTTTACAGCAAATAACTTACTGCTAAATTCCAAGAAAACAAAGTGTATCAGATTCACTTTACCTAATGTCAAGCAGGTAAACAATACCAAGATCAAATTAAAGGACGAGGAACTGGAATTTGAAGATATAAGAGTGTTTTTAGGTATCACCTTGGACTCAAAACTACAATGGCATGCGCAGATCACCGCCCTAGCCGGAAAACTTAGTTCGGCAGCCTATGCAGTAAGACGCCTAAGACAGTTAACAAACGTTGAGACGGCCAGGCTGGTGTACTACAGTTACTTCCACAGTGTTATGTCCTACGGAATCCTGTTGTGGGGGAAGGCGGCTGATATCCAGACCATATTCGTGCTACAGAAACGAGCTGTACGCTCCATATACGAACTAAAAGCTCGAGATTCTCTCAGGGACAAATTTAAGGAGGCAAACATTCTTACTGTAGCATGCCAATACATTCTTGAGAATATCATGTATGTGCGGAAAAACCTTCATGAGTTCAAACTCAACAGTGATATCCACGACTTAAACACCAGAAGTAAAAACAACATCGCAGTGAAGGCCAGTCGTCTCCGCAAGGTTAGCACGTCGTTCGTGGGGAACTGCATACGTTTTTACAATAAAATACCCACTGAAATTGTTAATTTACCGTACAGGAGATTTAAGTCTCATGTTAAGAGTAATTTGCTAAGCAAGGCGTATTATACTGTCAACGATTTCTTAAACGACAAAAATGCCTTTAAGCCAGTAGTATTCTGATTCTATTAGGAATATACCTAAATACATGTAATCATTATAAGTACCTACCTGATATAACTGTACCGTTTTATGTAAGAAGAGAGCACGTAACGCTGTTTCTCGCCGAACAAGTCGCTTAATCTTTGCTATTATCAATGTCCGGTGGCTTGAATATGTCATGCTCGCTTAAAGGGCTTTGCTTACGGTGGCGTCGTTGATCGGGTCGCCACCTTCCCTAACATATGGTTGAGGGAGGCGATGGCTGAGATATGCGTCATACTCGTGATCGGGTGCTGTTTGTGGAGTCCGGACTGTTCATGCTTGCAAGGGCATAGTACCTAATTAACTACTTAAATACTAGTGTTATTATTATTATTATCGTATTGACGAGAGACATCATTCTGATCTTGACACGTTTTATTGTTATTGACCCTGTACATCTCTGACAATATAACATAAACACAATACAACATAAACATATAACATTAATGTTCTTTTTTTGTTTTGACGCTTAGAGACCGTATACATCTCTTAGAATAATTATTAATTGTATTTGGACGCTCAGAGACCTTATACATCTCTGGAATACTGAATAATATCATTAACTTCTGTTAATGCTGATACAGATCTTATATCGAATGTAATGGTCATATTTTGCAGTTTTGTTTTGTTTACATTAATTTTAAATTATTATTGTGTAAGATTACTATTTTATTGTAAATTACCGTTTGACATGTAAAAGTGCCCTTGTGGCCTATTTGCAGAATAAATAATTGATTTGATTTGATTTGATTTGAAAGGAGGATCTCGTTGTCTTACACGTCGTCCTCGGTGCTCGTCCCCGGCATGCTGGCCACACCATGGGACGAATATTCACCTCATCAAGGTAGTCTTGCACTACACGAGCAGTGTGGGGACGGGCGTTATCGTGCATAAAGATGGCATTCTCACCAAGTCTTGCCATAAATGGACCGACGTGCTCGTTGAGGATTTCATCCACGTATCTTACGCCATTAAGAGTACCGTTTTCGATCAGTACAAGCTCTGTTCGGCTTTCCGCAGAAATTCCAGCCCACACGAGTACCGAACCACCACCGTATGCCACCTTTTCTTCAATACAGGCTTGCATAAATCTTTCTCCTGGTCTTCTGTACACCTTTGCCCTTCCGTCGTGTGTATACAGCATAAATTTTGATTCGTCCGAGAACCCGACATTTGACCAATTTTCAATCGTCCAATGCGAGTGTTCGCGTGCATCAATTCGTCTTGCTATACGATGGTGCCTCTCGAGTTTCGGACCATTTGCGGGTCTAAATGGTTTCAAATTACCTTCAGCAAGTCGCCGTCTTACAGTCCAAGCAGAAGGGTTGCTTCTACCAAGCCCTAAAAAATGATGAGTCAGTGCTGTTCCTGTAAGAAACCGATTTCGCAGCATAGAGTTGACTAGATATCGATCTACCCGTGCCGTCGTACACCTGGGTCTGCCTGTTATTGGTCTGCGTAGGATCGAACCAGTTTCTAGAAACCGCTGGCGAACACGCTGAACTGTAGACAACGATACACCGACTATTCTTGCTGTTTCTCGCTGACTGCTCCCATTTTCCAGGATCGTGAGGATTCTCGTACATTCCTCAGGTGTGAGTGACATAATTACTGTCCCACTTCAACTAATTATCGTCATTATTCGTCAAAAACTTTTCTCGTATTGTAGATTTGCGAGGATTCAAAGAAAAACACTGCTGCGTGGAAAATCAACGAGGTGTCGGGTAATTACGCGTATGCCAATAAGGATCTCTTCTGAGTTGGCTACGATAATCCTAACACCATATTTGCTAAGGTTTGTTCCGTGTAAGTAAACAATACTAAACAAGGTGGAAAAGTGGAAACATATATTTTAGGCCCACTGTATCAGCTATTGGATCAGAGCACACACAGTATCCCTCAAAGCAGTTTTTCTACATAATAATGAAAAATCAGAACTCACCATAGAAATATTTTATTTAAATTCCAACCGCACTTCATGACACTGCTTCTAAACACATACATAATATTAGTTCTAGGCGTAGTTGCACCAAAATTTCATCTACTCGCACTTGTTTATTATTAGCACACGCGAACTGATTAATCCGCCTGCTACATTACACAATACTGAGATAAGAAAAATAAGGCCGTCCGCACACTGAACGGAATTCAGTCACTGAATCATAATCTGAATCACTCACGAGCAAATAAAACGGTACACTTAGTGCGGAATTGCTACCGTTTTTTGCTGTTGAGTGGGCCGGTCCGTCCCAATGCCCGACACCTTAATGCTAATAGTTCTATTGTTTTGACATAAAGCCTGCTGTACACACTGGGCCAACGTTGACGCGTGAACAAAAGGCAGCTATGCATTAGAGGGAGAGGGCTATAATTCGATCTCTTTCGTTTACATAGCTGCCTCCTGCTCACGCGCCAACGTTGGCCCAATGTGTGCAGCCGGCATAAGATTGCGAGTGTCATGTAGAAAGGTCAATGTCGGGTTCTGGGACGTTTACCTTACTAAACCTTTCTAACGAACTTTCCTAAGTATCTTTCTTGGAACTCATAAATTAAAATGCAACGAAGTACAGTATTCGTATACTATTGATATATAAATAGGCCAATTACCTAATTTACGATTACAGACTGGTCAGTTTTAAATATGGCGCTGGAGGCTGTCATTCCATAGAAACTTGTCATATTTTACAGGCGGTTTGATGCAACCAACCCTTAAGGGGGGGGGGGGGGATGCCTTGATTCGAGTCGACCACGGCCCCTTCACAGAGACACGCGTTAACCTTTCGCGCACGAAAAAAGAGATGCACCACTTCTCTCTTTCCTCTGTAGCGAGTTGTTGTGACAAATAGTAAGTACCTACGTAATTAGTTAGTTATACTGGGCGTTTTTCCGCAAGTCGACATCTAGTGTGCCTATTTTGCGTGAATCGGTGGGATAGCGCTACTCTAACCACCCCAGCTCCTCCAGAAAGTTTGTGAGCGCCTTGGTGTTGAACCTCGGTTCATTTGCGGTCAAAACGGAAGTCCACGAACTCAATCTCATCGGGATAAAGCCGGAATTCCATTGCACAAACTTTTGTCAATTGCAATTTTATTTCTGTTGATTGGCTAGAGTAAGCTTGCGGGCGTATTAGAGGTATGAGGAAGCTATTACAAAGGGTTTAGAATGATATTTGATTAGCAAATGTATTTTTAACTGCACGATTATATTTGGCATAGAAAAGCGTTCATAACCCGGCTAATACCAAGGGATTTAATGTCTTGCTTTCGGTAGGGTTTACATGACCTATAATTCGGCATTGTCGAGCATGTGGTTTGAAAATACCATTCTTAAACAATCCCTCGTAAATATACACAAAGCCGCCAAATATACAAAATATATTGACGACTTTCGTCGTTCCGACTATGACGAATATGACGATATCTGGGATTCTAAGCATAAACTGGAGGCAAGTGCATCTTACAGTAAGGACATATTTTTATTCGTATTGAGTTGCGCATTCGCTTGACGAAGCTCGTAACTGCCAGAGGGCAACTGCTTCCGCAAAATCTAGTAGTTAGGTACCTACCCCCTTAGCAGTGGTCGATCCAGGTGGCGAACCCTGGGCTCTTTTAGGATGCGACTGCGATAGCGTTATACGCGGGACACCGAATAAAGAACTTCCGATGAACCCGACACATTATGTTGCTGCCAACACCGACAATACACGATAGTTAAACAAACAGATCTACAAAATTATACTAAATTTATTACATTTATACCTACTTATTTTAATCAAGGTGTTTTGATTGTGACATAGAATAATGGTAATACAGATGATCGTGAACGTTTGCAAAGTTAAAACACGATGAATTTATTTATAAATCGCTAACCACAAGGCTTTAGCGATGGTAGAAAGTATATATTAAGAGTAAGTAAGTATATATATCATTTGGCTAAGGCCCAATGTTCTCTCGCACGTCGGGACTCCGAAGCGTAGTGACAGTCACAGTAGGTAATCAATTAATGTTACATGCATTATCTCTACCCAAAGGTCGCTTTTTAGTGATAAGACCGCCTGTTGTCTACGTTTATGTACTTAGGTTTAACGTTTATTTTTATTTTTTAACCCCCGACGCAGAGAGAAGTTTAACGTGTCTGTGTATCTGTTTGTGGTATCGTAGCTCCCTGTTAGGTGGGTAGGCGCGGCAATGAAACAAGACGATCGGATATAGACTGACTGTATTGTATAGATACCGTGCATTATACATAACACTTTTCCCCCTTAATTGTTTTACAGCAATTAACAATAACTTATCTGCATAGCTAAACAGCTGGTTACTGGTATGTGGTAGAAATGTATGTACAAACTCCAAACAATCACTAGCTAATTACATATATTTGCTAGAATTTTTTTGGACTTAAACTTTTACCTGAAATATTTATTTCTTTATATAATTCTATATCATTGGGTCAACAGCTGTTGTATTGAGGTTATGAATTAAGCAGCTTATAAAAGTAAATTGTAAGTTATATTTTTTCGCATATGTCATTATTCACCTAAAATAGCAACTTTTTACAACCAGACAGTAAAATTTATTTCGCAATCAGCAATAGTATATTTAGCAGTACCTATAACTCATCTATACAAATGCCTAGATCGTTGCCGTTTAATGGGAACGCTTCGTGTCATTCGATCACGCGAGTCCGTGAGACCTCTTCTTGACGTAATGCAATTAAATAAGTAACGTATCCAATCGTTTAATGGGCATAAGCGAGCATCCTACAACTTTCGTGGCATGAAGCAATGTAACCAAATCAATTCGCAACTTGCTTTTTTTGTAAATAATTATGCAGTGCTTTCTTAAATTCTCTAACACTCTCTAAGTCTCGAATGGCCTTTGGTGTTTTGTTGAAGACTCTTAATCTTGGGTAAACACGCGTGTTTAATAACATTACGGCACCAGAATAATTGCTAGATGTCTGTATCATCTGTAATATTTACGGTATAATGGCCTGGTGTACCTATTATAAATATCTTATAACATATTGTAACAAGAATAAGGCTATGTAACACAATGATATTGAAGAAATATAGTTGCTGATATATAACATTTATGCCAGCGAGGGTGCATCATAACAATTACACCACTCGTATGTTCGCGATTTTTGTGCTTTTGACTAATTTAGGAATCATGTGTCAAAATTAAAATAATCAAAGTATTTCTTTCCAGGTGAATATGATCTTTTCATATCAGCATTGGGCTTCGACATATTTGGTAGGGGGGATGGCAAGTAAGTTCATACAGGGTGTATCAAAAATGGGGTGTGAACCGAGCAAGAGCATATTCGGTAGCGGATTACGATTCCAAATAAGCATTTGTTTATGTTTTTATTTACAGTACAGTCTTTGTTTTTGTTAACATTGCTTGTGTATGACAACATTTCCCCGCGAGGGTGAAGGGTGGGAGGGTTTATTTCATTTTCAACCGCTGCGCGTACAGCTGTGTTATGAAAACAGATGTTTTGTGTAGGTTTTTTGACACGCACCAGCTTTTACATTTTTGTTGTCATAATCAATGTCATCAAAAACAAAGATTAATGTAAAGAAAAACAAACATTTCAGTGTAAACAAAACAAATCAAAAATAATAAAAATAAGTAAACAAATGCATTTTTGGAATCGCAATACGCTACCGAACATGCCCTTAATCGGTTCACAGCCCATTGTTGATACATAAAGATGTATGTATGTAATTTGATACAGACTTCACTAAATTATCTCAACTTCGCATTACGATTGCAGAGTGGAGGTGATTAAGCCTAAAGTTACGGGTTCCTTTACGTTTGGACTTTGGAGCATGTCAATATCGAATATGGTCATCGAAATCGGATTAAGCAAATTTGAGGTAAAGTATTACATTGTTTCGGTGGAAGAAAAATAAGTTGAAGTGGTGAGAGAATGCATGATGAGTGGGCTCAAAAGATACTATGCGGACTTACACGTTTAATTGGGAGACGGGAACACACAAAGAAAGTCTGAATTAGCATGTTGTCAATTTAGTTTTTTTTATTTTAATCAAACTTGTGTTTGTGTATACTTATATAGGCTCAATTGCAATAAAAGGTCTCTTTATGACTCCGCCTACCGAACGCTATAACGGTCCCGTACAAATTGATAGGCGGCCGGGACATCAACATCATCAACCCTCGTGGATTCAGGTTAATGGAAGAAAGTTAATTCCTGTTTTGGTTTGTTACTGCGTTTACCTACGATTACTTTTATGTTGAAATATAAGGATTATTTTAGCCTACTGATGTTTTTTAATTCATAAATTTTCTTAAACGAAAAGATTTGTATCTATGAGTTGTTTTGATTTAGTGTCGTAAATTCCACTTAAATAATGATAAATTTATTTATCGTATGGCAAATCAGTGTATTTAGAGCCGTGAGATCTTCGAAAAGACAGAACGGTTGCCAGGATGTTGCACTTGATAAATTGATATTGTATGATGATGCTCAGCTTAGCTCTGTTAGAAAACCAATAATCACTCATCGCACTTCACGCTCAGATACAGTGCAATATAGTTGTGTAAGTGTTGTACGAGAGTGTATTATATTATATTATATTGTTTACATTGTAGCCCCAGCTCACTGGACTATTCTATCACGAAGGCGCCAACAACTTCGCCAACGCTTTTCTTGCAAACCTGGTCCCAGAAATCGTACACTTCTACAAAGTAAGATTTATTACGCTGTTGGACACTAGATCTAAGTTAAATCGAAAAAGATACCTTTACATTACGTTTTTTTTTATTTATTTAGTCGTTATTGTATCCTCAAATTACCTACAGTAATATATGTATTTACGCTTAATTCGGCAAATAAATTTTAGGCCCAATGTTAAAGCTACAAATATTCATGCTCACATCACAAAAATATTTGCCCTTACCGGGATTTGAACCCAGGAGCCTCTTGCTTCGTAGGCAGTCACTACTAACTAGGCTAAACTGGTCGTCAGTCGGCTTTTATTTTTATAACAACTACAAATAGACAATAATTGTGGTTTATGATATGAATAAGTACGTAGGCGTCCGATTCCATGGCTCATCGTCTCATATCCAATTGGTTTCTGCAAAGAAAATAATACTATATCAGCAAATGTTATTTGTAGAAGACATAAAGGACACGGAATGGCTTTTAACGAAATTCTGCGTCCCGTGCCGCGTTGAACTAAGGTCAATGAATTCGAAATTACCCGCTCCGTGATAAGGGTAGGGTAGTTTCTAATTGAGATTAACGTCATAACGTCAGTAGCTATCCTGTGCGTAAATACCGGATAATCATGTAGAGACGAAAGTTCTTAGCCATAAACCGTCTGGATGACTCGGAATCACGCTTCGTCAGTTCAGCCCAACAAGAAATCTTCGAAATCCAACTTTCCTAACGACGGTAGCTACTCGTAGCACTTTTTTTTTTTTTTTTTTTTTAATTTGACATTCAAACTCCTTACCGAATATCATCCGCACTATGGCCTGTACGACAAATTAAAATTAAAAAAAATAATATGTATATGACAGTTGTAAATGTCGTTCGTTGTCTTTGTCGTTAGTAAGCTGCCATTCGGGAGAACAATGCTATTAAAGGATATTCTGTTAGGAATTACATAGTGTGCCCGCAAATAACATGCAAGTGTACCCCATTTAAGAAGGTAGACAGCAGTGGCGGCGCGTGGAAATTTTAGTTTAGAGTATATAACTATAGGCTTGCCTACAATGAAATTCCCCGCCACTGGTAGACAGTGATATTAGAAGAGGTGCCAATTACAAGAAATGTGATTCAGAGACTACTATATTTCAATGGCACTGGCAAAATTCATGCCAGCCATGGTTGACCTAAATAGGCAAACTTTAATCAAATCATTCAATACAATGATTGGCAAATAAAACCGGCTATATTGGTAAATCCAGCATAAACATCAATTAGTTCTACATATCGTTGTTAGGCATTGAGTTATGTTTCTTTTGTAATGTACCATTGTTGGCTACTCTGTCGCAATCACAGCGTTATCATAAATATCTACAATCGACATTTTCTTGAAGCTTGGTGGCAAATGGAGTTTCGTTGCCTTCGTTAATGCAGTTAAAAGGCAAAATACTTAAATAATAACTCACCTTCTTTAACTTCTTTCTCCTTCACAAACAAAATACGCGTGCGAGACAGGAAAGGAACACCGTTCGAAACCGGAAAATGTTGTTTTATGTAAACTAATATTTTCAATTTTGTAAGTACCTACTTAAGAGAGTGTATGTACATAATCTTTGAAATAACACTGACTGATAATCAAGGAAATTTATTTATGTAGTTAAGCACGTTATTGTACACAATAACAGGTTAAAGAATATAAACTTATTACTCTTTTTAGTCTATTAGAAATAAGTACTTATAAATTATGTAGCAGTACCAAGACGCAAAAGCGCTGTGTTCTCGTTTGGCTTTTGCTCACTTAATTTTTGCATATTTATTACGCTATCGGTGAGGATCTGTTAAACTCACTCCTGCATCTATTGCCTACTTTCCAACATCTACAACAATTTACTATGATTATTCCCTTATTCATCAAACTTAAAATGTATCTGATAAATAAAATGTGTTTTGTCCATTTCTTACGAAGGCAAACGAAATAGGTTTGCTGAACTTGTCATTAGGGACATTAGGGTGGTTTGACATGTTTATCGCCAGTCGTCAGGCGCACCGCGCACCTAACCGCGGGTTTCGGGTGTCTGGACGTTTATTTTTAAATTCTAATTTTACTACGATTCTTATAGGTTTCTATTTAACTTGCAATGTATGTTATTTTTACTAAACGGGACGGAAGACCTCAGAGAGGTAAATAAATAAGTTATCCAGCCTGAAGCGAGTTAGCAGTAAACCTTGACAATAACAATTCTGGCTGTGTGTGTGCGTGCTCTTATAATTACTCTCTACAACCGTTCGCTCTTAATTGTTCCTGGTTATTGAACCGCTGCAAGCTAAAACCATGTTCAGGCATCGGGTTTTATTGAGTATCGATGGTAATTTTACATTACTTCCTTTATAAATTATATGTATATTTTTTATTTTAAAATATTTCTTTTTGAAGCTGTTTTTGTTTTCATGTTTTTTTGGAATGAATTAGCATTGTCTTTTAGTGGAATATATTATACCCTTGCTGTATTGTTGTGTTGCAACTACGGCGTTTTAGTAGGTATTCAATACATACGTTTATTCAGCCTTGTATGGCACAAAAACTGGCAAGAACAAGCGGTTTAAATTTGCATCACGTCCTAAAGATGTTCTGTATATAAGTATGCATCCAAAGAAAGGTCGGTCCCATTCGAAATTGTAACATAACAGATGTACTTGACAAACTTGGTAACTGTCAATATTTTACGACGCTTGATCTTGCCAGTGGATTTTATCAGGTGGAGATGGATCCCATGTACATAGCCAAGACAGCGTTCAATGTAGAACATGGCCATTTTGAGTTCCTTAGAATGCCAATGGGTCTCAAGAACTCCCCCTCGACCCTCCAGCGCGTCATGGACAACGTTTTAAGAGATTTACAAAACACGGTCTGTCTCATGTATTTAGATGACATTATAGTTTTCAGTACTTCCCTTCAGGAACATAATTATAGTCAATTTAGAAAAGGTGTTTAAACGTCTCCGTGAGTCTAACTTTAAAATACAGATGGACAAATCAGAATTTTTATAATTAGAAACCGCGTATTTGGGTCATGTAATCAGCAAAGATGGGCCTAACCTAACCCTGATAAAATTGTCGCCATTCAGAAATTTCCAATGCCTAAAACCCAAACCGAGATAAAACGATTTCTTGGTTTGGTAGGATATTACAGGAAGTTCATCCCAGATTTTGCTCGTATTACCAAACCAATGACACAATGCCTCAAAAAGGGATCAAAAGTAACTTGTGAAAACCCTGATTATATTAATTGCTTTGAGAGATGTAAGACTCTACTTGTAAATGATCCGATATTACAGTACCCTGATTTCAATAAGCAATTTATTTTGACTACTGATGCTTCCAATGTTGCTATTGGAGCGGTGCTCTCTCAAGGGCACATAGGATCCGATAGGCCGATTGCTTTCGTTTCGAGAACATTAAA
Organism: Epinotia ramella; assembly: GCA_947578815.1. Taxonomy (NCBI): domain Eukaryota; kingdom Metazoa; phylum Arthropoda; class Insecta; order Lepidoptera; family Tortricidae; genus Epinotia; species Epinotia ramella. Next base: position 836,947 of record CANPUT010000121.1, read on the forward strand.
TGATAGTGAAATCAACTTTAGTACGATAGAAAAAGAGCTTTTGGCAATCGTTTGGGCACCGAAATATTTCCGCCCGTACCTTTTCGGACGCAAATTTACGATTGTCACCGACCATAAACCAGTGTCCGACCGAAACACGATTTTTAGCCAAAACCGAAACCGAATACTCGGTTTTTTTCTGATTTCGGCCGAAACCGAAACCGATTTTTTTAAGACGTATCAAAATATTCAAAATTACTGTACAAATCGTATGGAAAAGGTTATTGCAAGGATTTCTTATATGAGAACAGTTACTTTTTTGTTAAACAAAATAAAAAAACGTTTATTTTTAATGAAAATAGATATAACTAGAGGTAAATTATGAAATTTTAAACCAAATCAAATCTTTAAACTTTTAAACAATGTTACCTAATTAATATAATACCTGGACAAAGTCAATTGCAAGATAAATCACAGCTTAAACATAAATCAACTTTTACATAAATTATAGTATTATCACTGTAATCAGAGATCTTTAAACAAAGTTTTAGAATAATACCTCGTGTGACAAATTTAAACATTGCAAGAGAAATCACAGCATTCATTACATTACTTGGTAAGAGTAGGTCTTTAATTCATTGCGGCAAATAAATAAGTTATATATCTGCTATTTATAACTTTATAAGTTAAATTATTTACTTGTTATTTAAAATAACATACCTACCTACATATGTAAGGGATAGTAATAGGGTTAATAACTTAATAAGGTATTCTTTTACTGCAGTTATCAAGACTTCACTAATTCGCGGCATAGGTATTATATTATTCAAAACAAACAACCTATTCTTATCACGTCTAAACTAAATTCACAATCCTAATATCAAACGTATTGTTCATTGGAACTACCAGACATTACTTCGATAGATGAATTGCGAGCTTGGGAGCTATCCCCTTCAGTGACCCTGAACTCTATTAGTCTGGAAAACCTACACGCCAGCGATAAAAATATATCCTCGCAACTACCCGTGAATATACGCCAGATCGACCACTTAAGCCTGTATCATACTACTATACCAGTCTACCTTCTCATACTCTGCGCATGCACAGTTGCTGCCGGTATAACCAGTCGTCGCCTATTCATGAAACGATGCCGATCAAATACATTGGAAACCATCGAAACTGACGCTCCAGAAGGCATCGACCGGACACCAGATAAACCAAAGCTGCACCCCAGAAACATAGAAGTGAATCATGGCTCGGCAATATTCTCGAAGAATCTCGAATAGTTGCCAAGCTGAGGATGGAGGTGTTACATGCTTGCATAACCAGCGACCGGCCAAGTGGCCATGCAGGTGGCCATGCAGACTTTGCATTTCGCAACACCGTGCCCCGTTTCCCAAAAAGACTAGTGTTCGTCACTCTTGGTTCTCACATCGACCATTAGGCACCTGTTAAATATAATTAAGTTTAATTGACTTATTTTAATCTTTTTGTAATTCCGTCATTAAAAGGAATGTAAGGTCGCATTCTTTGGTTTCTCTCGAATCCTCCGACTCCCAGCCTACATAATTAGTGACAAGCTATATTATGTATCAACACAACAGTTGTTAAGATAATATAATGACATATACGTTAAGGGTTATCAAAAATAATATAAAGAAGGTTTTAGGAGATAACAGTTCTTAACAGGTACACGTCACTATCGTATAATATACGGTATTTGATAAAATATGGTCTGCAAGTCTGCATGAGTCCTTTTGGCCAATATTTGCAAGTATCCTTATACATTTTTTAAGGATAAATATTTTATCTGTATCGGTGCTATTCCCCCATAGAACATGACCGTATGAGTACCGTATGCCTTCAGTATGCATATGCATAATACGCAGTAAGAGCTGTCTAGTCCGTTACGCGCTTGAGATGCTGAATGGCGTAGATGAAGGAGGATAGTTTTTTTTTAGAGGTTTAGAATATTTGACTTCCAATTCACATCTGTGTCCTAATTTAGTGTCTTTGTAGTGGTAATCTGTTGGCAATGTCGCTTTCTGATAGGGCTTAAAATGAATTATTTTAGTTTTGCTGAGATTAAGCTGTAAGTTGTGAGTTTGTAACCAGTTTACATTTCTATTTAGGATTAGAGTTCATTTGTTATTCATTTCGTTAATATAACCACATGATAACAATAAAGAAATGTCATCCGCGAATAGAGTACAGTGGTCTTCCAAAACGTTTGGGAATGCATCGACCGTTAAAATCAAATCGGCGTCGGGGTTGAAATGGGCTAACGTGTCTTCAGATGTTAACGCACGCTTAATAGTATTAACCGCCTCATCGTGATGAGAATTCCACTCCCATGTGACATGTTTTTGCAATAATTTGTGCAATGGACTTAAAATGGATGATGCATTTTTTACAAACATCCTATAGTAATTGACAAGTCCTAGGAATGATTTAAGCTCTGAGCAATTACTTGGCACTTTGGCTTCCAAAATGGATTTAACCTTTTCCGGGGACTTATGGATTCCATGGCGGTCTATGACAAAACCTAAGTAGGACACGGACTCTTGAAACAAGTAACATTTTTCTCTTTGTAGCACCAACCCAGCTTCGTCCAGCCTATGGAACACTTTATGCAATAAGTCTATATTTTCCTGTTTACTTTTGCTTACGACCAAAATGTCATCCAAGAACAATAATACTCCATCTAGGCCTGACAACAGAGTTTCCATACACCTCTGGAACGAAGCTGGGGCACTACATAGACCGAATACTAAACGGGTATATATATATAAGCCCTTGTGCGTATTAACACAAGTTAACATCTGTGAAGCCTCGTTTAGTCTAAATTGATTGTATGCTTGCGACAGGTCCAATTTGGAAAAATATTTAGCCCCGTGCAGCTTAGCGAATAATTCATCTACTCTTGGTAGTGGATATTTTTCCACTATTAACTGTTTATTCAAGGTAGCTGAATAATCCGCGCAAATCCTTATCGAGTTATCGCGTTTTAATACCGGCACTATAGGGCTAGCATAATCCGATGATTTGACGGGCACTAAAATACCCAAATCGACTAAGCGATCGAGACATGATTATTAACTATGTAAATACTATTGTGATCATAACCATTCACGACAGTTTGGGCCAAAATTCGTTGGATGTCCGAATTTCCCGCTGTCCCGCTGTTCTCCTCTACAGGTCGCATTTCTCAACCGATTCTTGTGAAATTTTGTGAGCTGGTTTGTTTTTTTTTTTTTTTTTTTAAACTTATTACCCAAATAATTACACAGCTTTTGTACATACACAAATCTTCGCCAAACTGCAAGGCAGTTTGTTGGCGAATTCACTCTTTACACTCCCTTTATACCTACTGTGTAATACAAGAAAAAAGAAAAGTAATTTAAAAAACTAAACTATTTAACCCACGTATATAACCTATGTATAGATTATTCCTAGCGTGTCGGTTTTGAAGTCTTCAAAATATTTTTTCACCCTCACAGCTCACATAGCCACCTAGTTAATAGTAGATTAAAAAATAAATATATTGTTGCTACGCAAAAAAAGGTCCTCAGCGCTATTACATCCATCAAACCAAATAGGTACCAAATACCTGTAGCTATAACACTAATGCGACTTAGTGAAATTTCGTTTACGTCGGGGGTACACAATTATGTTTCGCCCAAAATTGAGTTTCCAAAGCTTCTCTCAAGTTAAATATCAGATAACGAATCTGCCCTCGCCGCCTGTATCGCGTGTAAGATCCTCAGCGTGTCCTTATTCAGGTTCCTACTCCTGTATCCTCGCCACATCTTCTGTATCGTGACTGCTGCCAAGGATTCTGCGCTCATTTTCTTCTGCCTTCTCTGATTTGAAGCTAGTTTGATAATCTCCATCTTATCCTGGAAAAAATACAGTTTAATTGCATGACTGTCCTTAGAGGTTGTTTTGGGTATCAACTTGTGCAAATTATACATACCGTAGAAAGGCTAACACAGGCGACAAAAAATATACATTTTCAGCTTTTTGCGTTATATTATAGGGAAATGTATAGTAGTACTACATATGCATCATTTTATAGGCTACTAAGCCGTGTAGTAGTGACCGTGCGTCGTAATAATAATTATTCTGCCGGAACATCACCATAATAGAAATTAAATTAAAACTAAGTTAAATCTAAAAAAGGCCCTCGAGGCATTGTATCGAGGATGCTGGCGGCATTTCCTCGCTGAATTGCAATGCTGATGCGTTGCGCGAGAAAGCCGCCAGCTCTTCGGTCACCGTTACGTCAACCAGACGTTTCGCGATTTCCGGAAAAATATATAGGTCGGTGACAAATGCCCCCACATGGCTCCCCAGCAGTGGGCGTCCCACTCAAAAAGTTATGCCCAGGTTGAACCTCAAAATGTGTTCTAAAAAGATTTGCAATATCCACCGGCTCACACGCGCCCCCAACGCTCACAGGTAGGCTCGGCCTAGTATCAAGATGATTGGTCTTTTTCCAGAAAGATCCAAACCTTTTGGCATCGTGATGCGATGCCAAAATATCCATTTTAATTTGATCTTGATTATTTTGACACCATTTCAGCTTCATTTTAAATTATTTCCGGGTAGAACACATTGACTGATGGGAAGGGCCAAGTTGAGGCTTACCGCAACTGAATATGGCAGCGAAGAACATTTCCCTGACTCACTCACCTCACTTCGGATTGTGGGTGGGTGGGGGAAGTACAGTCCAGTGATGAAAACGTTAATAGTTGTACTATTACTTATCACACCTTGTATCTCATTAACTTTAATTACTTCCTAATCGTTTTCAAGTAGCAAAATGCGATTTTCGCTCTATCAATTAATGTAAGTTCCTCAGGAGCATGGAAGGTATATTATTCTACCTGCAGTTGGCAGTTTTGAAGTACTTAGGTCATTTTGGTGGGTGTTTAGTTGGTGCCCAAATTCCTCGAGACCTCAACTATCAATCACGGACTCACAGACATGGCAAATAAGAGCCTTGTAAGTACGACCTTAATACAGGATAGAAAACTGCCAGTAGTTTTTGTCCCATTATTAATCAAGTACCTATGCTATTTAAAACAATACCTAATAGCAATTGGAATGCACTTAAGTATTGTAAGTTGAAAAATATTCCCACTTTAGTTACAATTCGCTACCAATATTAATCTACCTACTCGTAATCACATTTTAAATTTGTGCGAAAGACATAACACGTGCATATACGCAACGCACACAAATGTACCATTGGCTTTTAGCTGTCATAGTTGAGTACCTAAACACAATTCAGCACTTAATAAGCAATTTGACAGCATATCAGCGCGGTTTAACACCCCAGTGCGCGTTTACGTCAGCATTTTACATATAGATCCACTTTCTGTTGCGGCCAGCAGCATACTTCGCAGGTCAAGCCGCGTTAACTTTTTTCTGACAGTAATTGTAGTGGTCGGGCGCACGCATCCGGATCGTGCGCGCGCGTGGAAACGTTCAGATGATTGTTGCACAACGTTTTCTCTGGGCTACTACTCTTTTTGGTTGCTTCACTACCAAGCGAGAGAGAATTAAGTTTTTCTTTCCAACGAAGTCTTGGTTCCAATACGACCGACACATTTCTTCGCGGTATTCTGAACTGCTGTTTTGGACAAATTTCGATAAATACCTAACTTAGTGAAGGTTTATTAAAATTTCATAAAGTGAGATTTTAGATGAGATAAAATACTTAGTATTTACTTGATTTTGTCGTAAAATAATGTATCGTTTGAGTAGACTGAGTAAAAAAAGGAAAATACAGACCTAACTTTGGATTTTTTTTCTATCGAGGAAATTTTAAGCAATTATGTATCCATAAAATCAGATGAGCAATCATATAGTCAAGAATCATATATCTGAAAATCAGACCTTATTGTTTCTTAATCTAGTGAGAACGGCGTTTCGCAATTACTAATGTTAATATTCGAATTGGAAATTAGTAGTATACTAATGCTAATAATTGAATGATGACTACTATTTAGTAGTAACTAATCGTTGCTACTAGTACCGAACGAAGACCGCCGTAGGTGTGACTCTCCATTCATACTATTAACAATGATGGGCGACCTCTAGTTACGGTGGTTAACTGTTCGTGCTTCCGGAGCGAGTTAAACGTTTTTCGAGTATTTTTGAATGACTAATGAAACTTCCGATAATTTACTATACGGCTTGAAAATTAAAAGAATAATGACTGAGTTTACGAATGTTACGTTGCGATAGTAGTAGTACCCTACATACCTACTTAAGTAAGATATTTTTAACTTTATAAGTACGCTTTTTAAGTAAAACATATCTAGTGTAGTCGACCTGTGTATGACGGTTTGGTTTGGCGTTTCGCGGAATCCGTTCGAATAACCACCAATGTGTAAGTCACGACCGTTTCGCCGTACAATTTACTACGACGACAGTTGCTTATAGTCGTCGATGTTCGGGCGACTCGGGCATCATTCGTGTTGACTTCGGCCTATTCGACTCGTCCGGGAGGTCAACTGTCAAATGTCAACGTTAAGTCAACTCGGGAGGGCAACCGGGCGTCGATTAGCAGTATTAGTAATAATCGAATGATTTTCGAATTAGTCGACTTAGTCGAATGATTATAATTCGAATTAGTATCATTAAAAGTCGCGCACCACTATACATATTACCTATACACACACATACATATTATTATTCATCAGAATACGTGGGTAGGTATGTCATTATATAGTTTTGGGAATTGTTAATGTCGGGTACGAATAATTTGTCATTAGCGTTATTAGGTGTTTAGAATAATAAGAATATCTATTTAAATACATTTAAATTTATGATAGTCGGTACCCAAAGCATTAGGTGGAAATCGATTTCTCTTATCACTACCCTGTGTCACTTCCTCAAGGGCTCAATCTCACTCATTTCGCCACGCGCACCGTAGCGACTAGCGTGTCAAAGAACACGAAGCTCATTGAAATGAATATCCTATACTATTAAACGAGCAACATTTGTATATACCTATACAGCGTGTCTCTGACTTAGGGGCTTTAAATGTAAGGCTAGAATCTACTCACCAAACTAAGCAACTTTTGTTTTACAATTTCTTAAAAAAATGCTATTTGTTAATTTAATTATTTTCATACAAAGTAAATGTGATGTTCAATGTACATCATCCATTAGTTAGTTTTCATACTTGTCAGTGTCATGGATGTCAAATAATGAGGCCGTGTTTGCAATACATTGATGGTACAGTTAAAGTTCAAACACGAATAAATTATAGAAATAATAGTTATTTTACAAAGTTGCGGAACAAAAGTGGTTCAGTTTCAGGACCGTAATGGACATTTGCATTTAAAGCCCCTAAGTCAGAGACACGCTGTATATATATATTTGTAATCAAGTTCTCCAAAAGGGCTCTAACGATTTCAATGAAATTTAGAGCGTATGGGTTTACCGGGGCACTCCAGCTCTCGCTACAGGAAGCCGCCACTTGTTAGATACACGGATGTTTTCTTCAAGGTATGTACCATCTCTGAATGTCCTTTCATTTCGCTTTATCATCAAATTTTCCATCTCGCCTAGACTTACTGTCTTTGTTTGAGGCTATGCAATAAGTCGCTGAACACTGCCGCGGTTCGTGTCGATGTGCTGTGACTGTGCGTGAAATGCAACAACGGCGTGGCTCGCTTCACTCACACACAGATGCCGCGAGACGCGAACGCCGCTCGGACGCGCAGGGTGCGAACGAGACAGCCGAATGTTCCGGCTTCGGCCTTTCAGAGTGTGATAGCGATATATGTTGTATACCTTGACGTAGCATTGGACGAAATAGTCTGGGGAAAAAATATATATAGAATTGTTTGAACCTTGAAATCAACCCCTAAGGGGGTGTATTTGGGGGTGATGTTTGTATGGCCCTACGATATAAACGAGTTCCACGCGGACAGAGTCGCGGACAAAAAGCTAGTAATAAATATAACACAATTCTCCATAATATTACAGACTTTAACATGATTGCTCAAAAACAAATTCGTACTCCGTGCTACTATATATATATATCTCATTTATATGGAATTCGTTTGTAAACGGACATATTCGTCAACGTTCTATCTAGGATATTAAAGTTTAAGTTGTTTCAGATCAGGGGTACAGCTAAGGATGAAAAATCGAAAGGTAAAAAAAGTACTGTTTCTCAAACATGAAATATTCGCGAAAATAGACTGCAAAACAGCGTTACGAGCGGCACGAATTTACAGGTCGGTAATGGGATTTGTATAGGAAATTGCCGGCGCGCTCACCCCCGCCCGCATAAGGGACTACCTAACATCGCCTATTTTTATAAAAGTTGAAATTCCCGCCTAGTTTTTAGGGCAGGTTCCACAAAAAACTACGAAATGTATAGTGTTTTTTATGCATGACAATATTCTCGCATTAATTGTAGCTAACTTAAAGCCATTTACGATCAGTGCCGTTTTTTCGTTGAAGTGGTACTCGGCCATTCTACGTACCCAAAGACCTCAACACGGCCACGCATATCTTCCTACGTCAAGGTCCAGCACGAAGACCGCTCCAGGCAGCATACCTAGGCCCTTACAAGGTCATCAGAAGAGGATCGAAAACTTTCGACATATGCGTCCAGTGTTGTGTTCCTGGACGTGAGCAAGGTCGCCAGAGCTCCCGAGGATGCGTCGTGTTGAGAGCGAGGGAATTTGTTCCTTCAGCTGTCAACACGGCGAATCCTCAAACATATCAAGGGTCGGCAACGCCCATGTTACTCCTTTGGAGTTGCATGCGTATATAGGCTGCGGACGTAAAAATAACATTTCGTTATCGTAAATCAATCAATATCGTCATTCCTAGTGGCTCGTATTATTTTGTTACAAAAGAAAGTAAGCCACGGAAATAGTTACGTATTCTGGTACTCGTTTATTTTCGAATTAGGTTAATAACAACATTTTAGACAAGTAGGTAAGCACACTGGATAACCGCAAGGCCTTGTAATAGTAGATTACTGCAGAGGCCGTGAAGTAAGGGATTGCTGGACGAGATTGGGGTAGACGGCCGAGTCGTAGACGAGGCCGAATACAACGAGTCCAGCAATCCCTGTTCCGGCCGAGGATTGTATAGTACTTTTCTCTAACGATGTGAGGAAATATTAAAATTAAAATAAATACAAGGTAATCAATTAAATAATAGGTAATTTGCGCCTTTTTTATTTTTTCTATGAAGCAAGTATGCTTACAGTGTCTAGTGGTGGTTAGCAGTATGTAAATTTTCCTTTGTCAGTTTAATGTTAGTAAGCAAATTTAAAAAGTTAGAGTAGCGGACAATAATGGTTTTACTTAGGGTTTTCATACATTACTTCTTGGCGTAAGGCCAAGAAGTAATGTAGGGAGCCATAAACAAGAAACTTCACGTCTTCATTTCGTGATATTAACGCGTACATTTCCGAGTATGTTTGAGAAAACATTTATTATTTGACACACACGGGTTCGTATCGTTCTTCCTTTCTTTTTAATATTTTTAAGAAACCCAAGGAATTTTATAAAATATTGTTCATCTCTCACTCGAGGACTCGTCGCCAATGTGATTTCACCTTGGGTCTCTGGGTAAGTAAATAAAACTATTCTTTAGTTAGGCTGTTAGCTTAGGTGCGCAGTCGTGACCTCACTCCGCGGCAGCTCGATGACATGTTGCAAGTACTCCCAGCTCGGCCGATCACGAATTCTACCCTCACTTGTATTTATTTGTAGTGCGCATACACTACACTTCTGGTAACTTTTGCTGTCCTCAGTGTTCGTTGGGACTTTAGTATAAGTTCTTCCTGTGTATGTTACATAATTTCAAATACTTATAGCGATCTATTTAGTTTAGAGGTGTAGCTAGGACGTGCCCTGACTAGATCCATCAGGCCCAGATTTGTCTCTTCCGCTGCGAATGAAACTTATATCCACAATATTGACCTAGCACAATATCTTAAGCCCGCATTTCCCATTTTAAGCTCTAATGTTAATGCGTAAAGGATATGTTTTGAATGTGCATAAGTATAACCTAAGTAACGATTACATAGAGTTCATTTGAATTCTGCTTAGTGTGTTAGTGTATCTGGCCGAAGGGTGTATTTTTCCGGCGATTTCGAGGCCGGCTATTTGACACCCAGAACTTGCGTCGCCGTCTTAACGTGTTTTTGTGTTATGTTATAAGTTTTGTATATTGTTATGTATGTTAGTCTGTAAGGTATTTGTAAATATGGGCCTTGTTGCCTAACTCAAATAAATAAATAAATAAAATAAATAGGCCTTTGTCGTAGTTACTCATCCATTTTATGGGTTATCATTTGATTGTTTCCTTCAGCTAGCAAGTCAGGACTTCATATTTTCACCATTTTTCATAAGAGAACGGTCACTGCACCTCACAGAACAACAAGGAAAAAGTAGTTTTTTTCTAAAAATTGTAGAGTTTACAATCGTAAGGCCGAAGTTGAAGTATTATTCCAAGCACGAAATACTTCAATAAAAATATAACTTAAAAGTAGAATAAACATCGAAATCAATTAGGCAATTTAGGCATGCAAACATCAAAGACAAACGAATCGCTGCGGCTCCTAATAGAAGTTTGTTTGGTAAACATATAACATGAAAAAGTCAATTGGTTTTGGGTATTCCAATTATAAGTATTCGGAATAGGATGGCATTATATGGATATCAAGGGAATTGTAATGTTTGATCAAGAACTTTATTAATATCTGACGCAAAAAGAGGGGTGGTTATAAGCAGAGATCGGAAAAATTTGCGACATTGTTTGCAATTACGTGGACATGACTCCAAAATCAATCAAAATGTTATTCAGTTAATTAATTTTTTACTTGACATATAATTTAATTCCTAGTCAATAAATACAAAAGTTTGTTAAAGTATAGGTTTATTCAGTATTTTTTTCGGCATAACTGTATACCTACACGTATAAAACATCGTAAAGAAGATAATCGAGTATCTATCTGTTTAATGGGTGAAGAGTAGATATTCTATATCGAATTTAGTATGGTTGAGATTATTTAATTTGATGCGAGTTGTCACCGAATTTAATAAAACTGTCATTGTAATTGGAATCTTTTACCTAGGACTGTAGAGTTGCTTTTTGATTGGACTACTTTGAGGCAATCAGGCTTACTCAAATAATCTCAAGTACTTAGCTATACATTTAAAAAAAATCGTCAATCGGTTGGTTAAAAAAAACCGGGTGACACTAAGAATAATTCAAAATCCAAAAAGGACTTTTCTCTTTCACTCGATTGTTTAACGAACTAATTTTATAGTTATCGAATGAAGCCAATTATATTAGCCTACCCAAGAACAAATCATACGGGATATCCAGAAGAAAAAAACCGAATCGCTGTATGTGGGCCGATAATATTTGAGGACTTCCGTCGATTCCCCAAGATCATCATCACCTTTGGCACTTTATTAGTTCCTATTTCAACGAAATCTTATCAGAATATGTGATATACTTTTGTGCTTTTAAGTACATAATTGAGGAATTCCATAAGTCATCTGTGGTCTTCAAACAAAAAAAAATTTTTCGAATCGGTTCATCAATGACAGAGTTCTGAGGTAACAAACATTGAAAAAAAAAAATACAACCGATAAATTGAGGACCTCCTCCTTTTTTTTGAAAGCGGTTAAAAAGTAATCTATCTATTTTAGATGTCAGAGGTTGGTTTGACAAGGAGTGTCTTTTTAAAATTTCCTTGTTTACAAGCAAAAAAGTCTCATTTAGCCCAGGCAGTGATTTTACCTGATATTGTTTACTTACTGCCTACCTACATATTGTTTTGGTTGCTACGCATTCTATTTCATGCTATTTATATTTGTTATTAATGTGCATTCCTAATCCACTATCAGTAATTAGAGATTAAGCAAAACAAAAGAGAAACACCGCGTGTATACATATACGTTTATTTCTACTGTTATTGTCTGCAATCTATTAACTAATGCATAACAAAATATCCACGAGTCGTCATTACTCATTAGTATTGAGTCCCTACGATAACAAACTAAGGCGAAATGCGACGCGGCGGTCAGATAAACTGTGACCCCTCCCGGATGATCGGCAGTAGAGCGACCGCCGGGACGCAAGGATGTGGGCGCGAGCGCTGATCGTCGTGGCCTTCGCCAGCCGCTGCCGCTGCGACCTCGCTCAAGGTAGGTATGCGAGTTTCTTTACTCACAGCTCCTGCTTTTGTGCTCCTAAATCAACAACGTGCTGTTTAACTTATTAATAAGCGTGATATTGAGATACAGGTAGTAAGTAGGTCTACTACAGCGCCAAGAACACAGCGCATACAAAACGCAGCACCATCGTTTGTCAATTTTCGTCTCTTTTGGGCTATGCGAACTTTGCGAACAGATCTCCTTCGTGCTGGGGATTGGGGTTTGCAATTATCCCCCATAAACGAGGAATTCCTAGTAAGCGCGGGTCATAAGCCCGCGTTGATTAAGTCCCTGCCCTTTGTACACACCGCCCGTCGCTAGTTATGGAGAGAAAGGGACGTGTGTACCGTGACGGCGCGTAGGAATCGGCTTGTATCCCATCGGCGCCCCGCCTCTGGGGCCTAATGCAATTCACATGGCAACAACGCATTAACTGCGCAGTTCAAGAAATGTTAGGTAAAATTGTCTTACTGTAGGTACAATCAAGTCACTTTTATTTTAGGTATTAATTAAGCATTCGCTTTAGCGTTCGGTTGTTGTGATGACGTCATCGTTTGAGGGTGTTTGTAGATAAATGTTATTAATAATCGACGTTTTCAGACCAAGTGTATTTATCGTCATTAACGCTCTGACCGCTATCTATACTTCTATGACTAATATTGCAAAAAAATCTGACTATACGGGTTTACCTGCGTTCTTTGTAATTCGCGGGCGAAGTCGCACGGATGTAGCTAGTTATTAGTATAATTTATAAAAATGCTCACAAATTTTAATTTTATCAGAAATATTTGTTCCAGCAGGTCGATCACGTAACGGACTGTACGTACGTTAGGTAGATCTAAATGTCAATTTATATATGGAAAATTGACAGTTGGACTGTCCTAACGCGCTTTCGAAACGTAACGTGATTAATGATTACCCCTCTGATCACCAATAAAAAAACCACCGTAGTAATAAAGAGGTAATGATTGTGTAATTTAAGTTTCTAGCATTATAATGTAAGTGTGTGTGGTTATAATCTCCGAAACTATTCATCAGATTATTTAAAATATCTTTCACTAGTAGAGACATATATAATTCACATTCAAATTCAAATATAAACAATTGAAGCACCCCCTTAAAATGAGAGCCAAACTACATTTCTGATATAAGGGCTTACCATCAGGTGGGCCGTAAGCTTGTTTGCCGCCGACGTGGTATAAAAAAATGGTAGAATAGAAAGAATAAAAATTAGTAAGTTTGTTAGTTTTCTCCGTGTTTTCACGCGAGCTGAGCTCGGTCGCCCAGGGACTTCATTTTAAACTATATTGAACAAATCAAATAGGGTGGTCAAATAGGTTGTCGTCCTAATATTGAGTGAGCACATGCTCACGCGCACTTATACAAACAAAAAAATTGCACAAAACTGAATATGGAAACACTAGGTAAATAATGTGATAACTCTGACGCCTCTATTTGGTTTATTAACCTTTGGTCTATGTATCAGCTTTAAATATGGAACACTAAAAACAAACATTCATAGAGTACGGAGTTCTTTATTTGAATTGGTATAAATTATGATAACAATAAATCTTATTTTTACTAGATGCAAATTATTCATCGGATTCATTTGGAAATACGGAAATATAAACTATTCACAATCTATCTCTAAACTACCACACACCTCTAGTATATTATATTGACTCCCAGATCCGCAACAACTACACCGGATCGGAGGTCATACTTTAACTGGATCGTGGGTAATTGTTGAAAACACCAGACCTGCGTTGTCTAATTACTTGACATCGGGTATTTTTCGGTTTTGAAATAGCCCCTAAAAACATGTGTCCGAAGGTTGTCGCCGTCGACGGGTACGTATGGGAAGACATCATTATAATCACGTAAATGTACATCTACCGCAATTACGATACCCACTGTAATGTAATTATACGTCAAATTACCATCTTCTCATTGGAATCATGGGGTCATGGGGACGAAACTTGGTGCTTAAATGGTTGGATGACCATGTATATCCATTCCCGCCCACCGCCAACCATAATTTAATTTGTTGCATAAAATTTTTAATTAGGAAAATGCGTTTGGCTAAATAGTGTAGGTATGAAATACGTGGAATTATAGCCCAAATAAGATAAGCTTTAACAAACTTATTTTGTATAAATTGTTTTTTGGTAATACGTTTCACTTTAAGTGCTGGGAACCCGCTAGGTGGGCGTTCTGCTCGTAAGCGCTTTTCTTTACATACGGAGTTCCGCATGTTATTGGCTACAGCGCTACGAAATCTATAGCATTGAATGTCTTAAGTAGAAAAAAAAAACTTAACAAATCGTAATACCATCCCTTTGGAGAAAACGCTGTTTTTCTACAGCAGCAACCACCAAGTTGTATCATAAAGCTTACGTTCAAAATATCACGTATCCAAAAGTCGATTGAAATTAATTATCATCTATCTAATTACGCGAATATTTCCATTTCTGAATTCCTACACAAATGTCACCAGATAAAGCAGTCCGTCTCTAATTCGAGATTATACTCAGACTCCATTCAGGGATTAGCTGCATTGTCAGCGTCTGTAGGCTTAAATTTTCATTATATTTATTGGATAATTCGCATCAGGGGCCGCGTGAGTCTGCGAGATAGAGAGGATTCTGAATGCAACAGTGAGCATTTACGTCGAGCCGTGCCGTCGTTGCTATCCCAACCTTTTTGTCTGAAACAAGTAGGTACAGACTAATATTATACAGAAATATAATTAGCTGCGGGATTAGCATGGTTGCCATTTTATCACTTATCGTTGTGGATAAGATATCCGTCACTCTCGCACTCGCAAACTTGTCGGAACGTGACGGATGTCTGTTCCAAGGCGATACGTGATAAAATGGCAACCATGCTACGCCTGCTGGGCGTTGTTAAAAAAAAGTGTACAAAACTTTTTTTTTTCAGTTTTTGTTTTTTTTTTGTTTTTCTTACTCAGAATCGTTGACACTATCGATCGTCATACAAGAAAAAAAGTGTCCCAGATATTACTATGTAAGTTTGTTCCTCCGTGCGTCACGACCATATAAATAAAAAAAGACTGCATACAAAAATGTGACGATCTGAAATGGAAATTTTTCACACTTTTTTTCTTGTATTGAGGATCGATAGTGTCAACGATTCTTAGTAAGATAAACCAAAAAAAAAACGAAATCAGAAAAAAAAAAGTTTTGTACACTTTTTTTGAAAAACGCCCAGCTTGCAGTGTCTATCTACTTCGCGAGAGTCCGCTGGATGTGGGTTGCGCAGGACCTATCACTTTGGCAACCTCTGGGAGACCTATGTCTATCGGCTGATATGAAGGCGAAGAATGATATCTATCTACTACTAGCTACTATTCTTTAACATGTAGATGTATATTTTTTATCCTATCCAGGAATTAGGTTTGGAAGTGGCTTCACCCCAGGGCACAGATGAAATCCCTCGGCGATACCACCAATAGTTTAGGAATTCACGCTTCACGCTTCACGCTTCAAATGACCCGCGTTTCTTTTGACCCCAGTGTGCCCTACTGCACACTTTAAATTATAAGTATTTTAACACATTTAACACTAAATTTAAACTCGTGACTGTGGAAAAAAAAGCTCGGTGAATTTTCTTGATAAATAAACCTTTGTTTTGCGTATTTCAGTGTATTTTCAAAAATAGTGACAGGGACTTTCTATGTATTGATAGCTTTAAAAAAAAACAACTTAAAATTGACCCAGAATTGAGCCATAGTAAAATGTATACGGGAAAAAAATAAAAGTAGTTAGATTCGAATGAAAAAAATATATTATGTTATATAATGTTTTATAAATGTTATAATTATCTTTCTTAATTCAAACAAACTTTCCAAGAAAACATAAAAAAACAAGTTTTTAATTCCCAAGTAATAATAACTAATAATAGAAACATTGAAAAAAAAATGCAAATCGTTTCTTCAGGAAAATACGTTTACATCACATCCGGTGATTAACATATAAAGAAAGATTAGAGTTAGATAGCTTAGCCACTTTTATGCCATAAACATGTTCCTAGTCCCAAACTAAGCAAAGCTTGTACTATGGGTCATAGACGACGATATACCTACATATACATACCTACGTATGTAGATAAATAAACACATTCAAACATTAATGATTCCTGAGTCATTCCATTCCATTCTCGTGGTCATCCCACAACTAAACCCCCTAGGAGGGGACTCTAACTTCGTAGGCAGGGTCGACACAGATGCGCAGATTCGCGCAAAATGGCCGCCACAGTGGAAAGGTTATCAGATTTTTTTTCACGTGGGATATAAATTTAAAAATAATGAGTAATATTGTTGAGTGCTGTTACCTAAATATGTCGTAGTAGGACCTTTGCAATGGCATTCGCTTCGTATCGTGTTCAGCATTACTAGTTGACCGAGAGAGAGGCTAATATAATATTTCAGTGTAAGCAGGCGTATCCCACTGGCGACACACTGACAATTTGGCGCGAAACGAAGTTTGTCTATGGTAACCTCCATGGAGGTCTAGCTAGGGTTGTACGGCGTATCGCACACAATGACGTTTTATGTCTAAAAAGCTTATCTATTTTAAATACGTGGGTAAAATATAATTTCCCACTGGAATAATAAATCTATAATTTCGTCTGACATAGCTCAAGTGGCTAATATTGTTTTGGCTGCACCAGCAACACAAGTGTCAGTTGAGAGACTATTCTCGTCATTAAAATTTATATTGCATCCGCTCAGAAGGACATTATCAGAAAAAGAACGAAGGTAACCGACGCACTAACCCATGCACTGAAAATGAAATGGCAATGGGCAGGGCACGTCTCACGTATCTCCGACAACAGATGGACCATAAAGGCTACTGTATGGAAAGGCCCAGTCGCCAAAAGGAAAGTCGGCAGACAAAGCAAGAGGTGGGCAGACGACATACAAGAACTAGCAGGCAAATACTGGATGGAAAAAGGAAGGGACAGAGAACGTTGGAAAGAGCTGGGGGAGGCCTATACCCAATTAGGGATCCATATTAATTAATGTTACTTAAATCTTGTAAAAATCTACATATATACGTAGTTTTAAAATGAGAACGAAACTCCGTTTGTGTGAATTGTGTGGGAAGGTTGAATTCGGCCGAGCTTACTGCGGACTCTTATGAACATGATCATCACATGTAATGGAACAACAAGACACTGAGTTAAATTTTGTTCAACAATACACGCTAATCGGGTACACAATTTTTTTTATGCCCTTATATTGTTTTCAATGCCCGTTTCTCAATTATTCATTTGTCACAGTAAACATTTCTTTAGCCAGTTGATTCGACAGCTACAACAACACTTGGATTTCACAAAGTTTCAAAATGCCTTTCTGATTGATGGATGTGGACCAGTTTTACGGAAATTGCGATTTGATGCTACAATCAATCATCAAACATTATATTGACAGAATGTCTCTCAAAAAGTGATTTAGGGATGGCATCAAGAATCTTCAATAAATTGCCAAGAAACATTTAAAATGGTGAAAATCTGGTCTGAGGAGGGACACAAGTGAACCCTAACCTAACCGACCTAAGACAGAGTTCGCTTATGAAAAGCCATTTTTGTCCGCCCTGATACCAGAATGCAATGCTGAGACCCAATAACTGGCCGAACTCGCAACTTTGGACCGCTCTAGTTCTTACGGGCAAGTTAATCAAAAAATTATATTCAATAGAAGATGCTTATTTATATGTGTTATTTAAAGTTCTAATCAGAAAAGAAGTAAAAATGTGAATATTTTCCTAAGTAATTCCCAAGTCCTAAAAAACATCAATCTTTGGAGGCGTCTAGCTCGGCCATTTTTAATTTTTTAGTAAACTTTTTCCAATAAAATTGGTTATTTTGAGGTAATCTCTAAACTGTTAGAAATCTGTTAAAAAATATATATATATTTGCTAAAGTTATGCTATGTGAAGTGTGCGAAATGAAAATTTGAACAAATGTTTTGTTTGGAAAACAATATTAGCCCAAACAAAGTGTTTGCTTAATAAACTTTTGTCTTAATAACACTTTACAGATCAAAATGCGAAACAAAAATGTGCTATGTGTTCGTTTGGGAAATGAAACTACTGCCATAAGTTTTGTGGGAAGTAAAATTTGGTGAAAAATATTTTGCCGAAACGGCAGGATACCAGTAAACATATATTTGACGTCAACTGTATTCACCATGGGCGGTAATGAATAAAGCCTGTCAGATCGCAATGTTATCGGCACATACCTACAATCTGAGGCGGTTCCCAGGCGGTCACCCATCCAAGTACTGAACTCGCCCGACGTTGCTTAACTTCGGTGATCGGACGAGAACCGGTGTATTCAACGTGGTATGGACGTTGGCGAGCGGTGGAACAAAATATGAGCTCTTAAAGTCATCCCCGTGCTAAAATGAAGTCTCGACCACGTACCGGATGGCGCATCGTAGCTAGGCCCCCCACGAGGTTCAAAGATTTCAAAGATTCAAATATTTTTATTTTGCTCGGAATGCAGTTACATAGTTCTTAAAAATACAACATAATCGTCCAGTGCATTCAGCCTGCGTGCAGGCGTGCAAAACATTTTTATGGAGCCTTAAAGTCCATAATAATATATTATCTTTGAATCTTTGAATCTTTAAAAAAGAGTTACTAATTTACATCCATACCAAGTGTTGTAAACTAAACTATTACCGTTATTGTCTATATAGTTTAAGTATTATTGTGATGTATTTCGTTTAAGGCCATTATTGTCCATATTAAAAAAGAATATTTGAGAAACAAAGCAAAATAAGTCAGTATTCTTTTCATATTTTATATATACGTTTGTCTTAAAGACGAATAATACACTATTATTCATAAGAAAATAATTTTTTTTTGAATTATTTTCTATTGAGACGTTAGTACACATAAAAACTTATCCAAAGTATATAAATATCATGTCACAACTCTAAACTGTAGTACATTTTTGAGTTTTTTTTGTGTAGTTTTTTGTTGTTTTCTTTTTATTCTCTTGAGTTTAAATAACTGGATGACAGAGGAAACTGTGACTAAAAGAAGATTTTAAATTGGTTATCTTAATAAAAAAATATAACAATATCTTTTTTGGGATTTTTTTAAACCTCTGCCCTGAAAAAACACAGTTTTTGAGATACAGAGTTGTTTTAGATAAGCATCGATATTATGATGACTTACTACAGTTACTACTAAATACGGTCGGCGCTCTGCGTAAGGGTGCCCATGAGGCTGGCTACGTTTCCTCGCTGAATTGACGATGCCAATTCATTGACCGAGGAACAAGCCAGCCTATGGTCAGCAGTGTGCTCAAAGAGTCGTTTTTTTAAGTCCCGGTATAGTTACATGAGGTAGATAATTAATGACTCTTCATGTGAAAAGGACTTTGGTTTACTATTTCCGGATTGGGTTCTACATACATGTACTTACGATCTTTTGGCCAATTCACCGATCCAATCCAAGATATCTTGGTTTTTACAGTACTGTACAGTAGACCGAAACGGTAGCCTAGTGGTTCAGGCATGCGACTGTCAAGACGCGGTCGTTCGGGATTGAATCCCGGCTCGTATTATGAGTTTTTCGAGCCACCCAAGGAAGTCCGTTCTATACACCGTTGGTAGAATTTTAAGCGCAGTCAATATTCGGATAACGCTACCGCCAAACTTCGCCCGAATGTTGTTGCCGTCCGTGTCTAACATATTTCGTATACGTTAGACAAGGACGGCAACAACATTCGGGCGAAGTGTGGCCCAGGGGTAAGTGGTTCAGGAGAGTATCCCCCCCACCTGCAAAGTTACATACAATGTCAGGAGAAAATAATGTTTTTGTTTGCAATACATACCCTCGCTATAACCAACTAAAACCACCAGAGCTACACAGCGCCGCTCATAGTGTAGCATGTGCATAAGCAGCTGCAGCTGGTGAGTACTAGATAAGATACCTTATTTCAATCGCAACACGGTCGATTTCGTGCGTCGCAAGATGCCGTTGCCCGGTGAACGATGCTGAAGAACCTCTTAGCACGCTTTAAGCTCCTGGTACTTGATCAGAGCACACGCAGTTAAGGTGACTGCGACAAAGCATGGCGCATGCGTAAGTCATAGTCCCGCGCGGCTGCGAGAATACACCCCATAGTGCACAAGCAGCCGCAGCTGGTGAGTACACTAAAGAAGAGACCTTAAGTCCCTTGGAATAAGATCCAACTTCCCAAGTTGCCAGAGAACAACGCATTGAAGAACCTCTTTGCAAGCTATGAACTCCTAGTACTTGTCGCCTTCGCTAGGATGAAGTAGTTAACTTAGAACAGCGCATGCGTAAATCATAGTCCCGCGCAGCTGCAACAACATAGTGCATAAACAGCTGCAGTTGGTAAACACTAGAGAAGAAATCTTACTGCAGTAGTAACACGGTGGTTTATTGCGCAACTTGCAATCCCCGGCGAACGCTGTCGCTGACAAATCTCTTAGGAAGCTATGGACTCCTGGTACTTGTTGCGAGCAAACTGAGGTCGAATTATGTCAACTCGCACAAGAATTAGAATGGGATTAGATGTACAATCTATCTGAAAACACAATCATATTATTAAGAATTTAAATCATAATTAACAGTAAGAAACATTTAAGTAAATAGATTTGATTCAACCTTATTTTTAAGTAGCTCATATTTGGGTTCAGAGGAGAGTAACTCTCGTCTCCAACAATACATGCCTATTGCAGTATGATTAGACAAATGTAAAGCCATTAAACATTTCCCGAGACAGATAACAGCTATCAGGACCACAACAAACAAACCGTGATTGCTTGTCTTTCCACAACACTGATAGTCTGTGTGTATGTCTTATCAGAGATTACGGGATACAGATAAGCCATTGTCTCCCAGATCTCTCCAATCTTGTCAGTAGGGCTTCAATGCCAATAAACAAACTGTTTGTTTACTCACCCAAAAGTCTGTGGCGTCTTTATCACGGTGTGTTAAATCCTCAAAAGGGATTGTGCAGTTTGCAACAAAGTCATCTGGAGGTATAGCGGCATCGTGAAATACAGTGATCCCCAAACTGCAAGAAAATATTAGTGTGAATATTTGAGTGAAAGGAAAAACAAGCGGAAAAGCGAGGTCGGGCGCGGTACCTGGCGACGTTCTGCACTTCGTGGATGAAGGTCTCGTTCCAGCGTAACTGCTTAATACAAAATTGACACCTCATATGTCGAAATCCGTCAAACGGTTTAGGCTGCAGAGCGTGCCAAAGAATAAGACATACACACATCCTCTCCTTCAGCAGTCGGGTAAAAAGGGGTTGAGATTGGCGAATTTAAACTCATAAAATAGCAGTCAAATACATACATACATACGTTCGAAAAACATAACCCTCCTCTCCTTCGGCAGTCGGGTAAAAATGGACCCAGTAGGCGTAACCATGCAAGAGACAGAAAAAAGTTGATTTACCTATCTATATCTTTTTTTATTATTTGAGACGTAGAAAGTTGTTGCAGTGAAATCTCACAGTATTATTGTTTTGTTTACAACCTTTACTGTTCGTCTCTAACTGTGGCGCGTCTGTAAGTACCTACTCAGGCCAGCCTTGGCCTTCCGGGTGGATCCTCTCGCTTTCATTCCTCCGGATATTCCCGAAGAGAACAGATTGCCGGCGCTAATACCTTAACAGCTAGACAGATGGCGGGTAATGTTAACTGCCTTTTATAGAATTGGATAGGCATTTATTTGTGATAGTAGCAGAACAGGATCGCGAAACTTAAGTGGCAGAGGGCGGGGCACATTGCACGTAGAACCGATAGCCTAGCGATTGGGGTGGAAGTGTACTCGAGTGGCGACCCCTCGAGAACTCGAAATAGATCGTGGGCCCACTCCCAATACGCCTACGTCACATGAAAACAGATAAAATGCATGGCAGCAGGTCGAGAAAGTTGTTCTGAGCACGAAAAAAATACAAAATAAATTGAAAATTGGCCGAAAGTTTGAAAATCTTTCACTTCCGTTAAAAATTTGTATGGTATATTTACGTCATGTGACAACAGTACGAGACATGTGGCATCATTTAGCCCTTTAATCGTAGAGAGTAAACCAAAGTCTGTCAGTCCTGAAATGCCCGGAAGTACTTGGCAGACGGTGCCAAGGTTGACAATATTATTGGGAGTGGGCCCACGGTCTGGTCACTGGATGCGGGTGGCGCAAGACCGGCCACTTTGGCACTCTTTGGGGAAGGGATATGATTAGCAATGAACGTATTTTGGCTGGTATGATGATGATGATGATTTGTCGCCTCTTTAGTACCACCCAGGGGACACGTGCAGGGTTGTGGTAGGTAGCTCCTGCGGACGTGAGTAACAGTTGTCCCCCCTTTGTCAAGTGAGTGGGCAACTCGACTGTTAGAAGTTCTTAAGCCGCCCGAAGGCCTCTAACTCGGCTTAACAACTACTGTCATAGACAGCAGCCGGGATCAACTGCTTAGCGTGCCTTCCAAAGCAGGGAGGGGCTCATTTATATTAACCACACAAACATCAAGCGGTCACCCATCCAAAGACTGACCGCTGCGATCTTTGCTGCTGCGTTATCGTTTCAGTATACCTGCTGGCGTCACGCGCCAACGTTGGCCCAATGTGTACAGCCGGCATGAAGGTTGCCATTTGCCATATGACTGGCTGCGAGATGTAGGTACCTACTTACATAATCTTAACTTTGAATTCGACTGTACATTCTAATGAATATTGCAGGAGAAGGGTAAACATATAAGTACTTATTACAATCATTGATATACATTCTTAACGAAACAAATTATTAATTTAATTATTTTTGTATCGTGTTATTTTTAACGAGGAAGTTACTCCGATCATATTACAGACGAAGATGGTTTATTTTACCATTAGGTCTTTATCTCTGTATCATATCATTTAATCATTGATATATTTAAACATTGACCAGTAGGTAACATAAATATTAAACAACACTGTCTTTTTTAGAAACGAATTACATCATAGGATAATAGAATTTAATAATACCCGGCTGCAATAAGGTCGTTAGTCGGGCGCGCTCAGCCGGAATAATTGATTCGACCAGCCCCGTATATAACAGCGACATTAAACTCGAGATATCCCTATGACATACCTATATCGATTCGACCAGCCCCGTTTAAACACAGTGATATTAAACTCGAGATATCCCCATGACATGCCTGTGTCAATTCGACCAGCCCCATATAAATACAGTGACATTAAACTCGGGATATTCCCATGACATGCCCGTGTCGATTGGACCAGCCCCATATAAATACAGTGACATTAAACTCGGGATATCCCCATGACATGCCTATGTCGATTCGACCAGCCCCATATAAATATAGTGATATTAGAGTCGGGATATCCACAAGACATGCCTGTGTCCATTCGACCAGCCCAGTATTAATACCGTGACATTAACCTCGGGATATCACCATGACATGCCTATGTCGATTCGACCAGCCTGAGCGGAGCGTCCCAGAAACAAAAGCGGGGCTCCGTCGATAGCATATTCTTTAATAGGATAGTAAGATGTTATAATTTGGGTTATTATTTCACATTAGTAGTAGATACAATTTTAGTCATCATTTACTATTTTTGGGTTAGCAATGATTTATTAGGATAGCATTTTCTTTAATAGGATAGTAAATTGTTATAATTTGGGTAATTATTTCACATTAATAGGAGATCAAATTTTGGTGTTCATTTACTATTTTTGGCAGTAAAAAGTATTTTTTTGGCGTTATATTTTACTATATCTGGTGGTCCGTTAAACATATGCCTATAAAAACAGTGACATTAACCTCGGGATATCCCCATGATATTCCTGTGTCGATTCGACCAGCCCCGTATATAACAGCGACATTAAACTCGAGATATCCCCATGAAATGCCTATGTCGATTCGACCAGCCCCGTTTAAACACAGTGACATTAAACACGAGATATCCCCATGACATCCCTGTGTCGATTCGACCAGCCCCATATAAATACAGTGGTATTGTGGTCGGAATATTCACAAGACATGCCTGTGTCGATTCGACCAGCCCCGTATTAATACAGTGACATTAAACTCGGGATATCCCCATGACATGCCTATGTCGATTCGACCAGCCCCGTATAAATACAGTGACATTAAACTCGAGATATCCCCATGACATGCCTTTGTCAACTCGACCAGCCCCATATAAATACAGTGACATTAAACTCAGGATATCCCAATGACATGCCCGTGTCGATTCGACCAGCCCCATATAAATACCGTGACATTAAACTCGGGATATCCCCATGACATGCCTATTGCGATTCGACCAGCCCCATATAAATAAAGTGATATTAGAGTCGGGATATCCACAAGACATGCCTGTGTCGATTCGACCAGCCCAGTATTAATACCGTGACATTAACCTCGGGATATCACCATGACATGCCTATGTCGATTCGACGAGCCTGAGCGGAGCGTCCCAGAAACGAAAGCGGGGCTCCGTCGATAGCATATTCTTTAATAGGATAGTAAGATGTTATAATTTGGGTTATTATTTCACATTAGTAGGAGATACAATTTTGGTCATCATTTACTATTTTTGGGTTAGCAATGATTTATTAGGATAGCATTTTCTTTAATAGGATAGTAAGATGTTATAATTTGGGTAATTATTTCACATGATTAGGAGATCAAATTTTGGTGTTCATTTACTATTTTAGGCGCTCTTCAGGCGCACGCGCAGCGCCTTGCCGCGCGGCGCGGGCGCGCCTTCCGAGCCCGCGCCCGCGCCCGCCCCCGCCCCCGCCACCGCGTCCGTCTCGCGCGACACTGCGTGGTATACTGGTGCCTGCAAGGGTTCCTGCTAAAGCTTTAATTAATTAATTAAAGTTGTAATACCTACCACTTAATTTATAAATATTTACGGGCATGGGATTTTCAATGCAACCGTTATTTCTGTTCAAATATAGGTATCTACAACTTTCGTAACTAGATATTGGTTTGCATGAAAATCCCTATGTATTTGAGTATTACAGGACCTGATACCGCACGAAAGTACAAGGAAACTAATATTTTTAGATATACATATAACAAGCATTTATTTATACACACGAGAGAAGAAAACAAAAACAAAATAAGGTCTAAAACTCAAAATTAGAAGTATTACACAAAAAGTAAAAAAGAAAATGATTATTAAGGGGCTCCCGTCAAAAATCAACGAAGATACACGTACTGACAAAATTACAAAAGTAACGTAAGAATCGCCAACTTTATTATCAAGGGCGTAATATAGTTCTGATAGTACCTTTTGGTACCATCGATATATTCTTAGTTTTTGATCTTTTTGCTACGCAAACAACACAGTTGATGATATTTTAATGAATTTCAAGACTCGTCGTCGGTACCATGATGTAATTTGAATTTGATAGTCTTTGTTACCTAACGCCACTCAGAAAAGCGTTGGGTTGCTAACGGTTACTGAGATTATCCGCGGACGGACGGACAGACAAAGCGAAACTATAAGGGTTCCTAGTCGACTACGGAACCCTAAAAACCGACCACGTCGTCTTATAGGGCTTGCACATACCCCGGGGCTTGCAGGGCCCTGAGCTCGTACCTATAGGGCACTGCCGGGAAAAACGCTAGGAGGATGATGACGAAGTAAAGATACAAAGTCTCATTCGTAAGATGAAGAACTTTATGAATAATGAAATGACTACACTCTACGCCTTTAAATATTTACAGAAGGATAACAGCAAGTTCACAGAATTTCCGCTTTCCCTCTCAACAGATTACGCTACAAACATGTTATTTTCATGTACCGCTACTGATCTCAATGGCGTTGTATCTTTTATTGGCGACTGTGGTAAATTAATGTAATTTGTGCGAAAATGAACAGTAATCTTTCCAATGTTGTGCTCCCCGGACATTTTAACCCGAAAACTGACAAGTGGTGTGATTATAAAGAACAGTTACTATGTGGATTGGATGTGGCGGGCGCCGCGCAAGACTCCGCGCGGGCGCGCTCATTGTTCCTGTCTCACTGCGGCAAAGATACTTATTCGCTAATCGCATCACTTCTGGTCCCGTTGCGGCCGACTAGTGCTTCATTTGAAGACATCATCAGTGTTTTGGACAAGTTTTTTGAACCGGAAGTGAATGAAATTTTACAAGCGGGAAAGTTTCATAAACGCGTACAATTACAACAAGAGAGCGTGCAAGAATATATCGGCGCGATTAGCTTGCTTGGTGCAAAATGCAACTTTGCCGATCTTAAACGTCAATTGAGAGATAGACTGGTTCTCGGGGTGCGCGATGAGCGCCTGCGCCGCGAGCTGTTAAAGACCAAGGACCTGACATATACGGGGGCCGTTCAGTATTGTCTTAACTACCAGGCGACTTTTCCAGACTTGTACCCCGAAGCCAGTACATCTGGGCAAACTCCACGTCATGAAAGTGACCAGATGGAAATTGATAAAATTCAATCAGTAAATTGTAAACATTGTGCCCGGGTTCACAAACCGAATGAGCGGTGCCCTTTTAGTAAGGCACAGTGTTATTATTGCAAAAGACATGGTCACATAGCTTCAGCCTGCAACAAGAAACAAGGCAGGGTACTCCAGACCGAAGATAAGTGTTTGTGTGGCTCAAAATCAGATCATGAAGATATGAAAAGCACGGAAGCGCTCATTTATATTAACCACTCAACATCATGCAGGCATCTTTGCTTAACCTGCGTTATCGTTCCCGACTTGCAGCCGCCGCTAGGCTATGAGCGCTACCTCTACTGCGAATGGGAGAGGATCGGGCAGTTAAGAGAGTACTTGGGCACTATAGAATTAGTGTTCCTGGCTCAGAAATGACACGGCTTTGAGAATCATCGTAGGTTCTAGAGTATTCTTTCCTTGAACAAATAGCGCAATCAGTCAAGCTCAGACTTAATGCATAGCCACAAATCTCACTATACACAGAAACCTACGCTAGGCATTGAAGGCTTCACTATAAACCCTAAGCAGTTAGATCAAAAGTTGTAAGTATACACGAAGCCCATATAGACTTACGTCCTTCTTGAAATTAGCAGATAAGTAATGCCTCCGTGAATGGATCCGTACGCTAATCGAACCAGTTGTAAACTCAATGTAATTTGTCATGCGATTTTGAGACTTAAGCTTATATTGATAAATGCTTTGGAGATGGATAACATCTATGTTTGACACACTTTTAAAGGACAACCTGAGCCATTGTCTATAGGTTGGTTTGCGTAAGTTGTTACAAAACGGTGCCTGTGCGCAGCTTGGCAAGAGTTTGTTTTGCAGTAGTTTAATTGATGGTTTCTTTCGGGTAGGTACGTAGATATGAAACTTAGATTTGCAACCTGGGGGCTTGGTGAATGTGGGTAAGGAAGGGACCGATATGATTAGAGGTGTGGAGGTACAAGAGACCCCGGATGAGCCCACGGCGGCTTTTCCTTCACCACGTCCACAGGTGCCCGCACGATCGCCGGTGGCGTTACACATAACAGAACCGATGCCCGTTGGGGCGGAAAAGTTCTCGAGTGGCGACCACGCACCGAAAGGCGCGGCGTGGGTAGGCACAAGGTGGACTGATGACCTGGTAAAGGTCGCGGCAGTCCGCTGGATGCGGGTGGCGCAGGACCAGTCATTGGGGCTATGTCTAGCAGTGGACGCTTTTCGGCTGATTGATGATGATGATGTTACAGTTAGTTGAGTTTTTCATGCGTTTCATGCTTGTTTGTATTCCTATAACCTATAAACTAAATCGCTTCTCTGAACGTACTTACCAACCTACAGAAATTATTAAATTACACCTATAATTCGCAACAAGGCTGGTCCTTACAACAGTTCCGAGGCAGCCGTGGGCTGACGACAAGCTCTTGGCCTTGTTGCGTGACCATTATCGTAAATATTCAATCTAGAATGCATAGATTAACGAGCCAACATCAGCTGGTAGGTACCTAAGGCTTGACCTAGGATGATAATATATCATCATGGTATAAGTATTAGATCTTCCAATTCTATAGATGCTTACATTAATATGTATTATGTTATGTACAATACAATACAAATACTCTTTATTGCACACCTCACACAAACAAAGCAGTTAAAAAGAGAAACAATACAATAAGAGGTAGACAACAGGCGGTTTTATCGCTAAAGAGCGATCTCTTCCAGACAACCTATGGGTATCGGAGAAAGAGATAAAACTAGATTATGTAGTAGGTGGTGCAGAGATTATAATAAGCCAAAAATCAAAATAATTATATTAATACACGATATATAAATGACACGATTATATTAATGTACTTATAGGGGATTCGTTTTAGTCTGATTGATGTAAATATAGCTTTAGCGTTACCTATCCACACTGTTTTCGAATAGCTGTCAATGTAAAAAAAACATTTGTCACGAACACATATTTGCATTTAACACACAATTTTTCAATTCATGGATGAAATTATTTACATCAGCACTACTAGAAATATCACGATTCATTAGTGAATTAGTAAGTTCAAACTGATTCCTATATTTATGTAAGTACAATTACTTATTCTGTGTCTTTATGCCGAATTCAATACTCTTCTTAGTCACTAATAAGTAAGTATACCTATATTACCTACACAATGACGTAATGTTTCAAAAGATGAAAGCATAAAAAAAATTGAGTGACGATCGGTATTATTTAATATAAGAGAGAAATAATATTTATTTCAGTGTGTTGCAAATCAATCTTCATGAAAAATAATAAAAAAAGAACAGGAAAATAAATGATAGCTGAAGCATGGGGTAATATCAATATCATAAGAATTAAAAAAAAGAACAGGAAAATAAATGATAGCTGAAGCATGGGGTAATATCAATATCATAAGAATTAAAATCTATGACCTAGTTAAAAGTGGAACTATTTAAAATGAGATGAGAATGACTAATTTACATAATTATTAACATTTTTCTCAAGAAAAACAGCTGTATGACCATGAACACAAAATACCTCCTTCATTGCTTTCATTTCCACAAAAACTATAGGTACAAAGGAGTCGGATGCGCAAAAAATCTTGATGCTTACCCGTTCGGCCGACACACAATAAGTTCTCACGCGCTAATTTGCAAGTGAAATAGTTTACTTCTGTTGCTACGGTATTCGTCGATTCGAAATGTCAAAATATTCAAGTTTTCACTTCTGCCGGCACTCCCGGAGTGCAACCCGGTCTTTTTTTTTTAGGTTGAAGAAAAGATTGAGAATAACGTGTTACAAAATTGGGTTTATTTTAGAGCCTGGTTTTGACTTACATTATTCCTAAGAATATCTGCAATATTATACAGAATGTTTACGCCGTGAAACGTGCGTGAACTTGCACAAGCTCTTATTCTCTTGACAATAGAGTTATGTGTAGACTATTTTGTTTGAGTAGATACTTCTGCTACACATTCTAGACACCTCCGTCTAGTCTTTATGATGTAATTGTTAGTGCGTATTAACAATTAAACAACCTTCTTACTTTGAATTGTCATCATCATTTCATTGAAGTGATTTCGCTCTGTTAAAACAAATATTCTTGTTGCATACGACTGTCGTTTTGGCGATTAAGTGTTTCAAAAGATGAACAATGTTTTCAGGTTCCCCCTGTTCACATCCGTGTTCCGCATCTGCCGCGGCGAGCTGAAGCCGAGCGATTTCATCAACTGCATCAAGAGTCAGCCCGAGCAAAAAGCAGCAAGCAGCAAGTAGCTTCTAGTCTAGACCTGTATCCCGTAGAGTAGCTTAACAATCGGCATGCACATCCGAACATAACATGTATGCCAGGCCAGTTTTACTTTCTGCTGATTAGAATAGTACATTGTCGTAAAGGCTAGAAGGTAGGCAATAGATGGACGAGTGGGTTCGAGGTCCGTGCCGAAGTGGTGAGGACCTCGAAGGAGACGAGTCCATCTATTGCACTTTTGGCCGAGACATTACATAGTGCTTTTCACGCCTACTGCGAGGAAATCTAGCCTTTACAACAATGTACTATTCTGGTGAGGACCTCGAAGGAGACGAGTCCATCTATTGCACTTTTGGCCGAGACATTACATAGTGCTTTTCACGCCTACTGCGAGGAAATTGCAAATAATTATAATTATAAGTCAAAATGAAGTACTTAATTATAGATCATAATATTAAACACTGTAGCGCGGCCGCTCGCGTGTCGGGGGGTAGCGCGCGGCGCGGGCTGGGGGGCCTTGAGATTGAGCGAATCGCTGTTGAAACTGTCCAACAATAGCATTGTTGGATAGTTTGAACTCGTAGTTGGCCTGTTCGTGCGATGTCCAACTAACCCCAGCTTTGAAGCCTGAGTTCTGACCATCTTTTGCCACATTTCCGAGCAGTGGCGTGAAAAACTAATCATGGGTTATTTTTTTTTTGTTGTTACTCTGTCCTGCCTGCCAGGAGACGTCAGTGATACAATTTAGAGGACAACATTGTCGAGGATTTTAACGATCATGAAACGATTTTTTACAGTTTGTGTCTTTTGCAATCAAAGTTTTTTAGAGTGACTTAGTGTCCTAAGCACCAGAAAAAAGTTCATTTATTCAATAGTTTCACAGACATTGAAATCTAGACTTAATCAATTAAATTAAATTGTCAATCAATAAATGTCGCGAATTGTAGGCATTTGCCTCACAAGCTGTAAGCAATCTAAAGTTTTATGTATTCTTTTGGCCCGGAAGAGGCATTTTGCCTGACGGGCAGGGATCACGTCAACTGTGCGTATCTTGCCAATAAGAGGTGTCAACGTGCTTAGTAGTGGGAGTATTCAACGGTTACTAAAATGTTTATTAGTCGTACTAAAAATTGGTTCAGCTTGTAAGCGAAGTGACGCTGGTTAGTTTTTGAAAGCTTGTATGATTGGATTACTATGAGTTCAGAAGAGACGGCGGCGACGCAACCATAGCCAGTCATAGGATTCGCTAAGTTGTTGTAAGTAAATAATAGTGGAAAAAATATAGCTAACTTGATATACTTAATAATGAAAGCGTACTACACATAGGTAATCAGTACCTTTCTGAGAGGTTCAAATTGATGGCGTATGGTAATAATCATCGGCTGCGCTCTAGCGCTAATCCCACTTTACCTTTACCGCCCCGTAAACCCCGTTCTTATGACAAACAGCTTTACGGTACTGTGTTAAATTATGGAATGCGAAGCCCCCGTCCTTCAGACAGGGTCAGGTCAGTCTGTGGACCTGTAGTTGAAGAAGTTGTGGATGTCGAATGCTCCCTGGCTGTTATGTGCAATATCTTATTTGTTTATTCCGGTATTTTTGTGTAATTACTTCTTTCGGGTTAATGCATATATTATAGAAAATATGAACGTTTATATATACGTTTTCACTTAATATCCCTTTATACATTGTGTATAAAACGTATATGTTAGCTTCGAAGTATTGTGTCTATGTTTTCCGTTTTCTAAAAATCACTTCAAACATTCATTATTTTTAACCTACCCGTGTGTCGGGTGAAAATAGCACCATCCATTTTCTTCACATGGGTGTCGTTAAGAGTGTGGAAATAGGGTTGATGTGTGTTGTGGGCTAGCAACCACTGCACTACCTATCACATGTATCCCATCTTAAATAAACCGAGAATTGCTAAAAGTGGCATAGGAAGTTAAATTTCAAATGCTCTGCGTAACTCTTTAAAGAATACAGGCGTGTTATAAGGTCAATATATCGTCCAGCCCTCTGCTGGATAGGAATAAAATTTCATGACTATATATCGGCATTTGTGCAATGGCTAATAAGGAGAAACTTGGTCTACTACACAGAAATTCTGTGGTCTACTATTAATAAAAATATTCGAGGTTCATTTTATAGCAGGGATACCGAGCTAATGAAACAGTATCCGAAATGGTTCGCCGTTTGTCAATTTATATTAATACTTTTCCGCCTACCTCTTTTAAATTTCTGTATTTGTTATAACAATTCGTGTTATTTTTCAGATATCAAAAGTATCGTCGACCGCGGTGGCATTAGAAAGATTAGATTTCTCGGCGTCAGGATCATACGCTTGTGAGATCGCCTTAGATTCGCCTTTGTATTCAAAAGTATCTAAAGTATATGAACTCAATGTTATTGGTAAGTCATTTTTGCAATTAAATGTGATACATTCGTTTGAACTTTCCAAATTTCATATTTATTTTGAGTGTGTACCTACTCCTTTTTAATTAGGTCTAATTTATTTAGACCTCATGAGCATCACTAAATTTTACCAAACACTAGGAAATACAGAGATTTAGCTTATTTATATTTTGTCTTTTCTTTGTTTTACATTTTTAGAGATCCTTTTAGAATACCGTATAAAAAACCTCAATAATAGAGAATATTTATATAGTTTTCAGTCTGTGTATGTTTGTATATACAGAGTGGAACATGGTTGTATGCGAAAAAATAAAAGTTCTGAAGTATAATAGGAATGAACAGTTGCAGTATAATATGTAGATTACGGTGACTATAGTACCTATTTTTAGCCTCCGCACGGACGAATTAAATTACCGGGAATTTTCCTTTATTATTTAAATAGGTATTGATGATACAACCATTTTGTTTTTTTTTTTTTTGTTAAAATATTAATGAAAGTATAAGAAAAATAAATCATGGCTAGTATTTATTAATTTGTGAATATAATATGAAAATGGACCCAAAGTTTCGTTTTGTTTTTTTACGGTGAACAATGATTGTACCGTATTATAAATGATTTATGCCACATATTTTTTAAACGTATTCTTATGCTAAAGTCCGAATGGTAATATTTCTGAAAAGCAGTGGTTGACTGGAAATAAATATTTTTCAAGGTTTTTAATAAGACATAATCAAATATCGTTAGGACGATATTTGATAAGGAAATAGGACATTACATATGTATTTCGTCTCGTATTTTTGGCCATAATTTTGCTATAGTCAGATATCGTTTGTAGTAGTCGTATAGTCTGCGACATCTATGGCAAATGCTTTAAACACCAGATTGGGTGCAACTCGCCCTTAGAATACAAGATGCGTTGACGAAAAATCAAAAATGGCCACCTCCGGCTCCGCTTCTGGTAAACCTCCGGCTCCGCCTCCGGATCCGGCTTCGGATACGGCTCCAACTTCGCCTCCGGCTCCAGATCCTACTCCGTTAAATAAAAAATTAAACTCCGGATTCGGCTCCAGAAATTTACTTAGTTACTTAAATCTCTGATTAGTGTGAGATGAACTCGCATCCCTCATCCTATAACTACTTTCTTATCGTCAGATATTGC
Source organism: Epinotia ramella (assembly GCA_947578815.1). Taxonomy (NCBI): domain Eukaryota; kingdom Metazoa; phylum Arthropoda; class Insecta; order Lepidoptera; family Tortricidae; genus Epinotia; species Epinotia ramella. The sequence continues at coordinate 870,459 of CANPUT010000121.1, forward strand.
TATCTATGTATAAAGGATCAGTAGGATCACATTGGGGTTTGAACTATAATTCACTTGGTAAATAGAAGTGTTTTTGTGCGGTTCAGTTTCAGGACCGTAATGGACATTTTCATTTAAAGCCCCTAAGTCAGAGACACGCTGTATACCTACTCATAACTCTTTCATGACATTTTTGTTCCGGTTTGCCCATCAAAAATATTCACGCGCCGCCACTGGTACCTACCAACTAAGTTGGTGGCCGGCATGTACTAGTAGGGGCGCGACGAAACCATGGAGTGAGCCGAATCTAATTTAGTTTACAGCGTAATGAATCCAGCATGTATTCGTGACAGGTGACCTACAAATTGAGCGTTAAATCTTATCACGTACTACAATTTATTTGCATAGTAAAGAAGTTCATGTCTCGTTATCATCGCAAGGCCTTGTGTTATTAATATTTGTGACATCTACCTATATATGTTAATCTGAGTTGATTTTATCGCCGCACAATCGGGCAACGTGCTATAAGGTAATGTGCGTCTCTATTTGTGTCTGACGTCGGCAGCCGCGCCGCCGGGCCCGGCAGCTCCTTGACGAGACTGCCTCCGGCAATGATAAATTTATACTGATCCGAACAATTTCGGGTCAAAAGTCTTGGGTGAGTTGTTGACATGTCAAGTTGGTAACTTGGTACTCCAAGAGTCAATAGTTCGTTGAATAGAAAATAGCTAAGCGTGTGTAGGTGTAAGACGCTACGGAACTTTTTGAGCCCCTAGTTTAAGAAATGATTATTTAAGTACGTTATCACTGATAACTTATCAGTTTTTGAATAAATACTAATAGTTACGCCGTAATCTTGAATGAAAAAGGAAGCATTTCGCAAAGTACGCTCGTCTGTAGGAGTAAGGACTCTTAAGTACATAAGCGACACTGACTTTAGAGGAAGGAATGATAAAAAGCAAATTGGAATCTGTTGTGGCCCGATTTTCAGGAATCCTGAGTATGAATTTAAGTAAAAACAGCTTTTGCAATCGGCTTTGATGATAATACGAATTAACACATTACCATTATCAGGAGCACTAATGCAACAGTGTTTTACAGATCAGGGGCCGTGTAACGCGACCGTAAATGGAATCCATTATTTATTGCATAAATAGTCTTGAACTGGCGACATAAGCAGTAAACATTCACTTCTGGACTTAAAAGGTAAGTAGTAGAATATTATCAGGACTCTAAATTACAAAGATTGCCCAGGTGCCAGACGTACAATTTCAGGATTATTTAACACTACCTTGGAGACATTATTCTATAATAAATAAGTAATATGATTAGATAAAAAAATGAACTAGTTTTTAAATAAAGTATCATTAACATACCATATTTTCCTTGTTTCATTTAAATACCAAACGCACAATCATGCGGGTGCGCTTGAAATTTTCACAGATGATGTATTTCTGTTGCCACTATAACAACAAATACTAAAATACAGAATAAAACAAATATTTAAGAGGGGCTCCCGCTCCCATACAACAACCGTGTGTCCCAAACAATTTTTTTGCCGTATATTAGGGTTCCGTAGTCAACAAGGAACCCTTAGTGTAAGGCCTGAGTGCACGCCCCGCTCAGAGCGATATTTTGGTCGCCACCGCCGTCTGCTGTTATTGCAAATTCGAATAGTTCGAATTTAAACGTTATTCCTAAAGAGATAAAGCTTTGAAAAATATTTGACAATGGCAAAAACAAACTGTATAATAATCGATGAGGGTAGACGAATGATTCAAAACTACCATACTTATTCGTTTTTATCACAAAGATAACAGTAAATCCAGCTTTCGTCACCCGTAACTACGTCGAACACAGCATTTGAGTCACCTCCGTTGAATCTTTGACCCATTTCACGGCACCAATCAACACGACGGACTTTTTGGGCTTCTGTCAAATTATGAGGTATCCACCGGGCACAAAGCTTCCTCACCGCTAAATGTTCATGGAGGATTTTGCAACTTCAACCCTTAATTACTTTTGATTTTAAGCTAGTAAAAATATCATTTTGATTTTTATGCATAAATGAGTTATCTCTATATATGTATGTAAAACTTTGGACTTTTATGCCGAGTATATGCTTTTTTAAAGCTTTTTTATAGTAAACTTGGTCCCCGGATCATAATAATAATAATAATATTATAAATGAACGATACGCGACGTCTGCATCGGTACACCCGGTGAGGCGATCGTCGTACAATCTCTGGTAGGATTTTAATCTAACTTTATTTTACTGATCAGTGAGTGTATTGTCTGTGTCTATTTCCAACATTATCATATCTTTCTATTAACAATCAATATCGGTTGTCAGCATAAAGTATATACCTATGCGAGTGTTTTAAATGTGTAGCGGTATTGTAACTTTGTAACTACCTCCATTCAAGAGTGCGGTTTATCTCTAAGCGATGCATAATTGATGGTTAAGGTTTAAGCCTAATCAGCGAGCAATTATTAGTAATTATGTAGGGTTATACTATTAGGAATACGGTTATATATAAGCTATTTTAGTATATTACGTACGACTGTTGCCGTACTATTTTTCATATGTAATAATATTTGAGGACTTCCGTCAATTCCACCTTAGGCACTTCATTAGTTGCTATTTCAACGGAATCTTATCAGAATCTGTCACGTACTTTTGTACTTTTAAGTACATAATTGAGGCATTCCATAAGTCATCTGTGGTCTTCATCATCAATTCCAAATCAGCTGACAAGCTGTGTGCTATACGAAAATGGACTGTATTTAAATATATTAAAGTCTTTGGTCCTCTAATTGTAATAGCATGTTTTTGCTATTATAAATAAACACAAATCTATTTTTATCCTGCCTGCCTGGGAAGTGCCCTCGACGTGATGACCGGATAGCTGCCCGGACGCTAAGCGAGCGCGAAGTTTCGATTTTGGAAATTCGGTGACCGCTCGCGAACCGGCCCGCGAGGTACGTCTCTCGACTGCGCCAATTATGTAGGCTGGGAGTCGGAGGATTCGAGAGAAACCAAAGAATGCCAACTTAAATAACTTTAATGACGGAATTACAAAAGGATTAAAATAAATCAATTAAAATTAACTAATAATTATATTTACAGGTGCCTCATGGTCGATGTGAGAACCAAGAGTGACGAACACTAGTCTTTTTGGGAAACGGGGCACGGTGTTGCGAAATGCAGAGTCGGCACCACCTGCATGGCCACTTGGGCGGTCGCTGGTTATGCAAGCATGTAACAAGTACAGGGTCCCGGATTCGGCTCATTTTTTTTTCTCTAGTCTCTTTTATAAAAAAAAACGAATTGCAAGACACATTTGTACGCGACAAGAAATTATTTGTTATTTGGGTAAAGCCGTTCTTTCTTGTTCCTGATTAAGCAGTTTAAATCGTCTACATTTTAATCAATTCCAGTGTGTTACGAATATTAATAATCCATTTATATGGCTAATTGGCGTAACACACTGGAAGAGATTAAAATGTAGACGATTTAAACTGCTTAATCAGGAACAAGAAATAACGGCCTTACCCATTTAAGAAAAATATACATAATTAGACCTCCTGGGTTAAGATAAAAGTTTTTACTCCTGACAACCTCATGATTACTCTGGTAATATATTTGGACCACGTACCAGAAGGCGCAGCGTGGGTAGACCGGCACAATGTGAACTGATGAATGACCTGGTAATGGTCGCGGGAGTACGCTGGATGCGGGTAGCGCAGGACCGGTCATTTTGGCACTCTTTGTGGGAGGCCTATGTCCAGCAATACGGGTGTAGACTCGAAAATTATCATTACTCCAAAAGAAGGAAGGCAAAAAAATATGCCTGCTGACGAAAATCCCATTCAGATATCTCAAAGAATTACGGAGCTACAACCGTTTTAATATTGCCTGTTAGAGAGAGAAAACGCAAACGGTGTGTGACGTCACATTATAGGATGCTGCCGGCAGGCCGCGTCGACGGCGACGCCGACCTCGTTGCGGCGCGGCAGTAAGTATTTTGTATAATATTTATCCACCAAATATTAAGAAACGAAACTTTAAAACTGGGTTTAGGTTTAAAATAATAATTTGCTCTGTGTAGATGTGACTTTTTATGCTACTTGTTTTTATTATGATTTCATGAATTATTATTATTATTACTAGCTGTTACCCGCGGCTTCGCCCGCGTGGTCAAGGGGAACTAACATCATAATGGATCTTCCCACGGGAATAATATGTTTTATCCCGGCAAAAAGTGCACCAGAGTTACCTCGCCGATGGTAGCGAGCTCCTGTAGAACTGCAGCGACCAAATTATCGTCGAATACAGATTGGTCACTGTTCTCATCGTAAGGTTGCACGACAACGGTGGCGTCGGGAGGTCCCAGATCATTTACAACTTCAAAAAACACTACGCTCCAAACAGAACACTAATTCCTTGCGATGTTGGATGTAACCACGTGCCGTTAAAGCCTAATACGTCATTTCATTGCAGCTCGCATTATTTGTCCAGTAAGTTTCTTAGCATTCATTATACAATATCAATAAGTAGTAAAACGATACCTATTTGCGTTTCGCTCACTCTCAAAACTGTTTCATGGTAATTTTATTGAAGTTGCTTGCTACTGTAATCGCAAGTCTCAACGCAACGTTATAGCGTAGTTTACAAAGTATAGATATGTATATATAAATAGATTACGAAGAACGAGCAGGTTTCTGGCGATGCTATACGAAGCGTTCCTCGACTTTAGGCGGTGGTTGGTAGGGTTCATGAACTCCAAATGAATTGGGAGGCTAGGGTTTTTCTGAATCTTGTCCACTTCTCGTAGGAGGGCGTCTTTCCTTCTCAAGTCCGACGGGAGTATCCGGCAAAGTACTGGGAGCCAGTGGCAAGGGGTAGATTGGAGTGTTCCTGAGATGATGCGCATCACTTTGTTCAGTTCCACATCAACCCTAGCGGTATGGGCACTGCCTAGCCAGACTGGTGCGCAGTATTCGGCTGTGGAATACACCAGGGATAGTGCAGACGACGTACGCAGCACTTCGGCACTAGCTCCCCAGGAGGTTCCGCTCAATTTCTGAACAATGTTGTTGCGAGTCTGGATTTTACGAGCTGTATTCGTGAGATGCTGTTTAAACGTCACGGAACGGTCGAGAGTGACGCCAAGATATTTTGGCAAGAAGTTGTGTCGCACTACTGAGCCTCTCAAACGCACATTTAGCTCATGTTTGGCAGACTAGTTGTGTAATAATAGTTAATAATTGTTAATACCAAAGCCAGAATCCACAGTCGCTGTGGCCGAAATCGGTCAGGACGACATCATCATCATCATCAGGCCGTGTGCGAACGGTCTAAGCTCCATAAAATACCCGTCTCAATCGAAGTGTTTTAATTAGAAAGAGACGGGTAGTATATCTCGCGCGCGAGACAGCTAGCGCGTGATCTTATGTTACCCTGGGGGGCAAGGGTATAGCACACCTTACTGCCGAGTAGCGTGCGACACAGTGACTCCTGTTTCATTCGCACTGATTTAATTGAAAAGAGGGATTAACGAGTAGGGTAGATTTTCTCGTCTCGAGTCGCGTCGCGACGTCATTTGTCCCTGTCTTGCTGATCAATACTGAAATGATCTAGAATAACTCAGTCATCCATCCTTGCCCTACACGAGGTCGGGGTCGCTATGACACCTAATCCCAAGAATTGGCGTAGGCACTAGTTTTTACGAAAACGACTGCCATCGTACCTTCCAACCCGAAGGGAAAACTAGACTTTGGGATTGGACCGGTTTCCTCAAGATGTTTTCCTTCACCGAAAAGCCACTGTTAAATATCAAACGAAATTTCGTACATAGGGTTTTAGAAAAATCAAAACTAGATTGAAAGTCGCGCGCCTTACAGCTCGCCTACAGTGACTCTCTACTACTTACTACCTACTACTACTTTGCACTAGGTACACTAATGTGACAAAGATGAGAGAAAACATAAAGATTGGGGTAGTTTCCAGGTGATTGTGAGTGCTTCATGCCACGTCACTGAGCATTTCGTGGTACCCTACCCTACCTCCTTACCTACTGTTACCCTACCTAAAGTTTACTTGCAATTTAATTAAGTCGCTTTGTTCTTGCGACACGACTCGGTGGCAAGATTAATAAAACAAACGCCTTGTACTGTAAAATGTATTTAGTTGTAAAGTACTGACACTTTTTTTTATTTTATACATCCAGATCTCAATTTCAATGTTTTTTTTTTGGGAATTTATTTCTACTTATTTCCTATAATGTCAATTTGTTTTTTTTTTAATCTTTTTTTTAGCTTTGTGAAGGTTGAAATAATGGAATTTTAATTTTAATAATTATCGATATTTTCAGAACCAATCCCATCCCTAATCTGCATCTAAGCGTGTGCACGACGCGGGATCGCTCAAGATTCTTTACTGACTGCCCCTTTGTCTACCTTCGTAATCGATAATTTAAATGCACTTCACTGTACGTCGCCTTCGCTTAGTACCACCACAGTAAACATATCAACTAAAGCAGTATCTCAAAGAGTCACTAGCCGAGCTGTAAGGAGCAGTATTACACAGGTTTAGGTTCGGGTCTTTCTTCTGGACATTATCCTTTCATAAGGGGAAAAAAGGGGGCAAGGTTTGTATGGACACTTTGTAGAAAAGTTACTTATAAAATAAAAAGAAAAAAGTACTTTCAGCGTTTTAGGAAAAAAACTTTTTTTCGAGCTAGAGACTTGAAACTTTGTAGAAAGATTACTTAATAGAATACAAAAAAGTCAAATCAGTTTTGCAAAATTCCACCTCTAAGGGAGTCAATCTATGTATGTATAAAAGAGAAGAAGTCCTGACTGATCACCAACGCCCAGCCGAAACTACGGAACTAGAAACTTGACCAACCCTAAAAGGGGGTTTAAAGTTTATATAATAATAATAATTTATTTCGATCAACCAGGATCATACAGTCGCCATCAGATACATTGGAGCGGCCAAAGTGCTCACAAATATCTGAACACGTCTCTATTGTCGAGGCATTAGAGACGTGTTCAGATATTTGTGAGCACTTTGACCGCTCCGATATATCTGATGGCGACTGTACAACCGACATATATGGATATACAATTATAATATAGATACCTAGGTATACAATTATAAAACAAAAAAAATAATAACGAATTAAATAATGTAATAAAAAAGCGTTTATTTCCAATCAGTTGCTATTCATAGAAAGTAGATTACACAAAAAAAAAAAAATGTCCGACTACCCCGACTTGCGCTTAAGTTTATTGTACCGACGCGTGGCTGCGTGAGTGCGTCATCGGACGTTTCTACGGACTTGTTTTACTGCTTTAAGCTCTATATCTTATGTACGTGCTTCGCTGTACACTGGCGAGCATTTTATAGGAAAACGGCAGCGTTAGATTCACTTAAACTTTTGACGGGTATTAATTTGGGAATTTGTAGGTTCCTTTTTTACTGTTATGTTTTTACTTCAGTGTTCGTCTTCGCTTCGTACTACGTGCTTCGGTACACTGGCGAGCATTTTATAGCAAAATGCAGGACTAAGTTCACTTAGTTCGAATATAATCAAAGCTCTGTCCTCTGTCCTATCGGTGCAGATAAAATTGGAAATATAAAGGAATAAAAAATGGCAGAAAAGGCTAGGATTAAGATAAAAAAAACCTTGGCTAGACAAAAGAGCACGTGCTATGCGTCAGAGCAGGGCTTGATTTGAGTTTTCTAGATGTCAAACATCGGTTTTATTAAATAGAGGACCTACTGTACGTAAGTACTTTATTATTTACTAGCTCATCCTGAGGGTTGAGAGGTTGGAGTCCCGCCACAAAGCGAGTTTCAATTAATTCTCTCTCATCTATACTAAATGTAAGAAAACTCTCCGAGATGCCCTTAAGAAAATGTCGTACAAAGACACAGAGAACCTAAATTAATTTTTTTTTTTTTTTTTTTTTCTAGCCTATAGTGTGTCCCACTGCTGGGCAAAGGCCTCCCCTCCCGATTTCCACTCGTCCCGATTCCGAGAAATCTCCGGCCAATCGTTGCGAAATACGTCCAGGTCGTCCCGCCATCTCCGTCTCGGCCTGCCACGCCGTCGCCTCCCATCGTGCGGCACCCACTGCATGGCTAATTATTAATTAATATTAGATAATTGTTCTAAACTGAATCCTGATTAATGTTAATAAAATAAATACTTATTAAGTTTTGTACTGTTTTTAAACGTACATTTTTATGGTTTGCAAGTATGTTTAAAATAGTTATCTATAATAACTTAAAAAAAATGACGTTACGACGACGATGAATTACATAAATAATTATTAGCAAAAGGTTCGTATTTAAAATGGGTATCGTTTCCGTAAATATTTATATACAATAAATAAATAACGATTTTAAACTGACACGATTACTTACACTAGGAAAAAATTTGAAAAAAATACTGTTATTTTTTTTTAATAAACCTATACTTTAACAAACTTTTGTATTTATTGACTAGGAATCAAATTATATGTCAAGTAAAAAATTAATTAACTGAATAACATTTTGATTGATTTTGGATTCATGTCCACATAATTGCAAACAATGTCGCAAATGTTTCCGATCTCTGACTATAACTTACATACCTACTTAGGTAAACTAATTAAAATTTCTAAGCAATAATGTGTGATAGGTAGTTTTCGTATAAAGTCCGTTCGTTCATCCTCGTCTTATTTAAATTTATAGCGTAGGTATTATTATTTTTTAACTAAGTAAGTATTTTGTTTTGGCTATATAAAAGAATCAAACTATATATCACCAAAGCCATATCCAGAATGATTTGACGTACCCAAGTGATATTTACGTAGGTACAGTCGACTACAAAGAGATGTATCCATACGATGTTACAAAAATATGTATACATAGACTTTACTACCATGGTAATATAATAAGATATACATACATAACTTTGTAACATTAAAAAACATACTTATCTTTGTAGTCGACTGTACCTACCTATTTAATACCGAATGAGTACCTACTGTGAGATTAAAATTTTGTTTACCTACCAAATAAATTAAATAACACGTCAACTAAGGATTAATGACTAGTTACTCATATACATTAATATAATATGTACATATTACATGTATATAATTTATTTGTATACTTGGAACTTGACTAAAATGCATATAAGTAGGTACTTACCCGGTTTATCCATTTTTGTAACATAAAAATGCAAAGTCCATAAGAAAGCCACAGATCGTCGATCAGTATGATCAGTATGATCACACACACCACCAGTATCACCAAGAAAAATCAAATCCGTTTTATCAGTCCAAGTCGTGAATTGACCGCGATTATCGTAGGAAGATAATTCACCAAAACAATACGTCGCTCCCGCGCACAGCAAATGGGTCACTATTGTCACTAAACTAAGCGCACGGCAAGGAGTAGCTATGATAAGGGCGGTGCGTACCGCCGCACCCCCCCCCGGACCGTTCCCCGCGCTAGAGTAATTCGCTGCAGTTTCGCATCAAATTTTTGTAATTTATTTTAAGGTTTTCGTAGTTACGCTCTCATTTTAAAACTACAAGATTTTGATAAATCTTTTTTCTTTTCAAACTGCATAGTTTAATCGACACCGGAAATAGGTTTCGACTTCAATCTAAACTATATTTTGGTCGTAGTAGGCCGCCGAACTGAACAACTTTCTGGGGTCTAAAAATGCAAAACTTGTACTCGCTCTATTTTCTTTCTATTAACATTTTAAGAGTCATAAACTAGTTTTAGCCCTAGATATATCTTACCTCATTATATTTAGAGAATTTCATGATAATGTGACATGTTATATTAAAGTAAGGACGTAACTACGTTTGTATGAAGAATCGAGCTTGCTGCGGACTCTTAAGTAAATATTACTAAATCTGAAAATAAACTTAACGAACAGCACAGTTGCGTTTACTAGAGAACGGTAAAACGGACCGGACTAATAACTATTCAAACGCCCAGGGCAAATAAGGGATTAGTGGAACATCGGATAGGTTATGGTTAAATTTACAGTCCAACAGAGGTTTGAGCGGCAGTTAACGTGTTAGAAACAGTAAAACAGAAATTAATAATATTTACAAAATTGAATAGAATAATCGAATTTAAACTTTCGTGAGACATGTTGAAAATATTACACCTCACAAGTACGCACCCGCCAACCTGTCCCTACGCTAGACGCTATAGAAGCGCGCCTCCGCGTGACAGGATGCCGTATGCCAGTACTATACTGCAGTCTTATGCGATGGCATTTGCTTTATATGGACGCTGCACGCCCCGCTCCGAGCGGGGCGTCCACTCAGGCCTTGCACTAAGACCCGGAGGCTCAAGCACGGACGGAACACCCGCTGACCTGAGCGCCCTCTGGACCACGTCGTTCAAGGCATGGTGACGCGGATGCCTCCCGACGCATCGCCAGCAACTCAATGCATGATGGCCGTCAGCTCCCACCGTGGAACCGCAGATGCATACGTGTGGTTTACATACATCGCAGCCCAAGCGGAGAGCGACGGACACCCGCAACGAGTCACCGTCCACTAACGTGCCCTGTTGAGGGGAGGGTAACGCCTGCAGCCAAGCCCCCGATTCCGGCCGCGACACTGCCAGAAGCCTTGCGCGGTCCACACCCGAAGCGCTTCCAACCAGACCGTCCAAGGTGGCCTTACACCCTACGTCATCCCATGCGCGCTGGAGTCTTGGGTTCTCCGGGACAGACGCACCTGGGTTGATAGCCAACCACCGACTCACAGCGTCGGCCACATACGGTATGCTTACCCCGTCGCCATCTAATGATAAAATCTCAGCAACTAGGTCAGCAACCGGCAGGCTAACGTCCCCCACACGCGGCACCCCAATGACCCCGTGACGGATGGGCAAACCTGTTGTGTCCACTGAATATCATTCACTTAACTTATAAAGTTATAAATAGCAGATATATAACTTATTTATTTGCCGCAATGAATTGAAGACCTACTCTTACCAAGTAATACCTACCTATTGACAGAAAAGTTAAATTTGTACGTTAGTCATAGTTATGCTAGGGTTGGTAAACAGAAAGGAAAAGTTAATACTCTAAAAACAATAATTAGATCGAATTTTAGTAAGTTTTTTTTTCCTGATCGTAAATAAATAATAACTTGTTAAGTTAGAATTTGAATTCGATAAAATTGTTCTGATGCGTGATTTCGTTAACATCTATGAATAAACATTTTAAATTTGTTTAAAGATCTCTGATTACAGTGATAATACTATAATTTAAGTGCTTCCCGCTGTCTGTCCCTATGTATGCTTAGATCTTTAAAAATACGCAACGGATTTTGATGCGGTTTTTTTAATAGGTAGAGCATTTCAAACCAAACGGGAGCGTAAACTTTGACTACAAACTTAGCTAGTTGTTTTAAATTGTTTGATGGATTGCTGGTTGAAACATAAAGCCGCATGATTCGGTTTGCCTTTATAGCCATCGGGCGTGAGACATTTTCCCTGGAGAGCGATGAGACAAATCAGGATCGCATTCAAGACGGATGTACTTTAGAGCTGAGCTGCCATAGCAACTATTGTTTGTACGGGACCTGAATATATATAAAAGATCTAAATATATAAAAGAAGAAACTAACTGACTGACTGACTGACTGACATATCAACGCACAGCCCAAACCGCTGGTTCTAGAGATTCCAAATTTGGCACGTAGGTTCCTTATAAGGTCTAGGGGAGCAAAAAATTATCGCACGTAAATTTTCCTTCGAAATTTCCATTTTCACAACTGACTTGTCAACTTTGAACGAACGCTTTACTAAAACGGTTGGGCCGATTTCGAGTCATTCTTTTGGTTTCGAATTCTAAATTCAAATATTTTAACGTGACCAGTAAACCCATCATTTCGGCGCTCTAAAATATGTCTCAAGGCTCATAGAATTTTACTGTCCACTTAGTAAGTAATTCAAGGGTAAAGGTAAACCTCCGATTAACTACTATAGTTTGAGAGAACTCTTATTTCTTTAAATGTAGGCGTATACGATGTCAAAGATTCAAAGATTTATTTTGCGTCGATATAGGCTCACAAGTGAAAATTTGGAAAAAATTGTGGTCATTCTTTTCCATTGGCGAAAGTGATTTATCGCCTTAATCATCGTCATTTGAATAATTTGTCACTGGAAACATATAAATTATGGTACTTAAAATAAATTTATAAAACATTACTTTTGTAGACAAGTTTAGTGAAATGATAAAAATCTCAACTCAGTACGGATTAAGTCGCTAGTGCGGTCGTGTTACCCCCCTCCTGCACCTTACCGCTACCCGCTCTCGCCCTTGAGTGTCAGGGAAATGGCCAAAACAGAGATTTGAACAAATCTTTAAGGGATATGATCAAATCACGCAGGATGTTAAAATGGCGAATCCATTTTATCATTTGCTTAGAAAGAATCAGTCATTTGATTCAGTCATTTCAGTCATCAGAAAGAATCAGTCATTTGATCATTGAAGCGCTTATAGCCCAGCGGCGCCTGCGAGTCGGAAACGATAACGCAGGTTAAGCAAAGATGGCAGCGGTCAGTCTTTGGATGGGTGGGTTTCAACGGTTAGGAAAGGAATGATTTCTGTTCCACGAGGGTACTAATACTAATGGAATATTGATAAAAACTTTGTATAAAGTCAAGTTTATATTCTCAAAAGGGGTAGGCAGAGCATAATTTAAGGGGGTGAATTGGAAATTATCGCGTCATTCGAAACGCTGTTCTATATTGGGCCCTTATGACAAGAGTTCAACGTCAACAGTGCATAACTTGTCCATTATTTCCCAACTACATGGGAGAAACAACGAGACTATTGCTGACTGTGCCTCTGGCTTTACAAAGCAGCAGATACAAAGTTTACTATCAACTAACAAGAAATCCAGTCCAAAAAAATCTATTGATGATGCTATGGAAACGCCCAAAAGCAAAATACCCTTACCAATAAAACAGACGAGCTCTATAGAGAAATTAATAAACAGATTTAAAAAGGTAAAAGCCAATGTAATACCCCAAGAAGCAAAGGACATCGAAATAAAAACGATAGTTGAAGAAAAGGAAAATTTCAATGCGGTAAACGTAGACGCGCTCACAGCAAATAAGGTCTTATTGCCAGACTTATTAAGTCCAAGTTGCAGTGTGCTTTCGATGAAAAGCAGTGATTTCTTTGAGCAAATTTGTGATGATGTTGAGACGACTGAAAGGAGGCCCAGGGAGAGTTTAGGAACAGCATTGGGTGTTGACGTTACATTTTTAGACCAATTCAATCTAATAGACTGATCTTTATGTTATATAGACTATACGTGAATCTTTAACGAACTTAACTGATCTACTTTAATGCTGTAGTTTTTATGTGTACATAGTCAAAGAAAAAAACGTATGCAGGTCAGGCGAAATTGAATCTTACGGTCCGGCCACGACATTGCGCGGCGGCGGTACCGGCTTTTCAAATCCATTGCGCGTGTTCCCAACTAACTACAGTGCGTTCCGCGCCTCGACCGCGAAATGAACAGATAAAAGGCTTGCCGCGCCGCAATTCACGCAATGTCCTGGTCGAGCCGTTATATCAATGTCTTGCAGGTTTTAAAGGTAGAATCAGACGGTTCACTTGAATGAATGTTCACTCAAGTGAATTTTTTCTTTGATGTTTTGTTTCACTTTTCGTTCAGACGTGTCACTTTCAGTCAAAGATGCAAAATGAAAAAAAAAGATGAAAAAGAAAACTCAATAACATTGTAACAGTTTTTCGATCAGGTCACGTGATATCTTACGGTGTCACCCTAAAAATGAATTTGACGCAAACTTATAAACAATTATCAATTATTTAGGCGGACGGGCCGCGGGCGCGTTGGGTGTGACGGGCCGCCAGCTCACTATTGACCGCCGCGGCCAGGCCGCGTCAGTCTGTGATATTTTTCGTTCAGACATCGACTCAAGGTTCAAACGTGTTGTAAACGGCAGACGGTCGGTGGCGCTTGATGGCGATATCTATCGCTAGCTGCAGCGTCGTGAAATTGCCGTGTTTTATGATACGGTAATGGATCTGCTGCCTTATGCCGTGTTTTAGGTCCGACGATACCTGAATTGCCGTATGTTACGGCAATTGCCGTATCAGGAACAACACTGACCGCCGGCCGGCCGCACGCTCGCCGCGTAGGTTAGGTACTACTAGGTAGGTACCGCACGAATCGCAACGATTCGCAACAGGATCTTACGCGTCTAAAATCGTCTTACTCGTAATATAAAAATATACTTACTCGTCGTGAGAATAATTATGAAAATATTTAAGTACTCTTCAGTAATCTTTATTGCACTAAAGAACAACTTATCGTACACAAGGCGGACTTAATGCCGTAAGCATTCTCTACCAGTCAACCTTTGGGCAAAGCAGACATTGTGGGCGTGTTGTAATTGTAATAGAGCAAGATCCGTGAAAATAGTAAAATAGAGAGATACAGGTATCAGATAACAGGTAAGGGTATTAAACCGTTACCTGTTATCTGATTCAAAATCAATCAATTGTGCCAAATATTACACGGATAGGTAGGTATATGTGGATGAATTTTGTTAATTTAAGTATTATATTCTCATGCAGTCCACCAGGATCCCCTAGCCTGATCCCCCAGGGGATCCTGATGAACTTCCGAGTTCTTTAGGATCCCCTAACGTCAGATTCATAATGTTAAGCCTCATATACACTAAAGTAGTTATTGCCACGTATGACATTGAATTGTATTTTTTCAGAGAGTCATCCCTTGTATTGAAAGAAATGAAAGAAGCACAATCTATGAGTTAGTGCAGCAATGAGCCAACCCTCTTGCGTCTGATGGCGTGGAAGCCATCTGTGTGCGCCTCGGCGAACAGCAGCAGCAGTACTCAATAAGGCTTCATAAGGCATTTGACTTTATGTGAGGACTTTTACACGCTAAAAACGTCATCTATGAGCAAACTATGCGATAACTACCGCACATTCGTATTAAAAATCTGTACAAAAATGTGTAAGGTCAATTATTTTATTTTTTCGGGTACTTTTTCCCTCTGGACGCTGAAAATTGACCCTCTCAAGAATCACCCATTTGCGTTATGACAGAGCTGTCATCCCAGTACAATAAACGTCAAATTTGACATAATTTATACTGCGATGACAGCTGTCAAATAACGCAAATACACCACACAAACCTGCTCCACAAACGTTCCACAGGACTGGAGGCGCTCGCCCTGTGGAACGTTTATTTACAGGGCTTGCCCCGACTCCCTGCATGGTTTCGCTACGGCGGAGGCAACAGATACGTATAGCGCCTGGCTCCGCCTCCAATCCGTCGTCCGTCCGGATCCGCGAGAGGACCATTTTCGCGAGCCCGCTCCGCAGCCTCCTTCTGTGACATTACGTCGTCACAGAAGCAGGCCATCGCTCTCCACGCCTCCTCGCTGCTGAGCATGGCGTTGACGTGATTCGACAGAGAGAGGTCTGCCCCTATTACCGCCTGTAAAGTGGTCCGCTGAGGCCCACAAAATAATAACATCAAATAAATCGTTTTTTTTTTAGTTGCGGACATTTACTTCCAAATCGTGATTCGAAGCTACTACCTAGAGATGACGGGCGCCGCCGCTGCGCCCGCGCAGCTCGCAGCACCTCCTGCGAACCATATAACTAATAGATATTAGAATGGACTGATAAAGTGACAATAATCTAATAAATTGATGTATATTTTTATTTGTTTTGTATGTAATCAAGGCTGCTTTTTTATACTACGACGGTGCAAGTATACGACCTGCCTGATTGTAGACTCAGCAATGTATGTACAGCAAATTGTCATTGTCAGGAGACAATTGTCAAGTTGGTAAAATAGAGACCTGAGCCTTCCGTTGACCCCGCATGCACATAGCATCGAATTGTATGAAAGCGCAGCTACGAGCTACACCCGGTTACAATATCTGTGGACCTGGCGTCGAAGACTTGTTGTTGACGAATGTTCAAAAATATAGCAGTAGGTAATAGCACGAAAATGAACGACGCGTATCGGCAACGAAAGTGTAACCGTACTGACGCGACGGGACGAGCGCGGGTAGGTAAAATGAGAAGGGGGAGGGGCTTCACAGTCCAGCGGGGTCCACAGATATTGTACACGAGTTGTACGAGGGTACGCGTCAGCTGGATACCAAAGCTGAGAACGTGTCAGAAGCGCACGAAACACGTTGAAATTATGTTGGAACGCGAAATTTGTCTTAAATCCACCCCATTTGAATTGCTATTAGGGGCAACCTATTAGCCCCAGAGTAGGTGTAACCTGGGTAGTTCTACTGTAAATTACACAACTTGAAAACTTTAAAGAGTCCGCATTAAGCTCGATTCTCCATACAAACGTAGTTGCGCTCTCATTTTAAAACTACGTGTTGGTTTGTAAATTTGTATCGAAACTTTGCATGTACACTGACATGAGGTATATCCAGGTCTGTAATTAGTTTATGTCTTCATATACCCAAGTAAAAAAATATTGTGTATTTTGTTTGTTTTATAAACTGGAACTTTATAAACTAATTACAGACATACCTCATCTCATTGATGTATATGCTAAGTTTCGTCACAATCCAACACGTAGTTTTAAAATGAGAACGAAGCTCACTTTGTATCGGAAGGTGAAATTCGGCCGAGCTTACTGCGGACTCTTAAGGTTTGGTTACACTAGATAAGGTTAGGAGATGTCACACGCTTGCACGTTCGTAGAGTCTGGCAAGCGAGTCGTGTCCCTGGAAAATGGCGGTAAATTATATAAATACGCATGCTGGTAACACGAATGTATGGCGGATTAATAGGTATACTTATGACTGACAGTTTATTAAGAATTCGGTAAAAATGCTGTGGACACGACTCGCTTGCCAGACTCTAATGCAGACACGGAGCGAGAGCGGAGGGCGTTGTCCGTTAGAGCGAATATGGCGGCCCGCAGATTAGCTCGTTGTTCTGTTGAAGTAAAAATAACTCTAATCAGAGCCTTCTGTACGACCCTCTACACGAGCAGTCTGTGGGTCTCTTATACGCAAAAACAGTACAACGCCCTACGTGTACAGTACAATGCTTTCAGGGTGCTACTGGGGCTGCCCCGTTTCTGTAGTGCGTCCGGGATGTTCGCGGATGCCAGAGTTCACTGTTTCTATACAACTATGAGGAAACGCTGCCCATCCCTGGCGCGCAGGGTGCGGGCTAGCTCTAATGGTATCCTGAGGGCATTTGCAGAAAGGTTTGATTGTGAGTATCTGAATCATTGTCACATGATCCACGTACTGACATTCAAGCGCTACTAAGTGCTTTCCTCATTTTATATGTATTATTTTAAGTTTAGTAATATTTTCTAACTAACTGTAACTAATTTTATCTATGATCCCAGTTGGTCGAAATAAATGTTTTGAATTGAATTGAATTGTAATGATACCGAGGGAAGTTGAGAAATGAGAGCGGGAGGACGACCCTTCCGCTCCTCGTGTCTGCAGATGGATAGCGGGGCGCGCACGCCGACAATGCTACCGTCGCCGTAGACTGGGAGCCAGGGTCATCATCATCATATCAGCCGAAAGACGTCCACTGCTGGACATAGGCCTGCCCCAAAGACAAAGAGAGCGGTCCTGCGCCACCCGCATCCAGCGGACTCCCGTGACCTGCCGGTTCGGGCCATCCTAATTTAGCGCTCTGCCTGGCCCGCATGTACGCTTTCGTGAGGGTCAAAGTAGATCGGATTTATATTGTGTCAACGGATTTCCCCAACGCAAAAATGGAGATGTCGAGAACTCCTATGTGAACCAATCGGGTACTCTTATAGGAAGATTATAAAACTTTGTGTCGCTATATTTCAGCCATTTTTCAATTTAGACAAAAAATTTTCAAGTAAAAGATGCTTATTTTTATGTAAACTTTAAAGTTCTTATCAAAAAAGTACGAAAAACGCGAAAAAAGTCCTAAAAATGGGCCACCCTTTGCTACACTCTGACCAATGATTCTGAGTTCATTAAATGCCATGTACTCACCGTCTCGTGACTATCTTAATAGTGATTAACAAACCAGTCCTTCATAAAAGACAGAAATAGAGCACATACGTATATTCTCATTCCAAGACATTCAGAGTTCAGTGTGAAAATCTCTGTAGTCTGTGAGATTGTAGTTTTGTATGTTAGGGCGTTTCTGTGACCAAGTGCAAACGCGTTTTTTATTTGTTCGCTACGATTGTAATTTAGTCTCATCGTGTTTGATGATCGCGAGATATTATAAAATGGACGATGTTTATTTACGTTTTTAGTGTTTGACCCCAAAATCCGCATTCGCATCCGCATTCGCGGATGAATACCTCCAAATATCCGCATCCGCGGATGTCCAAAAAATCGCATACGCGGCATCCCAGATTATAAGTATAAGTACCTGCTGGGGCCGCTGCCCGCGTCACACCGTCTCGTGCGTGGACTCGGCAAACTTGACTTCCCTGCCGCGGCGGAAGGAAGGCGCGCGGCGCGGCATAATATAACCCTTGATCTAAGCCTAGATTGTATGTAGCCACGTGAAAGGTACGAGATTAAGTTTATTTAAAAAAAAAAGCGATGTCGCTGATATCAAATGCTACTTATATACTCGTACCTATTTAAAGTGCCGTTTTGGTGATATCATTAGATGTCACAAAGTTTCGTCATGTCGCGAGCCGTCGTACTGAACATGTCGAGTGGAACCGCTGGGGCCGTACCTATGCGAAATGGTTTTTTGACATATCGCGACAGCTTAAACCAGAGGCCCTACCGCGAAACGAAAACGAATTTCTTTCGTGTAAGGTCACGCCATTTATCCGTGATGTGTGAAATGCCATTGCAGTTATACCTACATTCTGCCGACTTGCCGAGGTTCTATTAAAGCGTGAATTACACATTCAAGAAATTGCATGCAAGTTTAACAATATTGCGGGGATAAAACACAGTATAAATACCTTGGTAACCTGCAAAGTATTAGATACCTCCTGATAGGGGACCGCAGCAATAATAGCACCATTTCTTAAACTGGTACGACAAACACATTTGTTTTCACCTCACCAGCTTATTATATCGCTCAAAATCTGCGCGCAAAAGTCCATTATATCCGTTAGCATGCAAAGTGATTTAAAAATTGGAACGTTCAAGAATTTGGTCCTCGCCCTAAACCGGTCGTCAAGTTGTTGAATATACGTTCATTGGCGGAACGTCCAAGGTATTTTAAGCTTAACACTTTCGAAACCGGACTAAAAATGGAACAATTCACCAGAAACCGACAGAATTCGCTAGGCGTGTAAGTTCATACTACTGCCCGCACCTATATACGTGCCACTGTAAAGAATATATTTTCCAAATTTCATGTTTTTATCGTTAGCGGTTTAGGCTGTGCGCTGTCTGTCAATAGATTAGTGAAAAGTTGTTTGTAATTCACATTTTAGTTGAAAATATGAGTAGTAGTGACTCCGAGAACGATATGCACACTCCGCCGGATATGGTAAATGCAGCCACGATTGCAACAAAGATATTTTACAGGTAGCACTATAGTAGCAATGCAGGTCATTTTCCTACGGCTTCTGAACCGATCTTAGAGTACTTATGATATGTGTGGAGATAAAGTAGTGTATGCAACTGTACATAATTTAGCCTTAAAACACTCGTGTGATCCTATTATGAAACTCGCTAACGCTCGTTTCATAAAACCACACTCGTATTTTAAGGCCTCTGATTATGTATCAGTTGCATAAACTACTATTACGTATTTACCGAAGCAGATCCGAATCGTTCCTCTGCATAACATAAAAGTTTGATAAAAGTCCCTATTTTAGGTAATCTCTTCCGGTAGGTACGTTTCTCGACTGTGTCCGAATCCGCTTAAGTTGCGCGCTTCGTGAAACTTGTAAAAGGAAAGTTATGTTTAACGACAAATGGCAAGAGTACAGTCGATATCGCAGATGTTTAAAATGTTATAATAATAATAAATAATATTTTCTCAAACATGCAATGAAATATTGACGTTGTGTCCTTCATAATGGGCTTCGAAGTGTCACGTTTTGAGCGGAGCGAGACGAGAGACTCGTAATGGCATTTCATACAAAATTGGAGGCCTAGGCCGGCATGATGATCTTTTTTAATTTCCATTCCACAATTTGTGGCACACGATCACGGCGTTCAGCCATGAAAATTAAAGTGTGATTTCTTGGGGTTTTTTTAATTGATTTCATTGCATGTTTTAGAAAAGCACTATACCTACATACCTCGGCGTGAAAAGGGGTTGCCAGCCTCATAACTATCCGACCTCGCTACGCTCGGCCGTCTTTATGTACTCGGCCGGCAACACCTTACTTCCCGGCCTCTGTATAAATGTACTAATTGCACGATGTCGTGACATAAGAGAAACGTCTTACAAAAAAGGTGCTTAGTAAATAATGGTAACAACAGGCGGGCCTCTTATCGCTAAAGGTACAGAAGGTTCACTGCCAAACTGATGACGTTATGTAACATTTTTTTGGCAATAGAAAAGATAGGGTTGACGACGTAGTACCACAACCCTACATCCAAAATTATAATTATTTTAGTTCCTATGTCTCTTATCGAAATGATAATAAACATTAAAAAATAATATGATATGCCAATAAAAAATGATTAGGAAAGTAAAAAAAAACATTAATACTGAATAAGTAATATCAAATAGTTCATTTGCAATCAGGTACTTATTACGTTATGTTAGCAAAATGCTGTAAAATTTAAATGGAGGTTTACTATGAATTTAACTATGTATTTATCTATGTAAGTAGGTATGTTTATCATCGTTTAGTACCCACCATTTTCATTTTCAGTACCCATAGTACAAGCTTTCCTTAGTTTGGGACTAGATTGATTTGTGTACTTTTAACTGAGTACAAATCTAGCTTTTACTTAGTAGCTTTACCGATTTGTGCTATGAACTGTACCCATAAATATATGATCGTCCAAATAAAACCGGGCCCGGCCGCGTCCGGCGCGCCGGACCAATATCCGACATGAGATTCTCTCGCCATTACTTTAACTAGCGGTACAATGATAAGCCTGATTATAATGCGTTGTATTTCGCTAAACCTTTCCTTATAAATAGCATTGCAATGTATGACATGAGTATGTACAGGTATCGTACCTAATTAATAATATAATCTATTTATTTATAAGCAAACATTGATGCAGCTTGAATCAGGCAAAATCAATTTGCGAAGAACAATGAGAAGGAAAGACAACATTGTTTTAAAAGAGAGCCTTATTATCTATAATAAAATAAAATAATTGTAAACACGACTGTAAGTGTAACACTACCAGTAGGAATTAATTTAATAGGTAATTAGTTATAGCTACTATTCACCTGCATCCAAATGAAATACTCAGGTGGTCTATACTATAACTATCCACCGTCCACACCCAAAATGGATAACATTTTGCCTGGGCGGCGGCTAACGGTATATTCTAATTTCTA
This sequence comes from Epinotia ramella, assembly GCA_947578815.1. Lineage (NCBI taxonomy): Eukaryota > Metazoa > Arthropoda > Insecta > Lepidoptera > Tortricidae > Epinotia > Epinotia ramella. The sequence continues at coordinate 891,983 of CANPUT010000121.1, forward strand.
GAAACTACAAAGTAATACTAGGTTTCTCTACAGCTACAAATACCTGATTAATGCAACACTTACCCGTTTCGGGACACAGACACTGATTTTAAAAACAAAGGATAAAAATGTAATTAAGTACGACGCTCGGCAGCGGGCGCATCAAGGGCAATATTTGCAATCAAGCAGATTCCGCCTCGAAATGATACCAAGTAAATTGTTTGTTGCATAAAGTTTTGTGATGTTACATTTGTGCTGTTATATCTCGAGTGAATAAATCTAAGAACGCAATACGACAGTGCCTCTATAGAGTTATGTAAATATCAACAGAACCACCGCGAACCTAAGTCAACATTTATTATTTTTAGGTTAGGTAATACTACAGTTACCGTTACCATAAAGAATACTACTTACTTATATCTATTATAACAGTAATTATTTTCAACAAGTGTTTAAATCTTAATATCGCCACCTAGAAGGTAATGTGGTAATCTTCGTATTTATTTGATACAATATAAACAATGACACGCGGTCGCGCTCCGTACCCGATAATCAAATAATGACTAAATTGAATTCTATTACTGCTTCGCAAAGCCTCATTTCCTTTGACAGCCTTTAGAAATAAAATGTGAAATTACATTTTGAGATTTCTAGTAATTAATTAGCATTGTTTTAGTGTTTTATGGTAGTTAGTTAATACAATACCTTAGTGAGTGGCCTAAATACTAAGCTGTGATACGAATAAGTTTTTGCAATTGTTGTGTTCTTGTTTGAGACATATCTACGAGTTAATGAGGTTTGTTGTTAAAATACGCAATAATGTCAAGTGCGATCGCTTATTATTTCTAAAAGCTCACCACGACTGGTTAGCTCTACGAAAGCTTCTTCATTTAATAATAAATATTCTTCATAAAGGCTTCTGAATGAAACAACCAAAACTTCTGTATTTTTAATTAACGTATTTTTATTTACTGTTGGCTACTCCCGTATCCGGAAACGTTCAAATGGATTTTATTAAACATGAAATATTCTTATATTTTTCCTTTTTTGAGCTTTAAGCACACCTAATGTGATATTGTAGTGTACAAGGTGATGTGACCGTCCATTAAATTATAACAGGCAAGTTTTGTTTTATAAATATCAGGACTGCTAGAGCCAGTCCTCACAAAAAAAACACCTTATTTTTATTGGCATTTTTTTTCGGCACGATACTGCGTTGGTAAATTAAAAAACAAAACAGAATTTATTTAGGACCAAAACCCTCCAACCCGAAATATTTCGAAAATTCCTTTAGAGTTTACCGCCAAATCAAGTATTTCTTGACATTATAAATTTTTGAATGACGCAAACTACGTCCCGTGAAAAACGCGTCATAAAATTAAAATAAGAAAAGGTTATTTACCAGACACATTCGTAATTTTAATTCAGTAAGGAATTGAGTACCTACTACATCTAGGTACCTACTTACGAGTGTAACTATTTAGTTGATAATATATCCGTTATACATAAAAAATAAGCTATTATAAAATTATTTCCAAAATTGTCATTTTTTCCATACAAGTTGTCAGTTCATTGCCTGGACTAGTCCAGCAATCCCTTACTTCACTGCCTCTGCAGTAAAGTACTATTATTCAAAATAACACACGTATAGTCTGGCCAGGGAAAGATGAGCCTATATTGTTTGCATATTTAGCAAGTAACCAAGTAAGAAAATGTCAATGAGAACAACGTTTACGTTTACACATTCCTATATGACTATGACGTAAGAAGTTTCATTATATTTTGCAAAAATGCTTCACAAGACGTTTGGGATGAAATGGGTAACTCTGGGTAGGTTGGGTAAACACCATCTCTAGGCAGGGTGTTCTTTAAATAAATCGATACTAAATAATTACAACATTTGGTTTATCAAGTTATTTCTTCCGACCTGACCCTTACTTATACAGTACATATGTAAATATTAAGTAGTAAAAAAGTGTTCGGTTCTGGCGCTTCGCCGGCCGCTGCCACGGCACGCTACGCTCGCTCGGCTCGCGCGATGTAGGGTCGCAAACTCGCAGTTCACCTAAAACTCCTCCTCGCTTCGCTCGTCGTTGTACCTACACCGACCTGCCTTAGTCTCTGTAAAACTACTTTGAATTTCATTCAAAATGAACATTTGACTAAACGTATGAAATGCGGAAAGTAATGCTAAACTCTTCTGGATTTAATTCTCTCTTCAAGAAAGAAATTAATGGATTTTAGAAAGGGTCACCCCTGAATTGGTCAGTGTTCATAACCACTCACTTGCTTGTGGCAACCACAGTTGCCAATTTTGCAGACCCCTAACTAAACTGATGGTGGCAACTGTGGTTGCCAATTTGTTTATTTATTTATTCGTATGGCATTACTTAATTACAGAGTCGTTTTACTTAATTATTATAATGTGATATCTAAATTCTTCACCTATTGGGTAGCGTTTGCATCAGGTGAGTGCAGGTCTAGGGTAAACCCAGAGAATTTCCGGATCTCCTTTGAATAGACTGCACAGGCGCTCCGCAGTCGCACGCTGATGATTGCCGCCAACCTGATCTATGCAGGGGTACGGCTATCACGACATTTGTATGGGCGCTTATTTACTAATGTACGATTGAAATAAAAATGTGTCTTTCATAACAAAGGTTAGCAATATGGGGTAAGAGTTTCGTGTTTAACTAATTAGTGAATTCAATTAATAGTGTACGAAGGACAGCCAATAAACATTCATGTTGACATTTGTACGGACTTTTTTGACGAGAAACCGAAATATTTTTTTTTTCATGGGTTAATGTCAATATTTGACAAATGTAATAAGTGTATTTCACTAGCAGGGGACTATATTGAAAAATAAAAAAAATACATACATGACCTCCACCACGTAACATTAATATAGTACAGTCGAGGTCATAAATATGTTTACACTTTTGCACCTTATTACAAGGCAATAAGGTGCAAAAGTGTAAACGTATTTATGACCTCGACCGTACCTAGTAAATAATAAGTACATGACGCAACAGTCATTTCCCCCGCTCAGGGCGGCCAATATCGGTAGTGACCGAAGAAAACGTAGCAAAAGTCAAAAAGCTGGTATTAGAAGATAGAAGAATGAAGGTTTGGCAAATAGCTGAGGTCTTAGGTATTAGTAAAGAAAGAGTCGGAGAAATTTTACATGAACATTTGTACATGAGTAAAGTCAGTGCTCGTTGGGTACCGAAAATGCTAACAGCCTTCGATAAAGTACGTCGTGTGGAAACTTCTCGGGCGTTTTTAGAATTGTGCGAAGATGATTTAGATGAAGTTTGTTCCCGAATAGTAACTGTTGATGAAACATGGATCAGACAGTATGATCCGGAGTGTAAGTCTGAGTCGATGCAGTGGATTGAAAAGGGTGAAAGGCCGCCGAAGAAATTTAAAGTGCAAAAGTCGGCCTCTAAGTTAATGGCTACGGTATTTTGGGAACAGTCATGTTCTATGTCCTTACTAAAGTTGCAGTGTATTTTACTTGGAGCCTTAAAATATTTCCCCCCAATGCGGCCTGCCACGATCCAACCAAGACGCGTTTCTTGGAGGATTGGTTTATTTTGTCCGAGCTAGTTAACTGACCAGTCTGTATTTATATTGAACTTTATTACAATGCACATAAAGTGCACGGATGGTCAGTTAACTGTGTTGGCGATGGTATACCTACCGGATTTTTGAAATCGAATTTAATATGTAGATACTGGATTTATCACTATTCTTAGACTCACGAGAATAACTATTATTAAGAGTTCGGGTAGGTTATTTAATTATGCTCATTAATTTTACGTACAAATCAGAGTAGATCCCCTATACGTAAATTTTGATAACTTTTCTTTTCAAAGTTAAACTTAAAAAGTTAAAATAAAAACTAAGAAAATGAGTAGGTAGTGACAGTGACGAAACATCTTTAACTTCTCAAGAAATAACTAATATGGCAGAGGAAGCCGCACTTACCTTGCTACCTGAAAAGTCAAAGAGCCTTTACTATTGTCGAACTAGACAATATAGTACCTACTTACGATATTTAGTTTATAAACTCGTATTAATGACTTAAATTATTATTTTAATGATCTCGTACAAAAAGTATTGTTCACAATAGTGTCATAATCAAGCTTTTTAATCTCGTACCTTACTTAGGCCACTCAGCAGATTTCTATTCTAAAACAACAAAAAAATGCATGTACAAGTAATTGTCTCAAAAACCTTCTCCTTCAGGTGGTCGCTAACCGAAGGTGGTCGCGTAACCAGCGAAATGTCCCTACTCGACTAAAAAGTAACACGATTGTGAAAAATACTATTATCGTACCGCACGGCTATCAGAGGACGACCAGCGAGCTGTTTCGCTGCCACTTTTTTTTTTGATAGGAAAAAATGACAATTTTGGAAATAATTTATAATAGCTTGTTTTTTATGTATAACGGATATATTATCAATTAAATAGTTACCCAGCGACAAAATCCGACAAAATTTCAGACATCAAAAAAATGATAAGTTTTTTAGGCTTCTAAAAAGTCAGTAAAAATATCTTTATTGCCAACGATGTGGTATAAAAAAATACACAATATAATGATCACATTGAATTTATTACTTTTATTTCAATTTGTCAATTGTGCAGAATAAACTCAATAGGTATACAATTTACAAAAGAGAATGTAAGAGTAGGTACAAACACAGATTTATCGAGTGCGGCGCGCGGAGCGCGGAGGCGCGGACGGGATCAACCGCTGAACCTGCCCACTCAAGGTGGGCCGCCGCCGCCGCACTCGCCACCCTCCCCTCTCCTAAAGGTACGTGTATACTAGCGCACGCACAGCCACTGTAGCATTGCAGCCGGCATACCAAACCGGTCGACAGGTTACATTTTTCCCACGAACGAACCAATATGCTGCTGTCATGATTTAATTAAACTGTACCTCAGTATAAGCACTTAGATACTAACAACTTTTGACCCATAGCGTGTCAACATTTATCGCGATGATAAGGACTCTTCGCACATTGCATCCGTCCCTTTGTGCTTTGCAACTGTAGTAGATATGTTTCATGTTTTGCACTTGCAAACATACCTAGTAAAGTCAGCAGCAGAAGTAACTAAGCAAAATATACGCCCCAAATGATCTAGACAGTCCTTCCTTATCCTCTTGACATTAGAGTCGCGTGTAGGTCATTTTGAGCACTTGACCCGCTTAGCTACTTTTGCTGCTGACTGTACCTCTCTAGCTAGGCAAATCCAGACTGCTTCATAATTCGCATCAAACATAGGTACATACTCCTATTTTCTACTTAAACTATGACTAGAGAGGTGAACCTCCTCTAAATTGAGTTATGTAATGGACTTTTGATACAATTGTATGTGTAGTATCTATCTACTCTGGAAACAACTACTTAATTTAAGGTAGGTACCTGTTCAATAATTACCATAAGGTAAACGTGCAGAATACTTATTTTTAAAAGAAAGTCTTGATCTTGTTGTTGTTGAATGATTTCCGACCCTACAATTCATAATGGAACAATTAGAACAAATTGCGAATAAATAAATAAATAAAATAAATATTTGGGGACAAACTTACACAAATCGACCTAGTCCCAAACTAAGCAAAGCTTGTACTATGGGTACTAGACCACGATATACATACTTATATAGATAAATACAATACTTGAATACATAGAAAACATCCATGACTCAGGAACAAATACTTAGCTTTAGCTTTCATTTAATAAGTACCTATTTAAGACGTGAAGGACATGTGGACAGAGCTTTAGGCGCATACTTTCAATATGATGAATAACGTAAACAATCCGAGCACAGCACACTCGGCCCCGCGCGGGCGCGACCTCACTCGCGCAGATTCACAAGCTCAGCAACAACTCGCCTGAGGCGGTCCAGTGTAGCTCCAACCTTACTTAGTTGTTGCGGATTTCGGGGCAAATTAAACTAGGGGTTTGTGAAGTAAGTCGAGACGCGTTCGCTTAGTTCACTAGTTTTTGACAAATTATACTTCCTCACGCATCAATTTTGAACATTAGAAGTTTATACTTGTTGTCTTTAGGAATTAACATACCTACAACTACAAACATACATTCACGCCTTTATTACGCAAAGGGGTAGGCAGAGTAGCAGCACCACTTTTAGCATAAATGTGGGTATAAAGATCGACAACATGTGATAATTATTATTCTTTGGTTTATTTATTTTTTTCTTAGCACTATACGCAGTCGGAGGTCAGACTTTGAACTGGTTGCTTAAGCAAATCAGTCCACATTGAAGTCTGACCTCCATAGGTGAGTTGGAGCAAGAGTATCATTGCGAATACCCGCTCATTTTTAATACAGTTTACAACTTTACACTTGTGCCCGCCCGCTCATCACTTGATGCGCGCATAGCGCACAGCGCCAAAGTTCTTGTTTTGTTCCCCGATGTTTAGGTAGGTACCTACTGCCTCTGTTCCGATACTTCGTCTCCTATGTTGTCTTGATGGGTACTGAGTATGAATGAAGTAGTAAGACGAATACGAACATTTCCGAGAAAATACGATGGGAAATGATTATTCACTAAATCATACCAAATCTCGTCAAGGTTAAAATTCGCGCGTAATAATGATAATGTACCTATACGTACCTACAGGGCATGTAGGTTTTTGCAATGTTATGACGTATATTTGGTTGTGAAGAAATTATATTAGTACATTACGTACTTAGGGCGGTGAAATCGTGAGTTTTACGAATTACCGCCCGTGGTGCGTACACAATTTTACGTCTTCTCCTGGGTGTGAAGGGAGATTTGCCGCTGCGCCCGTGGGCGGTAAATCCCACTTACCGCCCGGAGTGACGTGGTTGAAGTACAGGAAAGGGGGGCAGATTTTTGGAGTTTCTTTTCCTATCGTAAAAAATGCGTAAAAATGAGTATGTTTTATTCTTTAATCTTTTTCTCTCAGGTCGATAATCGATATTTACCAAGATATTCAAGTAAAAGATGCTTATTTTGACGTGTTCTGTACGTAACAATCATTCAAAACAGGTGTTATAATGATATATAAGCGTATAATTACATATGACACATTTTAACATTAAGGCACCCACGCTTGGTGTGTTGTGGCTCTAAACTCGTATAATTTGTGTTAAAGCTGTAATATATGAGACGTTAGGAGCCCCTCGCACTCTGCGTTTCGTGCATTTGATCGTTAATAAAATTATCAAAATCTAAACAGGTTTTCAGAACGCTCGTGCGTTGGACTTATGAATGGAAATGGTCTTCGGGAATCCATACAGAAACCTCAAAGAATTACGAAGCTACAACCATTTTAATATTGCTTGTCTGCGAGCGTCATAGTAAATGACAATCGTTTCATATGAAGGCGCGTTTTGCGGAAAAGGGACAGCATATACCCCCTCTTAAAAGTTTGGACACCTATAACTTTGTGATTTGTATAACGGGGATATATATATATATATTTGCACATGGTCTATCTTGACTGAATGTATAATGGGAAGCAATATATATAAATTAAGATCCTATGTAACCATATGTTCCTTGTGAATAAACGAATTTCATTCATTCATTCATTAACTCATTCACAAATCGAACCAGCCCCCCACAGTAAGCCCAATAGCACACACATGGCCATTCTAGCGAATGTCTACCCAAAGTAATTTTCTAGGGGGTCTTGGTTCAAATGCCGCAACCACACTGATGTGACACCATATTTATTTCGCAAATTTTTCAGTAACAATTCCATCCCGTCTATTGTCCATATTCAATTATGAATGGTGGGAACGGATTCTTTTTTTCCGGTTGCAGTGATAAATTGCATCGAAGCTAAAACCCGTTTACTTTCTCGCCAGAGTTTTGCATGTAAAGAATTTGGAGTGGCCGGCCCTAGCAAGGGTTTGGCGTGGATATTTTTTGTTGCGCTTCCATTTACCGAGTCGAAAAGACTATCCATGAATAGCAATAGATCAGCCGTATCCTTGCTCTCTGCCTGAAGAATGCCCTTATCTGAAAAATTAAATTTGTTGTATTTAGGTGGCAAAAAACACTCGACCTGCGTGATGCTACTCGGTACCTAGAGAGCAACTAGTGGTGTTATTATGGCTGCAATCTTCAGTCTTCTGTGAGGCGCATCCCCAGTTGGACAGCTTTACTTATTCCTGAGCAAGAATAATGTTGCAAAGAAATAAAGCTTTCACAGGCAGGAAAGTTTCGTATAATATGTGTGGATGTGGAACCTCATTATACTACCTACTATTACTATATCCATACTTGATATTCAGCGATGTTGCGGATGCAATTATTTAGACATCCGCGGATGCGGATGCAGATGACGATATTATGAGGCTCACATCCGCGGATGCATATTTTGGGGTAAAACCCAACGCGTCCTTCACCGTTTTGGTATTGAGAAAATTCGAATAGTTCGAATTTGGGCGTTATTCCTAAAGAGATAAAGTTTAGAAAAATATTTACCAAACGCAAAAACAAATTGATATTTTGGTCGCCACCGCCGTATGCTGTGCAAATTCTGGGCTGTTATTCGCTACGCGTTAAAGCGGCTCACCCCGCCGATCACCCGTCACGAAACTAGACCTCTACCTACGCTTAGTTACTACGCATTGCGGTGTCAAGATATATTTGTGGGTGAGCGTTGAGGTGAGCTTTCAATATGTTACAGAATAGGGGGGCTGATGTCAACAAATTAAGGCAGTTTTTCTATATCCATATCAATATATGATATAAAAGGTACACTTTTTACAAAATACATAAAAATGTAATTAATCGAACTATACATTTTTATTGCGTAGACGTATGTCATATATCTGGTGTCATATATCTAGTGCAATGTTTTTTTTATATTCAACTGTTACATAATATATTTATATATATATATACTTACTAAAAATAAAACACTGACTTGTTAAATCCGGTACTATACTAACTGGTTAGTATAAAAAAAGTATAAACGCAATATAACATACAAAACATTATTACAGACTTAAATAACATAACATAAAAATAAAATAATTCGATGACTAGATTTTTGTTCATCGTCTCATCAGCTGAACTGTGGAAAGATTGTGCCATTTTATTAGCGGAATTAAATTTTAAACTATAAATAAATAATTTGATCCTTTATTAAAATAAGTTACTTTATAAATATGCATTGAAATATTAAGAATGGTACTGTACGGATTTAGTCGAACTCTGCAATGTTAGTAGTTATAAAAGACGTTAAATATCGCTAAAATATTTACGTAGTATGCTTTGTACGTAAATATTTTAGCGGTACCTACCCATATAATTAAAAAATAATAAAAGATTACCTAACTGTCGCAAAAAATAACAAAAAAAACAGAAATAAACAAAAAAAATAATGTAGGTACTTATATAAGACAAAACAAAACAGAAAATACATTAACTGCGACGATAGGCTCGGGGCTCATAGTCCAGGCAATGAACTGACAACTTGTATGGAAAAAATGTCAATTTTGGAAATAATTTATAATAGCTTATTTTTTATGTATAACGGATATATTATCAATTAAATAGTTACCCAGCGACAAAATCCGACAAAATTTCAGACATCGAAAAAATGAAAAGTTAACTGGCTTCTAAAAAGTCAGTAAAAATATTAATAAATGTTTTTGTCTTTATTTTGGTTCATTTACATTTGCTCTATAATATTCAAGATAAATCGTACAAAAAAAGATAATGCATGCTTCATTTAAATCTACATAATTACTTCCGGGTGGAAAGTTTGTCGGATTCTTGACTAAATCATTTTAGAATAACATTTTCAAATGAAATCAACAAAAAAACGCTATTATAAATTAATGTTTTTCAAAACCGTATTTTGCTCGCCTGTCGACTGTACGGCGCTGTTTTTCAGCCCGCACCTACATGCTACATCACGGGAATCACGGGATACAGAAATAATATCTTGCTGCAAGGGGGACATTCGCATTAATCGTAATGAACTTAAATAAGTAAACTAAACTAAACTAATGATGAGCCACTACATTATTACATAACTTAAAGAAGGTATCGATTGTCTTTTTGATCTGTTACTCTGACATAAAGAAAGAGATGCTACACATAAGTTTAAGTAATATAACTTTATCAATGTACCTGCTTGGAAAATATGATTAAAAACCGCTTTAATATATCTGTATTTTCTCCCTCGTCTTTCACAAAACCTTAAAAAATACATATTCCGCTAGCTATATTTCTAAAACACTTTAATAACATTTTGGCTGTTAAATTCCCATTCCTTCCACTAAAAGTACTAAAACCACCCTATAATTTACCTATTATTTATTTCACAGTGCGCCCAATTTCGGAGGTCAAACGCCTGCTGAAAAAACTAATCTCAACTTAATATTATAATCGAGCTAGAGGCTAATAAAATAGTCTAGTGCGTGACTGCCGGGCGGTTATTCTTGCGCTCAAGTGTTTCACCCCACCCGTCACGCCTAACGAAGCTCGACCTCTACCTACATTAAGTTACTACGAATCGCGCCGTCAAGATATATTTGTGAGCGAGCGTTGGGGTGAGCTTAAAACGAATAGCGGGGCTGCGGGTGTGGCCGAGGCTGGGTAAGGCCTAAGCCTGCCGGCCTTGCCTGGCTAATGGCGGAAGATAGGATCGACAGTTCGTTTTCTAAATTGGTGTTAAAGAGTTCAGAATTTGGACGGAGATGGGAATGGTAACAGGTCGTTTTAGTGCCTTTATGGGAAATGAGAAAGCTTGGTTACTTACTGTAAGTTGATTAACTAAGTTATTATTCTACTATTAGTCCGCACGACTCTGCTCGCTAATTACGGAGAACCCAGGCGGCTATAATAGTACATTACTTACCAAGGGCTGTAAAATAAAGAAAGCCCGAAATCGCAGGTATTTGTGAATATGCGATAGAGGGGGGCAGTCAATATAAACAACTATTCCATTGGCACTTTATATTTATATTGCGTTTAATTTGTTTTAGTTTTAACACAAAGGTTGAGGATGGTCCAGAATCGTGGTCAATTTCACCACATTTGGATACTTACTGAGCTTATTTGAGTTGACCGAATTGCATTAAAGTGATCCATTCAAAAAGCAACTCTACTGTAAAGTGGTAAAGGTTCCAATTTCAATGAGAGCTTTATAAAAAGTCGGCCACAATAAATAATTTCAAAAATAATAAGTACTTATTACTAATAAATTTACGTTTAGTTTCGTGACATTAAATATTTTTCGATTTTTATTACGTCTGCGATTCTTCACATTTTAAAATTAGAACATGTTTATGAGATTGTAAACACATCTTTATTGAAAATTAGTATATGGTCCAAATTACTTCCATTACATTCACGATTTTCCTCGCGGTGGTGAAGTGAAAAGTTGTGTGTTTCGCTCGGCAGCCTAGTTGTTTGGCGTCTCGTGCCTTGAAAGCCTCGCTATGCTGAGGATTGTACTTTTGAACCATTCCCTTCGCTCATGGTTCAATCTTACAATCCTTCGCTAGCTCGGCTTTCAATACAAGCACTTGCGCCAAACAACAACTTTGCAGCCTTGCATAACAAATAAATATTAAATACCGTAAACCGGAGAACACAGTGCCTGCACGCGGTACACCGTATTCGCGCCGCAATACACGTACCGCCGTGCATGCCCAGCAACAGCAAGCGTCCGCTAGACGTATTGGCGCCCGGTGCAGGAGGTTAGTGCAAGTGATCGTGCTCTAAGCTGCGTAATGCAGGCCATTTGTGGCAGAGCATGGCGGTGGAGTTCAATGAAGTACGAGTGGAGGTGACCTTCGTGGACGAAGGTTTTGTCAGGCTGGCCGAACTGTTAGCGGCATTTCCGAACGCGCCTAATGAATATGGGCGTGTTGCCGCAGAGCGAGCCGCCCGCGCGGCGGGCCGCGTCTACGGCGGTGCCGAACACGACGGTGCACGGCACGTTGCCGTCTATTAGTGACGTCACAATCTACAAGCGTCATCGTTTCATATGAAGTTGCGTTTTGCGAAAAAGGGACAGAACATACCCTTCTTATAACTTTGGACACTTATAACTTCGTTATTATTTAACCTCTTGCGTTGATTTTTTCTCCTTTTTCGAGAAAATATGACATTATTGATTATTTTATTTAGTGTCTACCCTTATACCCTTTAGTGTCACCCCTATTGTATGACCTTTGCTTCAATGTCGCGTCGTCAATAGACAGCTGTCAGATTTGGTGGCCATTTTTAAATACGGAATTTCATATAGACAACGTATCTACCTCTTTTTAGGGTTCCGTAGTCGACTAGGAACCCTTTAGTTTCGCTTTGTCTGTCCGTCCGTCCGCGGATAATCTCAGTAACCGTAAGCACTAGAAAGCTGAAATTTGGTACTAATATGTATATCAACCACGCCGACAAAGTGGTAAAATAAAAAGTGTTTTTTTATTTTTTTTAGGGTACCTCCCCTATACGTAACGTGGGGAGTGTTTTTTTTTCATTTCAACCCTAACGTGTGATATATTGTTGGATAGGTATTTAAAAATGAATAGGGGTTTGCTAAAATCATTTTTTGATAATGTAAATATTTTCGGAGATAATCGCTCCAGAAGTAAAATAAAACGTGTCCCCCCCCCTCTAACTTTTGAACCATAAGTTTTAAAAATATGAAAAAAAAACTCAAAAGTAGAACTTTATAAAAACTTTCTAGGAAAATTATTTTGAACTTGATAGGTTGAATAGTTTTTAAAAAAAAAAATACAAAAACTACGGAACCCTACACAGAGCGTGGCCCGACACGCTCTTGGCCGGTTTTTATATTACACCATTGTGTATATATATGTATTTTTTGGTTGATGAAGCCAAGGTTCGCATAGTAAACGCAGAAAAAAAGGATTTTCATAAAAATCTTCCTATAAAGATGTTAAGCACCTAGTATTCATAATGATCATTTATGATTAATACAATCAATGATTGGCATGACAAAAGCAGCTTTTTCTTTATATTGCCATTGGTTGGCATTGATAAATACACCTACTTTTAGAGAAACGTCAACTATGTCATTGAATTAAAGTAACATTTATTTATTAAAAAAACCCCATTCACATCAGTGTCTCTAAACAATAGTCTCTATTTAAGTTATTTCACAAAAAAAGTAAAAACACTGATTTAACCTCCATTTCCGGATTGGCCAAGCTAATCTTCATTCTTCAACTTCATACAAAAGTGAGAGGGGAGGGAAAAACGAGATTTTCCGCGACTTTCATGTTATTCCTACCCAGAATCACGATCTCTATCCATCTCAATAGGAGAAAAAAAGTATTTATGAACTTTTCTATTGTGTTAGCGCCATACAAAGTAGATTGAAAGATCTTCGTCATTTTACCTTACTTTAAGACAAGCCTACTTGCCGGTACCTAACGCACTGTGTACGAATTTTGGCCCAAACTGAAACGGAGAAGTTCGTTTGCTTCGCTCGATCGTTCAGTAAATAAAAAAAACTATATAAAACCCTACCTTTGGCTACAACTATTTAATTCTATTGTGTAACGAAAAGTACCCTCATAAATTTTATATTTTCTTATTAATGGAATCAACTCAATTATGATACTATATAATTTTGCTTTTGACATCCATCATTGATTAATACGTGATGACGGAGTGTCACTTATTATAGCTGAGATTATTTAATGTTTAGGGTTCCGTAGTCAATAAGGAACCCTTATAGTGTCGCCATGTCCGTTTGTCCGTCCGTCTCCGGCTTAGCTCAGTAACCATTACTACTAGAAAACTGTGATTCGGCATGGGTATATAAATCAATCATGCCGACAAAACAGTACAATAAAATCTTGAAAAACATTTTTTAAGGGTACCTCCCCTACACCTAAAGCGGGGATGGTTTTGGTGACATGTTGTACGTATGTAATAAGTAAAAATAAATAAATTTATTCAACAATGTTTACCTACATACTTGTGTTATTAGTAGTCCTGTGTTATCGTGGTATAAGTAGGTAATGCTCGCAAGATATTTTATAAGGAGTATTATGCAAAATTATTCATTTAATCGTTATTCGTTTAAATCAAAAAAATAGTTAGGCGACTCCACTCCTCCTCTGTGAAATTTGCCACCGAAACTCCGAACACTAGTAATAGTTATTGAATACAATTTGAAATAATGTGTGTTTTAACATTTTTATAATCCTAATATTAATTACTTGATGTTGAGCCCTACATTACTCCAATTATTCATTTCGATTTATTTGAAATCAAAATAGTATTGTTTTTATAGTTGCTGTTCATTGGTAATAAATTACAATACCCATGTCTGTGATGTTTTTAGTTGGATGAGCGAGTGAAGCAAACAAAGTAGTCCATTTCAGCTGGTTCTAAAAATCTTTTGTATGTCTGGTGGCTCTACTCTGCAGGTTGCATATCTCAAATGATTCTCGTGAAATTTTGTGAGCAGGTTCAATAGTTATTAAGAAATTTTGAACATATTAGTTTTTCGAAATTATTATTTTATAATTTTTCGTTTTTTGAAACTATTATTACTTATTCTTTTTTTAATAAATTCTGGTTCGCGGGTTCTCCAGCTGACAGAGCCACTAGTGTTAAAAGATTATCATCTTATATGGGGGTCACTGGGCCTATGCCCGATAAGCTCTCACTCTAATAGCGTACGTGCGCTACTAGTTGCCGTATAAGTGAAACGACATGCGATCTCTGGAAATCGGACAAGGAATTAGCTGTGTGGAAAGAGTTTTCCTGGAAACGTGGTTACGTATAGGGTTAACAAGCATATTGCGCGCATAATAATAATAATATTCTTTATTGCACCACAACATAAGAAAAACATGTTACAAAAGTACAATCAATAAATAAAGGTAATAACAAGCGGTCTTATCGCTTTAGAGCGATCTCTTCCAGACAACCTTTGGATAGCCGGAAATTTTCAAGAAGAGTTATAAACAGGTAGTGCAGGAATAAATCAAGAAAAGCTTAACTACACACACATACACACTGTCATAAATAAGTATAGTATAAATACATAGATACATACATACAAACTATAATACAATAATATAAATATATTACAGGACAACAAGGCAGATTAAGGCAGAGACAAGTAATATTGTTTCAACAGATTTTTAAAAATTTGAAGAGATTTTGCACATCTTATATGCAACGGCAAAGCATTCCACAGCCGGACAGCCTGAAAGGTGAATGATTTGTTATGGCGCAGAAATTGCAGGATACTACTAAGAGACTTAACTTATTACAACTCGAAAACCAAGCTGTTAAAGCACAGTTACATGAATTGCAGACTCGTCTGGATCAAACAATGAACGTAAACTGCAATGACAATTATAGGAGATTTGTTTTGTATGCCACCCTTTCTATTTGGGGATGGAAGTTTTTATGGGTTTTCCCGTTCACTTCTTTAGAAATTACCTTACAAAAAGGAATGAGATCCCACTAAAAACATTTCATGTAAAGTGATTGCGAAGAATCCGTAGCTCATATAGCTTTCAGCGTGAAAAAGATATCCTTTCCGTGCATATGCCGAAACTTTAAAGAGCCATATGTACAGTAAAACGTTGTACGATACACGTGCGAATAGATAATTCGCAACTCGTGTCGATTTAAATCACTCCCTTCGGTCGTGTTTTAATTTATCATCAGCATCACTCATTGCGAATTTCCTATTTTCGGCACTTGTATCGTAAATAACTATTTGTACATAGAGGGTACCATAGCGGTGGTTAATCGAGACACAAAAGCAAAAGTTTCTAGCGTATTTTTTACAAACAACCCAATCCTCCATTTGTTTCAAGACATTCGTTATGAACTTAATGGAATTGAAATTGATAAAATAAAAAATGCTGGCGTTACAACTACAATGAAATCTCTTCTATCTATGAATGAACATGAAGCAAAAATGGCGAAATCATGGGGGTGGGACATTAATGGTACTAAAATTACTAATGGATCATTTTCTGCATCTATTCCTCTAAACAAAATTTTAGGCTTTGCTGAGGATTATAACAAAATTGTTATAAATTGTAAACATGAACTAATTCTATTACGGTCGAATACTAACTTAAATTGTATTAAATTGAATACGAATGAATATGTAGATAATATTACTTTATCGAAAGTTGTATGGCGTATGCCTCATATTAAGGTGAGTGACCATGAACGGTTAAATTTACTTAAATATGTTGAAAAAGATCGTGCCATTCAGGTAGCATTCAGAAACTGGGACCTTTATGAGTACCCATTATTGCCGAAAACTTCAAAACATTCTTGGGCAATCAAAACTTCATCTCAAATTGAGAAGCCGCGCTATGTTATTGTCGGATTGAAAACCGGTAGGAAAAATACGTCTGATAAAGACGTCACACACTTTGATAACTGTAACTTAAGAGAGGTCAAACTTTTCTTGAACTCCACATACTTCCCGTACGAAAACTTAAACGTTAGTTTTTCTGATGGGAGGTATGCAATAGTATATGAACAGTATGCTAAATTTCAACAGTCTTATTATAATCGTTGTCAAGCTCCTTTGCTAAGCCCTCAAGATTTTAAGGACAAAGCTCCACTATTTTTCTTAGATTGTTCAAGACAAAATGACAATTTAAAATCAGGAGTTGTTGATGTGCGTATAGAATTGGAGTGTGACACTGATATACCTGACCATACATCTGCTTATTGTCTTATTTTGAATGACACTATCATAGAGTACAGACCGCTTAGCAATATAACAAAGAAAATATCATGAACACCAAAAGTTTATTCGTGGATGTACAAGGTTTTAAATCACTAAATAATGAATTTATAGTAAAGGAATTCGCGCTTAGTACGAATGAATACACCCAAGTGTTTTTAATAAAACCACCATATACGTTTTCCCATTTATCTGAACACGAAAAAAAACGAGTGTTATGGTTGGAAAAAAATCATGGCATTTTGTGGCGTGAAGGGTATGTTGACCCCAGGGAATTTAGAAGAATGATTGTGAACCACTTAAATAATCAAACTATATTTGTAAAAGGTTCTGAAAAAATTCAATGGGTTAAAGATTTATGTGCTAATTGTACTGTTATTGATTTAGGCGAACACGATTGCCCTAATTTTCTACATCTATATGAAAAATATTGTAATAAAACCAGTGCATACAATTGCATACATCATAAAAATAAATGTGCTTTAAAAAACGTTATATGTTTAAAAAAGTGGTATTTCGATAGTATACTGTGTGTTCAGAACAGAGATAATATGGTCTATAGGTAATTTTAATGTATTGTATAATTATAAGAAAAGGTGCCTAACTTTCGTGGGAGGTGCATTGCTATTCATTTTATACAGGCACCATAGTGCACGTGCCGTCTTACACTTGAACAAGATTGAAAATGTATAATGCATGTTACGAAATTGTAAATAAGCATCTTAATGGTGTGTCTGTTTAGTTAAATGGTAATACGAGTAATAAATAAAACTATAATAATTACTAATGTCTTTTATTTCACACAATAAACCTATAAATTATCATTCAGCATTGATTTTGATATTTGATTTATTAAACCGAAGGCAGAATCCACTACATTGTCCATTTGTTCGCGTGCTATGTATTGAGCACTAAATATCATATTTTCTTCATTATCGCTGGCTGATTGTAGACCAAGAAAAAAGGTGGATGGACTGCGTGAGAGACGATATGAATAGGAAGGATGTATGTGATGAGTTGACGGGCGATAGAGAGGTATGGAAGAAAAAAAAATGCTGCGCCGACCCCAAGTAAATGGGATAAGGACAAGCGAATGATGATATGTTGCAATCAACCCGTGATATTTATTACGTTTAGACAATTTTCATTATCTGTAAAATTGTTGTGGGTATGAAGAATTTTTGTGCGATCCGGACAATACATATATCCGACCAGTGAACCTCGCGCCGCGCATACTAAGCAACGCAGTCTCTCAGTTTGACGTCCCGCACCTCGCGGGCGACAGTAACATGTCCTCAACTTCTTTGGCCATCTGGTCTGGTCTGGACCGTAAAGCCTGGAAAAGCTTATTATCACTGGCGACTGAAGAGGAGCAGAGGACGGCTGTCTATGCGTTGGGCGGGCACGGTAACATCTGTGGCTAGAGCCACACTACAAGCCAGCATGCATCAAGCACAGGATCGAGCAGCTTGGAGAGTGATGGTGAAGAGCGCCCACAGCCGTCACGTCCCTCAGCCATGAGGATACGACAAGGAAAAAGAAGGAAGAACTTTTAACACAGCACAACCACGAGGGCTCTCGCGACCTAAGTAGGTACTTATAGCTACAGTAGTTACTTAAATATTTTTCAAACCACATGCTCGACAATGCCGAATTATGTAAACCCTACCGAAAGCAAGACATTAAATCCCTTGGTATTAGCCGGGTTATAATGTTGTACTGAATTTCATTATAACCCGCTGGTTAATAATATGATTTCACTTTTCATAATTCTTATTACTATATGCATAAAGTTTAATTTTGCTAAACACAATTTGTCCTAGGCCATGGCCTACTTAACTCACAGGTAGTAATATTATATGAGTCAATATTTGTCATTCCCGCATTTACTTATACTTTTTTTTTTTTGGTTAAGTTTAAATAGATAGCAGCAGTTACTTACACTACAACTCAACGAATAAAATATTAATTAAATGTTTTTTATTCTTAAAATTTCACTATTTAATTCTTGTAACAACCTAAGATAACTTTTGATATTTGGGATATTCTGTAAATTATTTAGGTAAGTATAGTCTGTCAAAAAAGAGTAGAAATTGAATGAGGGCGCCACTTTCTACGTAACTGTCACATTTTTGACGTAAAATGCACATGGCAACAATTTAGTATGTTTTTTTTTAGTTTTATTTTATTTAATTTCTACTCTTTTTTGACAGACTATAATTAACTTTTAAAGAATACTAAATAGCGTTTCTTAATGCATTCATTTGTTATTATTATTAATTTACATAGTAACAAAATATAAACAGCACGTAATAAGTAATGATAAAGTTTTTATTTACAGATTTTTTATCTAGTGTTTAACTTTTTTGGTTTACCAATGTTACTAACTTATATTTAATTTTAATTTAAGGTCGAATGTACTAAGAATGCCCCAATTAGAACACTCTAGAACATAAGAAGCGAAACTCCTTGGATTAAATGAACATTAGACGGAACCCCGCTGCGGTCGCGGAATCCTAATTAAAATTACACCGCGCAGCCGGACCGGACGACTGAAGGGTTCGTGCATGCTCAATCAGGAGATGTTTCACATTTTGAAGTCCAAGTATTGTGTTAAGGAATCGCTGGACACGTTTATTGAACGAGCGAGCGACGCGAACGAAGTTCTACTTTTGAGCTTGGGCGGTTCTCCTCTACAGACCCCGTATCATGGTCGGCCTTATCACACGATAAGTGACACGATAGAGCGTCCGTCACTGCCTGACACGCGAGACGACGCTCCTATCTTGTCACTTATCGCGTGATAAGGCCGACCATGATACGGGGTCAGGTCGTATTTTTCAACCGATTCTCGTGAAGCTTTGAGAGAAGGTTCAGTAGGTAATTATAATTATAGATTTGTCTTGTCGATTCAGATTCTTTTTTTATAAAAAATAAATAAAAAAAAGTCAGCCTTGTGGGTTGTAGAGAGCCACTAGTATTTTACGAGCGTTTTTTAACTCCCGACGCAAAAAGAGGGGCGTTTTAAGTTTATTTTACAAGTTTGACATGTGTTTCTGTGTACCGTAGCTCCCAAACGGATGATTTGCGTTTTTTAATCGAAAGGCTTGTCTTCCTGGATTGGTGTGTTGAAAAATTTTGCGTTCGAAATATTCACAGTAGTTTAAGTACATTATCAATTGGGCAAAAACTAATTATCACTTTTTAGGGTTCCGTAGTAGACTAGGAACCCTTATAGTTTCGCTTTGTCTGTCCGTCCGTCCGCGGATAATCTCAGTAACCGTTAGCACTAGAAAGCTGAAATTTGGTACTAATATGTATATCAATCACGCCGACAAAGTGGTAAAATAAAAAGTTAAATAATTATACATTTAAATCTGTTTGTAAATTATAAACTAAAGGTTAAATTTATTTGCAGATTCCTGACTACGGGGATTCATTCAAAACACTCTCGCTCAATTTTCGAATGGGTCATTCTGCCGTTTGTAAAATTGTTGACGAAACTCGTCCAGCAATAGTTTATTGTTTAATGAAAGAGGTGTATGACAATATGCATCTATACATGAGTAACGAAAAATAATGCGTCTAATTGCAAACGGTTTTGTCAGTTCAGAATTATTCGATCATTTACAATATAGCGAGTAAGATTATAAACTGACGGTGTTCACTATCATACAAAGTAAGTATTGGTGACCTCTTCATCCCGCACCTAATTAATGTTTATCTGAGGTCTTTTATACAGGGTGTTCGAAATAACGATGTAAGAACTTAAGGGGATCCCATGCCCCAATGACCATCGATCTGAATCCCTTAGTTTTCTAATGTTTTTTGTATATGTTAATACAGCTAAAACGGGTTTAAGCAATATAGTATCCCATATTTACTTCAAACTTCATTGTTTTCGAGATATTTGGCATCAAAGTTGAACAATTTTAGGCCAAAAAACTAGTTTTCTGGCCATAACTTTTGTGTTAGTTTAAAATGATAACCCTAGACACCCTTTTAGAGACGTCAAAGACGAATCCAAATATGTAGATTTCGTATAATATGTTAGATCTTTCACGTCAATAGAGATACGAAACAAGTTTTTTTTTTTAATTTTAATTAAATGATACAAAATTAAGTATTCATTTCTTTCAAAACCCGGTAGACAAAAATGGAGATAAAAGATTGAAGAACCGATAGCCGTTTGACTTATAATTATATCTGTAGGTAGTGCAAAAGTAGGAGATATAATTCAAAAATCGATTAAAACCTCGGGTAGCCCCTTGAGAAGGTGATAGTCTGGACTATTAGGAAGAGTTCTCTTAAAACTCTTCCTAATAGTCCAGTCTATCACCTCCTTAAGTTCCTACGTCGTCATCCTAAACATCCTGTATATAATTATAGTCCTAATCGATTTCGATGGAGGCAACGCTAACAAATAATGGATTAGCCAAACTTGATCATACATACTCTATTGCATGAGCTGCCGGCGGGGCGGCGGCGGTGCAGGCGGTGGAGTTCAGAAACGTATTATTTATAAAACAAATTGTGTACTTTTTATTATTATTTCATTGCAAGTTTGAGAAAAGCACTATACTAAACTCAGCAAGAAACGGGGTTGCCGGCCGCGTATCCCTATCCGGCCTCGCTACGCTCGGCCGTCTATATCTATTTGGCCTGCAACCCTTCGTTTCCCGGCCTCTATAGTAATGTACTATTACATTCGCCTAAATAATGAGTATCCATTCCCTGATACTAAGAATACTTCCAGTTTCAATCCCCAAACCAACCAGCTTACAATGTCGGTCGGATAACCGTTTCTAAGAACATGTGCAGCGCAGCGGAATAGCCAGGAGCTTTGTGTTCCGGGTAATAGATACTTTGTGGTTTTACATCAGATTTCCGTTCTGATGTGACAGGGAAAATCTTACTGTGGGTTTGTAAGGTAAAAATAGAATACAGGGAATCTGTATCGTGGACTGAATAGTCTTTTGAACTGCATAAATCCATACTTAGAGAGAGAGAGAGAGAGAGAGAGAGAGATAAAGAGGCGACCTATATAAACACTACAAACCTATATAATATAATATAATAATATAATATTTTCGGACCATCTTATACAAACCAAACTATAGTCCCAAGCTAAGCAAAGCTTGTACTATGCGTACTATACGACGATATACATACTTATATGTTTGTATGTTATGTTTGTATGTTTTGGGTACCGTGCCGCGGCAGCGGCCGGCGAAGCGCCAGAACCCAACACTTTTTTACTACCTAATACTTACATAATATGTATTATATATTATGTATAATTTGCAAAGCGTGAGGACTTATTCATATTAATAGAGATAAAAAACGGCGTTGGGAGGATTGTGAATTAGTAAAGGTAGAATCAGACAACTCAGTGATCCGTTTGCGTGATATTGGGCTTTAGCCCTAATTTTTGTTCAAGGCAAGTGTCCCACTGCCCTGCCTGCTAAATAGCTACTATTGGGAATGTGAAAAAAATCGTGGCAGTAGTACATAATAATATAATGAATTTAAAAGAAAAACTGCAAATAAACAAGTTGCACATGCATTTGTTTGTTATGTCAAGGGTGTTGAAGAGGTCAGTGGGTAAAGTGGCGTGGTGCCAATGCTTAGGCCTTAACTTAGAATGTGTGATATTATCTTAACCACTGAATAATAGCATAGTACTATATATTCTTAGCACAGGTTTTGTTTCTTAACGTGTCTGTTCGGTGCCAACAAAGATGGTATTTTGTTTCACAATTGTTGCTCATTTATGTAAGTGACGTGTACAAGTAGTACCTACCCGAGATAATAATTCATATTCATATTCATTAATTATACATATAATAATGGTATCATAGTTGTTATTTACTGTTACTGCAAACTAAAGTCATATCAGCTACGAAATTAACTATAATACGTAAGTATTAAATAGTACCTACATAATTATAACGTAATAATTGAAATCGCGCAAAATAATATTTTTTCGTAGAAGTATCTAGATAAAACTGAAATATCGTTATCTGAAAATGAAAGTGTAAAATATTATTTTCTGAATAACAATAAAAGTAAATATGACCTCCTTATTCACAAACCTACGGTACTGTAGGGGTTGTTACTAAGATGGTAAAGACTTATTTATATATTTATCTTTTATTTATTTTATAACTTGCTAGACGAAAGCCTCGGGGGCCAATCCTCGACATCTTCGGTTCCTCTTCTATTTATAGACTTCCAGACAGCTTGATTTGAACTCCGAATGTCTGCACAGTGCTCTCCAGCCAGCACTGTAGAGGTTGCGTAGACGACCTCTACAGTACGCTCTACGCTCGTAGCCGATTCCTTGGTCAAAACCAAGCGCTAAGTAGCGAAAAGCGCCTACGCTGGCAGTGAAAGTGTTAACAGACCTCTGTTCTAAATGTTTTGTTCCCTCCTCGCAAACACAAATGACATAGTGTATCTTGATCACTTTACTGCAAACATTATGAAGAGATTTAAAAGTCAGTGGAATCCTTGCCTCGGGACGCCGAGATTCTTCGGTGCCTAATGATACTTTGCTCAATATCGTTCATTTTACTTGAAAGCCTAAAATTAAAAGTGCCTTCACATGTTTTGGGAAAGCAAAGTGCACGCACCCTTCCTGAAATGTGAACACTGCACTCGTGGCCGCAGTTTGTCAACGCGCCAACTGTCTTTGTCTTTGTAATTCTTTGGGTATATTTTACGAAAATTGATTCAACCGTATCATATCTGGAGGAGCCCAAACTTGGTATGTTTTGAAAATGATTTTTATTTTTATTTAAAACAAGTGACTGAAATATAATGATGTGATATATTTTTAGAATCGGCTTAGTAAGCCCTTTCATTAGATACCACACACGAAAGGTTTCAGAACAAAAAATATTTTTTTTCCCATACTAAAAAAAGATGACGTTATAACTCCTCTCCTTTCTTGTTTTTTTTTCGTGCTACGGGTCAAATTGATTCGTATGGCCTAAATATCAATCGCTCCGATTTTCATGCTTTTAACACCATTTGGAGCATATTTGTGCGCACCGCTAGGACTAATACACACTTTCGCATTTATAATATTAGTATGGTTTTTCTGTTATGTAGGTTTGTTAGGTACAAAAGGTGTACCTACTAGTACTACTAATAGAGTACCTGGGCGTCCGAGCTCTGCTCGGTGAAAATTAAGAAAGTACGGAGAAAAAGATTTTTCCCAGATATGATTTTTCGGCCCAGTAAACCCCCTACATTCCAAATCTCATTGAAATCTTTAGTGCCGTTTTAGAGAACGTGATTGCAAATATATATATACAAATATTGCTCGTTTAATAAGATAGGATAATAATAATAATAGATAAATGAGCAAAATAAAAAAAGCAGATAAATCACATGAATAACTTATACTTATAGCCAAAATTTCAGCTCAATCGGTCACCGGGAAGTAGGTCAAATTTGACTTGCTACTGCTGCTGCCACTATACTATACATATAGTGGGCCGATAATATGTCAGGACTTCCGTCCCACAAGGATTACCTTTGGCACTTCATTAGCTGCTATTTCAACGGAATCTTATCAGAATCTCTTATAGATGCCTTTGGAGAGTTGGTTTACTGCTATGTTGAGGGAATCTGGATTTTTGACATATTTTGGGATATCCTTTAGATGGTCCTCCAGGTGAGCCTTGTAGGCTTCCCAGGAAGTTTCTTTTGGATTTCTCCGTGTTTGTGGTTCCATATCTAACGGGCCCTTTACACTAAATATAATATGTTTGTGGTCCGACATTGAATTCTCGCAACTAACGTGCCAGTTAATGAGGCAGTTTGCTGCCTTTTCAGTTGCAAAAGTTATGTCTAATACTTCTTGTCTTGCCCTGGTCACGAAGGTTGGCGTGTTGCCCCTATTTAACAGGTGTAGACAGTTAGTAAAAATAAATTCTGAGAGTAACTCACCCCTTTTGTTGATGCCGGTGCTCCCCCAGATGGTGTGATGAGCGTTTGCGTCGCAACCCACAATCAGTTCTGCCTTTTGTGCTTCAGCGTACTCTACAACTTTAGCCAGTTCTTCTGTGGGATCATGTTTTTCTCCGGGCAGGTAGGCGGAACAAATCAACACCTTTCGTGAGCCCTTTCCTTTGAGATCAACATACGCAGCTACAAGATCATCGCTGCATAGTTCTGTAACAGGCAAGAAATTCATGCTTTTGTTAAACACGATGCAGGCCCTTGGTTTGGAACCTTTTTCGTGTATTAATACCTTACCTGCTTTGTTAAGTCCTATTCCCATGGTTTTGGTGTTGATCCATGGTTCTTGTATGAGGGCGATGTTTAGGCCATTTTCGCCGAAAAGTTTTTCTACGACCGCTGTGGCCGCGATGGCGTGGTGTAAGTTGGCCTGCAGAAACGTCACCCCCCCGTGAGCTGCGTCGTTATTGGCCGCGGCGCTGGGCGTGGGCCTGCCCTTGCCGGCCCCCTCTTCCTCTACCCCTGGAGCGGTTGGAGCCCCTATTGTCCCCCCTGTTGGTGGGAAACCGCCGTGTCCCCGATGTACCCGCTGTGGGATGGGATGCAGGGTTGGGAAGGACTGCCCGTTTTGGTCCCGGAAGGACCTTTCGGGCGGGTGTGTGGTTGGGGTCCTTCGATGTGGACGGGTTTTGCGGTGGTGGGGTTGGGGATGTGTCGGGTTCCGGCTGTTGGGCCTTGGGGGTACCCTTTAGCCGAAACTGGACCTTTCGGAAGCCTAGGCTTGCCTTTAGGTCCATCTTTCGGAGATTCTCCACTGACTGGTCGTCTAGGGCTACGGTCAGCATGACCCCGCCTTTCTCGACCTTTGTGTGGAGAATCTTCCAATACTCTGTGTACAGCCCGAAGTTCTGTGCACAAAGTAGCGACAGGGACATCTTCACGTCGGAGTCGCGTAGGTCAGGGATGAACACCATCCCTATGTTTGGCTTTGGAAGCTCATTTTCAGGTATGACCCTGAGGTTGCCTACGGTGACGTCGTCATAATGGACGTTGTAAATTTAATGTTCCGTCGCTGTCATTGAGATGAGCGAGGGAAAAGACGCTGCTAGCTTACTTACTTAAAACTTGCATTTCGAGCTACAATTGCTATCACTGAAAATGAATTTTATGCGCTCCTACCCCATTTAGGTATGCTCCATAAACATTAAAACGTAAGTAAGTAAGTAAGCTTTTCCACCGCAATAATGATATATTTTTTGCATCTCCACTCTGTTCCCGTAATACGCCCAATAGCCCTACCTTGATCGATTGCTGTTAATACTGATTAAAGCCCTTTTTGGGAGTTTCTTGAGCCTAATTAAACTTAGGTTTTATTTTGTGTGCTTATATTTATACTTATACAATTGTTTATGTAATCTTGAGCTACACGGGGTCGACTTTAAACGAGCGGTGTTCGCGGTTTCGATGAATAATGAACAAATGTTCTGTGTTTGTTTGACTCGAGAAAGCATTTATGGTAAGTAATAGTATTTATACCGTTATTTTATATTTATTACTTTGTTGTTGTTTTTAACATTACTTGTTACTTGGTATCGATTGTTTTTGAAGGATTTTAAACAGTTTATAATAAGTTGGATTTTTATTAAAGAAACTCTAATCTTCAAATTAGTAAAACAATTATACCTACCTACTGTAGTTGACTATGAAAATGTCAATGTTTTCGGGCATTTAGGTATTTTGGGAGTGAGGGTAAGTAAGCTAAGTTAAGGTTTTACATAAGTAGGTAATATAAAATCTTGAGCATAAAACTAAAATTTGAGTCAAAAAAAAAATGTAATTTTTGTTACAATCTTTTATTGCCGATGCCAACTGTACTTTTCTGTATACCATCACTACTCATTGATTGAGGCGATTCTAACGAGAACAAACTCAACGGGGTTACGTCGGTTAAGTTCTGAATTCCCAGAAGCCAGTTAACTTATCATTTTATCGATGTGAAATTTTGTCGGATTTTGTCGCTGGGTAACTATTTAATTGATAATATATCCGTATACATAAAAAATAAGCTATTATAAATTATTTCCAAACTTGACATTTTTTTCCATACAAGTTGTCGAAAAGTATTTCTAATAAAATACAAAATACTTGAAAAAAAAGTATTTAAGTACAAAATATAAAATACGTATTTTGTATGTGCATTTTAAATACAAGTATTTCAAATAAGTCACAACTCTGACGATATGGAACTAACTGATTTTTTAGCGCTTTAAAACAATTCGACTGTGCGCATCGATAAGTCGAGTCTAGACCTAAATTGTGGCTAGTTTTGTAATGTTGAATAAGTTCTTGGTGGTTGTTTGTCACCATCGAGCAGACAAAACAGACGAACATTGTTGAAACGAATTAAAAATGTCGACTGTTGTGAATAAGCGAGATATTCAAATTTACAAAATATCGGATAAGAAACACGATACAGACGAAATTTTCTTATCAGTCTTGCAGTCAATATCATAAAAATATTTTTGAATGAACGTCCAAATACTTATGCTTTCCATCGGATACTGGGCGTTGAGAACCTGTATGCCTTTGAAACACACGTCTACCGCTTTCAGCATAGAATCCATTTTGTACAATACATGTTCGACTGCCACGTAGAAGTCCTGTATGTCCTTGGTCGTCGGCCCGACGGTGATGATAAGAGGTTGGAATGTAGTTCCTCTGCTCAGATGTACCTTCTGGCACTGGCTTTTCTCGTTTTGAATCAAGAAACTAAATGCATATTTATGATGAACATAGTCCAAATTCGTATAGTATACCAATAATGAAGTAAGTCTTATGTAGTATAGGGGCTTATTTTGCTTACATGAACAAGCCAACTTTCATTATTTTCGTGAATACTCGTTTATTTGTTGTTAAGTCAAAACATCGGTACTTACTGTTTAACGGAAAGTGTCCCATCCATGAATAATCCTATATTGCACAAAAATTCGTTAGTGTTCCACTGAGCTATTTCGCGTAATGCCGCTGTTGTACAAACAAATTGATGTGTTTTAACGAATTATTTAGGGATGTGCCGGTAGTCAACAAAAAAACGTGGTGACGGCGTCGATCGCTATGGCTCATCTGGCCTACGGACGGTCTTCCAGATAAAATGACGTCGACACCCCACCAATGGCATAACGGCACAATGCTGCCACGGTGGCAATTTTTTGAATTAGAACACGTGAGTCTTAGTCACGATAAACTTTAACGTGTTCTAAGGTATAATTTTGTAAAAAGAGTGAAATGGGAATATATCTTAATAACAAATTACTCACGCTGAAATTGGGATGAAATTATAAAATGGTTTGAGAGATATATACATTTATAGGTCAATTATATGTACATACTTACAATTTAAGGTCGTTCCTATGTTTTGAACATGTCTATAAATATATTTACATTTTCGGATTTGTGGAGAATGGAAATGGGGGAAAGCCTGTGCCCCGCAGTGGGAGATAATGGTCTAGAAATCCATACGTAATATTATAAATGCGATAGTGTCTGTTACCTCCTCGCGCTAAAACCGCTGAACCGATTTAGATGAAATTTGGTATGGAGATAGTTTGAGTCCCGGGGAAGGACATAGGATAGTTTTTATCACGGAATTCTTCCCCTAAGGTAGTGAAATGGGGGGTGAAAGTTTGTATGGAGCTACCATATAAACGAGTTCCACGCGGACGTTGCCGCGGGCAGAAGCTAGTTTATTTGAATAATTACTAAGCTTCAGAGAATTTGAATAATTCTTCTCCATATGTAGCGAAAATCGCTTGTAGCCCTCTGACGCATGTCGTGATAAGCGCTCAATGGGTTAAACCAGAACAGAACTAAGCAAGCAGTTTAGTTTTAAGCAGTTTGTATGTAATGTTGTGGTTGTGTTTTTCAAATAAATCATTCATTCATTCATTCAGAACTGACCCGGGTTGCTACTTGTAAAAAAAACACCATTTTGTCATGATTTTTAGTTCAAAATGTGGGGACGTGCTTTATGGTCGCCAAAAAGTAGAATGACCAACTGTAAAGTTTATGATTATGAAGTAAACTTGAAGTAAATATGTCATTAACCCCCAACGCAAAGAGAGGGGTGGTATAAGTTTAACGTGTCTGTCTGTGTATCTGTCTGTGGTATCGTAGCTCCCAAACGGATGAACCAATTTTCGTTTTTTTTTGTGTCACAGATAATTTTATCCCGAGCTATGTTTCATGAAAATTCGGCCGTTTTTGAGATATTAGACTTTGAAATGAAAATGTCGGGGGTTTCTTACCTTATTTATTTACCTACATTACTTTAAAAGCTTCAACCGACTTCAAATCAGTAACCAAATTGCTTCAAGTTTGCCTATTATATCATCTAAATCTGTCAAATTATTCGGTATTTGCGTATTGGTTTTATACAATTTTCAAAAATGAAACGAGCTGAACATGAACAATTCGCGAAGCGAGTTATTCATTATTATGAGTCTCACGGCAAAATAGACACAATACACCATTTTACACAAGAGGGGGCGAGAAGAACGAGCTTATATCGAATAATAAAACGTTTTGAAGAAACAGAAGAGCAAAATTTCAAAAGCCTACCGGGAAGACCGCGTGTAGTTTCGACGGCTCGAAACTTAGGTAAAATAAAAAGGGCGTTTATACAGACTCCTTCGGTATCGGTCAGAGCTGTGGCGGATAAATTAAAAATATCCAAGTCTAGTGTATCTAGAATTAAAATACAGGACCTAAACATGAAAGCCTATGCAAAGTTATCTGCTCCCAAATACATCAAAGACCAGGAGGTGCGTGCTAAAAAAGGATGTCGTAAAGTCTACGCGAAAACATTGAAAAAAGTGCTTATTATTGATGATGAGACATATGTACCGGTGGACCCGAGCGATGTGGTTTGAAACCGTTGTAGAATATTAAAATTTTCATCGTTATAATAATCGATATGATACAGAGAAAGAATATAATGGAAAAATAAACCATCTTCGTCTGTAGCCCCCGACAGGATTCGAACCTGCGACCTTTCTA
Source organism: Epinotia ramella (assembly GCA_947578815.1). Classification (NCBI taxonomy): domain Eukaryota; kingdom Metazoa; phylum Arthropoda; class Insecta; order Lepidoptera; family Tortricidae; genus Epinotia; species Epinotia ramella. The sequence goes on from CANPUT010000121.1 coordinate 921,730, forward strand.
TTAACGCTAGACTGCTCTACCAACTGAGCTACGAGGACAGTGACTCACGCTGGGTAAATCAGGAAAATGTATTCTATTAAATTTTCTGTTCGAATAGTTAGCCATACTTAACCTTACCTTTTTTTTGATTATGTATATCGAAAATGAAGTCAAATTTTTTTATGCTCTTTTTGTAATTTTTTTGCTCAACGTCACCGTTCGCGGGTGCTAGAACTCACGTTTTTTTTTACTCTACAATAAAGTAATAAGTAAGTATTTTAAGTATCCACTTAAGAGTGAGCACAGTATTAATCATTTATTTTGAATTACTTTCTAAGGAGATGGGTCGAAATGAGAACAGACCGGAAAAATGAACAGTGATGGCCGACCGATTTGTCGTGGTTTCAATGGCGCTTGTTGATTATAGGTGTGCTTGACTACCGGAGGAACAATATCCAGGGTCAAAGTTCAAGGGCAACGGCGCAGCCGTAGCGCGCGGCTCGCATTTTAAAACGATATTATAATGTTATTATATATCGTTCTGTTATTCATTCTGTTACGGTATTTATATCGTTATGGAGAATATTGGTTTTGTTATAACGTAATTTTCGAACACTAACGGAATATACCGTTATAATTCCGGTTCATTTTATAACGTTTTAAAGGCCTGGAATAGAGTCTGAGATAATCGCCTCGAAAGTCACTAAAATTGTGTCCCCCCCCTCTCTAATTTTTGAACCGTGTATTTTAAAAATATGAAATTTAATAAGGCTCATAGGGCTTATTAAATTCTTTCAGCGAAAATTGTTTTGAACAAGATCGGTTCAAAGGTTTTTGAATTATTTCTAAAAAACTGCCTTCCTTAAAGAAAAGGACGTAAGTGCCATAAGATTTCAGTAACGATACGACCTTTTTAATAGGCACGGAACCCTCGTTGTGCGTGGTCCGACACGCACTTGGCCGCTTTTTTTTTATATCTTTAACATCAAAGGGAAATATTGTACTAATTTTACGTAGTTCCAGCTAGTACTTTTTAACCTTTTCAGCGCCAAGAGCCACTAAAGTGGTCGAGTGCTGTCGTGCCCACCACGCCAACAACCCATAAAAAGGTCGAAATAAAGTTGTACTTTGATCATGAATAACATCTATCTAATCATGTTTTGCACAGCACTACGAGATTCGTCATTTTTGATAAGGCAACAGCTCTTGGCGTGTGAATGATCACTTCATTCAAATATGAGAGCGTTGAAAAGGTTAAACAGAACAATACATTTTTTTAACGTTTAAATACGATTTTCTTTGAAATCGCATGATTATTAACGCACGTTTTTCTAATCTTACATGGAACAGGGTATAACGTACTTACAGAAATTTATTGGAATAGGTACCTACATGTGTCAGTTTGGGTGACAATGTAATATTACGGTAGGTGCCGTCAGCAGCAGAAGTAGCTAAAATAACATGCTCAAAATGATCTAGACAGTTGTTGTCCTCTTAACATTAGTTAGAGTCGTGTCTAAGTACGTCATTTTGAGCACTTGACCCGCGTAGGTGCTTTTGCTGCCGACTTTCTGATGATGGAGACGGCAACCTCCTTAGAACGGTCTCAATGAATCATGGATGGTGTTATAAAAGTACAGTCGGGAATACCTAGTGGTTGTCTCAAATTAAGCTTTTGACATAAAATCATTAAAAAATAAAATAAAGGATCCTTATTTATATCTTCCTTTTGTATAACTCGTGAACTGTGGAATGGATAAATATTACGCGTAATCGTGTATTTATGTCTACACAAACTTCCGCCCGCGACTTCTGCGTGGACCCGGGATAAAAACTACCCTATATTTTAATCCAGGCTATAAACTATCTTCGTGCAAATTTTCATTCGGACATGCCGTGCGGCGAGTAGCGGGAGCGAGCCGGAGACGGCACGGTGGGAAACGTGCGAGGCACATAGCATATTAGTTTCATTGTTACTAACATTTTTTTTATGGATAACTATCCGAAATAAAAACTTTGAATTGAATTGAATTGAATTGAAAAAGGCCTAGTACCCTGTTTTCCTCCACTCGGCCCTATTGCTGGCATGCTCCTGCCAGTCCAAGAAGAACGCGTCCAAATCGTCCCGCCATCTCCTTTTTGGTCTACTCACATATTTATATTTTACATCGCCATCAATGGTGCTGCGAGGATAATAGTAGGGTTAGAGGACCCCAGCGTCACGTTCACGTTGTTAGGGGTGTTCCCCTCCCGGTAGTTCATAGAACGCGTTCTATTGAATTGTACAAGGTTGAATGTTATTGCCTCATCTCTAAATGATTTTACAGTGCTGTATAAAAAATGAGAAGTCCATCCGGTGAACAACTCACAAATGCTATAAATATAAATTACAGATAAAAAAAACCTATTGATACATAATCGTTCTGAATTTAGTGGCATTGTTAGTACTAAAAGCTAGCACTACTTATCTCTCATTCTTCGTTAGTTAAGGACCTTCAATAATGATGTTTTGGTACCTGCCTAAATACATTATTGTCAAAGATATTTGATTACCTGTATGATGACATGACTCTTATTTTAATGCTACTAAGGGCTATTTAAGCCAACCTGGTATTAATGATATAACCGGGTTCGACCTCGTTGCACATATCACTGTATTTAGATTTGAGTTTTTCATACAAAACTTGTTTTTGCTGTATTTTGTTTGTTTTATAAACTGGAACAATATAAACTAATTACTGACATAGATACGAGGGCTGCCTTTTAAGTTCTGTCGTTTGCAACCCTCCCGTGATTGCATAAAAAAGAACTAGTGTCACGTTAAAGTATTTGAATTTAGAATTCGAAAACAAAAGAATGACGATAAAATAAATAAACAGATACATACTCGTATTCGATAGCGGAACATGGTTCTTACATACTCGTATTTTTTTATTTTTTTTTATACAACGACGGTGGCAAACAAGCGTACGGCCCGCCTGATCGTAAGCGGACACCTCATGCATGCAACTCCAAAGGAGTAACATGGGCGTTGCCGACCCTTGATATGTTTGAGGATTCGCCGTGTTGCACAGTTAAATTCCCTCGCTCTCAACACAAGGCATCCTCGGGAGCTCTATTTAAGTAAATTCGAAAAATATGCTACACATGACGCTTCGAAAAATATGCTACAATTAAGTATGCCAGCTGACCTTCCAAAAGTAGCACATCAACGAACTGAAAACTTGAAGACATTACTCACAGTCACCGGGGAGTTTGATGATACACTTGGTATGTCACACACGGCTCTAATGGATCGCCTTGATTACGAATCTGTGTCCGATAGGTCGATTATCAACTGTGGCTTCCGAACTTAATCGAAATTCGATCGCGCGCGGTCGCTTGCACGCGCGCCGTTCGACCCTGGCATTTAAGTCAGAATTTCTATTAATGGGTGCCATTAAATTACCAAATACGGTATTGACAGTGAAAATAAAATGATTTCTCATTAGCAACAGATAAACATTACGAAAATACTCGGAAAGTATCAATCGTTCATTCTGGTTTGCTACTTTAAGCTTTTTAAATTCATAAAACGAAGAATAAGGACGTTGTTTGATTGTGACGTCACAAGTAAGTAATCCCTACAAATCCCATACTAACGGAGCATTTTTGACGGTTCATAAAAAGAAGCTGTATTGACTTCAAATACCGTACCTACCTTGTACGCTGTGTTATACAAACATTGACATTGTATGAGATTTACTATACCTTTGTATCCCGATCGTGGATATCCAATATATTCTATCCAAACACTTGACACATGACAATGGTGACTTACAACACGACAGACAAATCATTATTCTACATATTAACACTACGAAAACCTGCAAAATTTTATTGCATGGACTGACGATAAAAACGCTGACACACTGAGAAATTTGGCGCGCCCCAGCGCTGCGCGCTTTGATCAAATTATCGATGTAGATGTAGGGTAAATCGCCAATAACTGGCCACCCTTCCATAACTGGCCCCCTCATAATAAAAATGACCCCCTCATAGTATAACGTGGCCACTGGCTAGTTATTAAAGGGTGGCCAGTAATTAACACCTTATACTATACCTCTGACTTCTTCCTTCTTCTAACATAGTGATGATACGAGTACATTCATCTCGTGTTAGCGGCATGATAGACATTCAAGAATGACCACAAAATAAAACAATGACAGCCTTTTATCATAGTTCTTTGACAGATTGAAAATAATTGCTTAAAAACAAGCAAAAGTAAAACGAACGCAATTTCAAATAAGTACCCAATTGGTCTTTTTTTTTCAATTAAACCTTTTTCCAGTTACTACGTAGAACATTGAAGGTTGGATTTAGAAGGATATTAAATTCTCTATAAAACAGAGTTAGTTTCATGCAGATACGACCAACGATTTACAAAATATTGAGGTTTTCGTCACTGACCCGGTTTCTTTGACCGCGAGTGTATTTCTAAAATATCTCGAAGATATTAGTAAAATCTGTGAATTTTAATAATAATACGGCTAGTTTTTAGTGATGTGTTTGTGTCGCGCGGCGCTTTGGTCGTATGTACATGCTGCTGTAGATACTGAAATATCCTTTGGTTGCTCGCGCCTTGTCTCGCCTTTCTAGTATTGACTAACGGCGCGGCCGGCGCTGATGAGTTAAAACAAGCACTAACGAACGCCTAGTTAAGTTTTCTTCCTGAACAATCTTGAGACGAATAGGTACGTGATATATTGATGTGTGTTATATATTTTTTAATGTGAATATGTTCTCACTGCTGAGGTGAAAAGTTGTATATGTTACTCGAGAGCAAAGTATTTGCATCTCGTGCTTTTGAGTCCTTCGCTGCGCTCGTTAGTTAGTTAGTTAGTTTTACTGGGCTTTTTCCGCAAGTCGACATCCAGTGTGCCTATTTTGCGTGAATCAGTGGGGTAGCGCTACTCTAACCACCCCAGCTCCTCCAGAAAGTTTGTGAGTGCCTTGGTGTTGCTGACTGCGTTCAATAGTGTGTCCGGAGACCCTAGGTGTTTTTTCCTGTATACTTCTACCTGCTTACAGTCCAGTAGAATGTAGTAATTACTTAATTCACCAATCTCACGAGTATAAAAAAAAACAAGGAATATGAAAATTTATTGAATACTAGCTTCTGCCCGAATCCGCTTCGAATCCCGGCTCGTACCAATGAGTTTTTCGGAACTTATGTACGGAATATTTACCGTTAGCTTTTCGGTGAAGGAAAACATCGTGAAGAAACCGGTCTAATCCCAATAAGGTCTAGTTTTCCCTCTGGGTTGGAAGGTCAGATGGCAGTCGCTTTCGTAAAACTAGTGCCTATGCCAAATCTTGGGTTTAGGTGTCAAAGCGGACCCCGGGCTCCTTTAGGGGCACTACCGGGAATAACGCTAGGAGGATGATGACTAGCTTCTGCCCGCGACTCCGTCCGCGTGGAAATCGTTTATATCGCAGCTCCATACAAACTTCAACCGCCCATTTCATTCCCTTAGGGGGTGATTTCCAGGATGAAAACTATCCTATGTCCTTCCCCGGGATTCAAACTATCTCCATACCAAATTTCATCGCAATCGGTTCAGCGGTTTAAGCGTGAAGAGGTTACAGACAGACAGACAGACAGACAGACAGACACACTTTCGCATTTATAATATTAGTATGGATCTGTAACTTATTTACCTTGTGCAGCTTTTACTCCTCTTAGTTCAGCGGACGTAAAGTCACAAATATTTGCGAAGTACGTATTTAGTCATCATGAACACATCAATTTTAGGCAGATTATCCGACTGTGCCTTGACAAAACCGGTTAAAACTTTGTTTTTAAAGTAAATTATAAAATCAAATCTGGCTCTATTCCTGGTTGCTTTGAAATGTTCTCCATATAGAAAATGCTAAGCTTCATGCAATGTAGTAGTATTATTTATACCTAGCGTCTCTAGTATGCATGCATATACACTCAGAGGCAATGAAAACGGGTCACTTCCCATGGATTAGTATGGATTTACACGCCTAGCGAGTTCTGTCGGTTTCTGGTGAATTGTTCCATTTTTAGTTCCGGTTGCGAAAGTGTTAAAATCTGACTGTACGGAAAGTTTGACAAGTTTCTATGGAATGGTGCAACGCGCCCTTAATCGCGGCGATTGGCGAGTATACAAGGGCCGTTTTACGGAAAGTTGTACAGTCGACTTTTTTTTTAAATTTATAATAATGTAAGTAGGTCTTTTCTACTCAGAATCGAAAACACTTTCGAATGTTATACGAGATAAAAAGTGTCCCAAGATTTTTCATTCCATTCTGTTACCGTTTCCATACTAAGCTTGTATGGTGGTAACGGAACGGAAAACCGAAAATTACATGTAACATTTTGGACAGTTTTTTTCTCCTATTAGGTTCGAAAGTGATCTCGAATTTGAATCTAGAATACCCGATTAAATATAAAAAAAACGAGTGTACAACTTTCCGTAAAATGGCCCACGAGGGCGAAGTCTCGGGCAGGAGCTGGTACTATTGTAATTTAATTTCACGTCAATTTGTTACAGAATATGACAGATGACCGTCTCAGCGAATTTTTAGCACACAGCCCCGCCTTGGAGGAATTGAAAATCTTAACCGACGAACGAGTGACCGGCCAATGTTTGGCCAGTTTGAGATCAACAAAATTCAAATCCCTCGTATTCAGGAGCTGCTCAGGCTTGAAACTAGCCCCCTTGATGTCGGCGGCCGACCGCCTCGGTGACCTGACGAAGTTGGTCCTAGCGAGGGTCCGAAGTGAAATACGTGATAACGTACACTTGCTCATCGACAAGATGCCGAAATTGGAGTACTTAACTGTCCTTAGCAAGGAAGAGTATCGTGAGAAGGCAGATATCTTTTTTGAGTCCGTGTGCCGACTAGAGAACTTAAAGCATTTCAGTTCTAATTTGTTTACGTGGAACAACCACTTGGAAGCGGTGACGCGGTGCTGCAAGCAGTTGGAAGTCCTGAAATTGCACGGCGGGCGTAAGTTTTTTTCTCACATACTACGACGGCGGCAAACAAGCATCCGGTCTGCCGGATGGTTTACATGCGGTTAATGCGCCAACCCATGCAAACATACCATGCAATCACACCAATCACACAACTTCGACACGTGTTTCGCCTCTACGATTATTAACGAATATTCCCTCCACCTCCAGAAAGACCATGAGGTCTTTCCTGCCTTTCGGCTTACAGACCGAATCTTGGACTGTCATGCGCTACTTGCCTTCGGCTCTTTCACGCATGCAGTTTCTAGACGCCCTACAAATTCTTAAAATACGTCCCGGTCTTTCTCCCTTTCTTGGCAGGCCATACAGAACCTGCTACGTTCTCCCCAAATGGGGCTCGACAACGCAACACGTCACTCAGCGTCGAACGGTACCACATACTGCGGTCCTCACTCTTCGAAACTTCTTCCAAGATTATTAAGGAACAGTTGAATGTTGCGTCATCGCCGTTGTTACGTGTTCTTCCATCTCTTTCACGCATGCAGCAATATGCGGGGCAGAATATAATGATGGCTGACGGTTCCGGACGGCTCTCAGTCCGACCCAAGTCGGGCCTAGCTGAGTTTCTTGCTGGACTGCTCAGAATTAATACAAACATGCAGTTTTTCGCGAATGGTATTTTATTTGTCACGGCACTATTCATTTAAATGACCTTAATTACAATTTGAATTTTCCTAACTTGTATTTCTCCCAGGAACAAGGGAATATACCCGGGATATTCCCATTCCCGGGAACATTCCCCGGCCCATCACTAGTCGCAGCCTTCAAACCAAACCAATTTCTTTAGGAAATTACAGGATTAATTTAAAAAACGACGGCCAATTACTAGGAGGTTTAATTTGTATCAAAGTAAAAATATAATTGGAGGATAATTTTTGTTAATAACGGCTGTTTTGGTGCTTGTTTCGACTGTGTTGTGTATTATCAATACAATGTACGAGTATCACGTAAGGAGAATGCGATCGTCAACCTTTTGGGGAGTGTTTGTTGGGTACAACAAACTACAATCCCACCTTGGAAGAAAGACTTCTATGACCAGACCAACGCTGGTCAATTATATCGGCACTATTTCATGGCACTATTTTATTTTTGTGCTTTGAATACATTTGGAGCCTGAGGTTTGCCGCTAACTTCAAACATGCCTTTTAAATCTACGTAATCAGCATCTTGATGTACGCACTAGATTCAACAAACCGCCACAGGAGAAACTAGATCTTGTAGGGTTAGGAGATTCATTAAGTAACTTCACTGTTGGAAGTTTTCCAGCTGCACAAAACCCCGAGCTAGGCTTGATGCCTGTTGTCATAGACAATAACCGGGATCAATAGCTAAATACTCCTTCCAAAATACGCGAGTGCTTGGTTAGTAACCCTTCAACGCGACCAACGTTGCTTAACCCTCACAATTGGTGGGATCGTGCAGGTACCGCTCGGTCAACAGCGCACCATTGAAAAGTTAGCGTTGAATAAACATACATTCATACATATAATCAGGCCTATTTCCCTGAGGGTTAGGCAGAGATCACGGATCTGCACTTGCTATCTTGGCAAACCTTTCTTGCTTCATTAACTTTCTATACATTCTGCACACATGCTCGTCAGTTTACTCTTGACCTGACCTTTCTTCAGAATTTCTCCGATTTGGTCGGGAGAAGTTCGACGAGGTCTTCCCCTTCCAACTGTACCATCAACTATTCCCTCATATACTGTTGAATATATCAAATGATATTCCGTAGTCGTTTAAGCGTGTGACTCAATCTTACCTACCTATATAAGATCTGATTCGTTATTCGTACCAATGAGGTTGTACCAGATGCTGATACATTTGAGTATTCACGTGTAATGGGTATTCCAGCGAATGTTACGTAACAGGTGAAAGCTCACAAAAAAACAAGCGTTTTATCGAGCATTCTAGCAAACCGACAGTACTTCGAGCTTTTTGTCGAGCCGAACAATTTTATTATCGTTTCGCCGCCGTCACCCTCCGCCCACACCTGCAGCACAGCATTTACTAGAGTATTTGCTAGAATTATCGTGAAGATGTTCGTAGCGATGTTTGGCTGTCCGTTGTTCAGTCCGACAAATTTTAAACGGAGAATGCTCGGTGATGCTACATGTGAATACTCAAGTCTATAATTACCATTATATTCGAACCTGCGAACTCAAGATTGAGTCATATGCTTTAACTCCAGCTAAGCTGCTTAACCTGCCACCTTGACAGAAAGTGACGTTGTATCTCATCGTTTATCGTGTGATAAACGCGAGTACCGTGATCAATACGCCTGAGCGAGTTGTTGGGCCGGCGCGGGTAATCCGATGAATCGCAATCAGCCGTGACGTAGTAACGATAAGCACATTGTCGTTACGCGTCTCCTGGGGCGTAATACACATCAAAGGACATATCTGAAGGGCTACTAACAAACATGTTTCACCGCCGGATGCCTAGCGGCCGCCTACGCCGTAGTCGCTTTCCGGGTGCTACATACGGGGAAAACCACGGGATCACCTCTGAGCGTAGCCAGTAGCGATTCTTGGCAGTAATGTGTTAAAGTCACGCCTGTATTTCCAAAAGGGGTAGACTGACCGAGATGAATTTGAAAAACCACTTACCTATCTTATTAATGTGTAAATAACGGTAATTTCTCAAAGACAAAAAAAAATCGTCAGTGTTTTTGGAGGTGCCTCATAACCGGATGTTTAACGAAAATTATTTTATCGACGGGATTTCTCAAATACGAATTTAATTATTTAAATATGTTTTTGTTTTCGACAAGTCCGGATCAAATGGAAGGTTGCTATGATCTGTCACGTAGGTAGGTCTCATGTGAACCGCCGCGTCCGTAGAACTTTCGGTTACTCCAACTGTAAGCGAAATGGCGTTCCGCAGTGCCTCTCCTCTCTAAATCGGTTATTACCGGTTAAGAGGGGATACCTATTGGTATCTATCACCAATATGCCACAAAGATGACACGGGACAGTGCCCTAATCTCGCACTGGAACACGAAATATTTAAGTTTTGGTACAATTTTTTTTATTTAAGTTAATTTGTAATAAGTACTAACACTTTATGGACTCCAAATTACTGAAACGCGTTTTTTTTACAGATTTGGTATGACTCGCACAAACCATGATGCCTTCTGTAATGTATCTTATAATTAGATTTTTTTAACAGCCGATATTAATTTGACAGCCGTCATCCCTGTAAAATAAACGTTAATGATGATATATGATGACATAAAATGTACTGGGATGACAGCCGTCAGATATTGGATGAAAGGGCATTTTCACTATAAGTTCAGCCCTGCCACCTGCAGCGCAGCCACCTGCGCCAATTGCGTTCACGCCGCGGGTCTGACGCATAGCGCCCATTGCCGTTGGAAGTCACTATTCACAAATCATTTTTTCTGCATTATTTCTAGATCGATGAATGGGGTTTCACTATGCAAATATTATTACGCATCTAAAAGGCTACTAAGATATAAAGTTTTAGCACTTTTTTAGCCTAAAAACTTTCAAAAATAAAGGAGGTTATAGGTACTCTAATCGGTAGATTTTGTTAAAATTTTGCGTACCGGTCTCTTTTTACGTGCTCTTTGTGTGGTCTTTTTGGGGCGGCGCGCACGCACACAAGTTTAGTGCAGCGCGACGTCATCGGCAGCAGGGAGCTCGCGGCGGACCGGTCCAGGCGGGCTTGTCCATCGGCGCCGGTATGTTTTCTGTGTATGGCATGGCATGATACAATAAATTAGCCAACTTTACGAAATTCACTACATAAGCAAGCATATTTCCAAAACTACGTCATATTACGCCATTAACCTTAACAATACTATCCTATACAACGTGTTAATAAAATAACGCAAAACCTGAAAACTGTTTGTTCAGAATCGAGAGTAGAATGCGAAAAAAATAAAAAATATTTTTTTTGACGCGATTTATTTTTTCGAAGTTATCTAAACCAGTGCCATTTCATCCTCGGCAAAACTGTAAGACTATCCCAACCCACGAGCCGGATGAACTTCAGCATCTCAAGTACCTACTGGCGCACTTAAATTGCAAATGCCGAACATGTAACCCATCTGGCTGGGACAGTCAATTACACAGAAGACCTCTATATGCATCAAGAGCTACGTCACCGGTCACGACTGCTCAAACTGAACAAACATATTGCAAAAACAATGAAGTCAACCAAGAGGCTGTTTCCAATGAGACAAAAAGGTCACAATCGATACAGAGCAATGTACAACTCCACAAAGACAATAATATTTGTCCAGCTTGCCTAATTGTGTCCAGTCTTCTACGCGGAGGACTTACCAGAGTGTGTAAGGATGAAGCTTCGGGAACGAACCAAAAAATAGCTACTTGCGACATATCTACTTCACACTCATGCATCGACAGGGCAACCTCAGCGAACGAGCTTCTTTCGGAAACATCTTACTCGAGCCACACGTTCTCCTGTTTCTCTAGTGGAACGAATTATCAATCCAATGCCAGCAGCCATGTTAGATTCCAGCTCGAGCAACAACCAGGCAGTTCGCCGCCTCGTCACAGTTGTCAAGTACATAATTATAAATGTACATGCTTACAGAATTTTGTGGATTCTATTAAGCCGTTATTAATTTCTTAAATTTTATCGCCCTATAGGTTTAGCCGATCACATTGGCATTTCCGTATCCTGTTTCCACGAAGTCTTTCCATGTGTGATATGTTTGTGTGCATCAAAATGAGAATGTGTTTTATATATATATACAGATCGTTTTTGCATTAGTGAGTAATCTTTTGCATGTGTTATTTCTTCACCCCCCCGCAAAATTCGGCAGACATTTTTGTACTCAAATACAACATAAAGGGTACTCCAGGTATGTATGCTCTAAGATTGTGGGCCCTTCGACCAGCAAGTGATCTATTGTGGCAGCCCTTTCTTTTATATTTCACCGTTAAGGCCCGTTGCCTCTAGGAAATTCCAGATTCTTTGGGCGGTGATATGTTGAGCACTTTCCCATAAATAGACAATTATTAACAGAGAGCGTGCAAAAAATTAGAGCAGTGTCCGGAAGATGTTTGCAGAGTTCGAGCTGAGGCTTAATAGGGCTCCAGCGGCTAAGGTGACTATTGCCATTCTCAATGAGGAACTTGCTGCGTTTAAGGAGCAAACACTGACAGTGCTCAAGCTTCTCGGGGAGCAAATAAATGTACTCAGCAAGACCCAAGACATCATGGAGATGAGGCACAGGCGGAAGTTTCTACTGTTTAATGGAGTGCCAGAAGAGGTCGCCGAGAATGTCAGCACCAAAGTTGCAAACATCATCACCGAGCATTTGAAAATCACAGATGTCACCGCTGCCTCATTTGCAGCATGTCATAGGCTCGGTAAGTCTACCGGAGGTCGGAGTAGGCCCATTCTGGTGCGTTTCACAGATGTCTCATTGAAATCGTCAGTCTGGAAAAAGAAAACGGCCTTCAAGGGGGCATACGTCATGATCGCATTAGTGGTCGCGGCAGTATCAGTGTTGGACAGACGAAGATGGTTTATTTTTCCATTATATTCTTTCTCTGTATCGAAACATGCAAGATTCATAAAAGTATTTATTCAACTTAACAAATAACAAATTATGCAACAAGAACTTGACAAAGCACAACCTTTTTAACAAAAAACACGAGACAAGGACGAGATTTAGCTTCACAACTTTAGATTAAATCTCCTGGACCGGTCCATCGATGATCTGGGGCCGTAGACAAGGTTACAATCGACAAGCGCTAAGGCCAATAGAAAACTAATAAAATGTATGCTCTCGATTCTGAACAAACGGTTTTCAGGTTTTGCGTTATTTTATTAACACGTTGTATAAATACTTTTTCTCAAACCTGCAATGAAATGTCGTTGTTACGTGCGTCATAACAGGCTTCGAAGTATCACATTTCAGGCGGAACAATTCGAGAGAACTGTTAAGGATTTTTATACAAAATTGAAGGTCTAGGCCGGGAAGTATATTTTTTTTAATTTTAATCTAAATATGGCGTCTGTGTTCATGAACAGGCTAAACAGCTGTTTTTTTTTTTTTTTTTTTTTCTAGTGGCTGAATGCTGCGTAGCACGTTCAGTGGAGTCCACTTCAAGGAGGTGTCAGATGTCGCTGCTGGTGAGTACACTCGGGAAGGCTCTACACCATCGGCTATCATGGTCCATCATACAGGACGCCACTATGCTAAGAGAGGAAGATCTATCTCCATTTCAATCGACTGCATAACTGCGTCCTGTTGTGCATCCATGATGGCCCATTGTGTCTTGACTTACTTGACTACTCCATAAGCTTCTAAAAATGATCTTCCGACGCGCCGCCTAGTTAGTTCTTATAAACAGCTCGCCTTGCCGCCGAAGCGTACCGCTCTAGCAGTAAACTTGCAATATATTGCTTGACCAGCTTTTATTGCACGGCGAGATTATTTAAACTAGGGAATGCAGAACCGGTTCCATCTGAAAGAACCGGGAAATTCGGGACTCACCAAAATGAGAACCGGGATTCCCGGTTCTTTCGGGATTTTCGGGACAAAACTTAATATTTATTCATAAAATTAAAAACGCGATTAAAATATCATTATTCGTGATTAATTTTGTAGATTAGTTAGTCTTATCTATAGTATATAGGATAGGAACAAAAGCTAGTCATAAGTAAAACAGATAACTTCGATTCACGTTTTTAATAAAAGTTTTTGAACTTAACAGTTTTTATTCTACCCACCAAAATTTCCAAATGTCTACAATTTAATGTTATTCATAATCATAACTAATAAAATAACAACAGCAACCACCAAGTGAAACCTTTTTTTATATAAGTAAATTGTCTTGAACCTGGTAAACTTGCAAAATCAAACTTTGATGTGTAACATGTAACTAATATTATAAATTGTCCGTTCTTTCTCATATCATATTAAATCAACAATCAACATGTGTAATTGTGTGTATTGTATAGGTTTAGTTCTCAAGTGATAATTAATACTAAGTACTAATACTAGTCTTTTTGGTATAAAATTAACATTATTTTCATTACAGTGTAGGTACTAGGTACTTTTATATAATGAAACACTATAACAATCATCTATATCTAATTATAAAGTCTTCTAAATCATCACAGCGTAAGATATGTGTATGAGTAAATAATGTCACATATTGAGATCATTAAATCAGCATTTATACATAGATATTTCTTAAATGAGAACAATGTTCTAATCAAATTATGAACACAAAGCAGTGAGCACATTTCTTAAATATTTTACCATGTACCTATCAAACAATCAAATCTATTGTACGTACTTATTGCGGTCGACGCGAGGCACCTAACAATTTTGATTGATATTGTCTATACCAACTCCGTTAACACAACCATGCTGCACCGCAAATACTACAAAATTTACGATGTCTGCTCATAACTTTGTGATTATTTAATTCCCTGCTTTAGTTATTTCTACATTTGACAATATTTTTAATCCTTTTTCGGAAAAATTAGACATTATTGGTGCAAGTTAGAAATGGCAGTGACTTATCGTAGGTAAACGTGTTAAATTTTAATAGATAAAATTTCCAATAAAACCTAATAGTTGGCTAGGTCACGACTTATTAATTTTACAATTTATAATAACATTAGAAGTACAATTCCAGATTGCAAGTGTCCGAAAACAGTGAAAATCCATAAATACTTAATCGTGTCAGATCAGAAAACCTTTGGAAACGTCCAATATATCCGTTGTGGCTTTCGCTTCCAAATAAGGTGCACCGTAAGAGCGCCTCAGAACAAGGTAGATGCAACAGCTATATCACTCATATAAGTTACACTGGTTTGGCAGGCGAGCGACCAAACATAATAACACACATTAATTTGTTACTGTGACCACAAAGACTCTCCACAATCGAAAACTCATTCAAAATGGAGGCTCCAGCAAGTGTCATAGCTCCCTCTGCGCTACCAAACGCTAGTAACTTATACTCGCAGTTACAGAATGGGCTCTCGAGGCGCTCAATCGAGCTCGTCAAAGTCCAGCACCCGGAACGTGGAGCGGGTGAGGGGCGGGGAGGGAGTGGGGGGCGCGACGACGACCGCGGGCGGCCGCGGCGTTAATCGTAAATTTCGGAATACGCTAATGCGCCTCTCCCCAGCCGTCACGCCTAACGAAACTAGACCTCTGACTACGCTTAGTTACTACGAATCGCCGTCAAGATATATTAGTGGGTGATGCTATAATAAGTTACAGAAAGCGGGGCTATTGACTCAGGCGTCGCCATCACTGGTCGCGAAAGTTCTATGGAAC
Organism: Epinotia ramella; assembly: GCA_947578815.1. Lineage (NCBI taxonomy): Eukaryota > Metazoa > Arthropoda > Insecta > Lepidoptera > Tortricidae > Epinotia > Epinotia ramella. The sequence goes on from CANPUT010000121.1 coordinate 937,054, forward strand.
CACAGGCTCCAAGCGTTTGGTTATGTATAATTTTGTGCGATGTGTAATATTGTCTCGAAAATACTACTTTTATATCAAAAAAATCAAAAATACTGTATTTGTTGCCCGGGAAGTCAATGCCATCTGGTGATATCTCAATGTATTACTAAAACTATCAGGCCCCGTAGCATGGATGGCGTTATCACGCGATAAGTGACAGGATAGAGCTTCCGTCCCTGGCTGACACCGTTCGATAGAACGAGACGACGCGCCTATCCTGTCACTTATCGCGTGATAATGATAACGCCATCCATGCTACGGGGCCAGGTAGGCTGACAGCGTCATAGCCGTGGTCTACATTTTGAAATAATATATTTAAAAGTCGACCTTAACATATAGATCTTAAAGTTCAAAATACAACTATAAGATTACGCAGCGATCGGCGGGTGACCGGCTTCTTAGAATAATTTGTGCGTATCACTAAATTCAAAGAAAGCTTGCTGCAACTTTTTTTATGTATGAGTAGAAATATCATCAACTCTATATCAAGTACAAAAACGTACAAACGTTAAAAAGCTTAATAATTTTTGGTATAAACATACGTGGAGATTTTTTTTCAGATTTGCGTTGATTTTATCCTAGCTTGTAGTGTAATGCGTTTATGTTGTCTGGGAATAAAACAAGTGTCTCTCTCACACTCGCATATTTGTCAGAACGTGACGAATTTTTTATACAAAACAGTAACGCTATTTAAATTTTCTATTGTGTCAGGTTCTGCGAGATATTGTTTTGTGAACTATGGCACTTATATAGTGAGTATGAGTATGAGTATATGCGCTCTTTAATATATGTTTAGGTCAATGTGGGTAAGACCGTCTACCGGGCAAGACGGTTACGCGGTATTTCGTTTTAGAATAATTTCCCAGCTTTCATTAATATCGACATACAGATTGCCTTGACTTGCACGGGAAGTCAATAATATTGTTTAGGATGTGTATGATGTTTAGGGTCGGCAACGCGCATTGAACACTCCTGGAGTTGCAGGCGCCCGTAGGCTGCAGGGACTGGTTACGATCGGGCGAGACGTGTACCTGTTTGCCACTAGAGTAAAATTTTAATAGTTAACACGTTCACAGTCCAGTGCCCCATACATGGGTCACGACGAACTATCTCCACAAGTCCGTGACCCGTACAGTCGACTACAAAGATAAGTATGTTTTTTAATGTTACAAAGTTATGTATGTATATCTTATTACCATGGTAGTAAAGTCTATGTATACATATTTTTGTAACATCGTATGGATACATCTCTTTGTAGTCGACTGTACATGGGTCACAATAGCCGACCAGAAACGCACTCAAATCACTATAATTATAGTTGTACCATATATTTAGGATGCGATCAATTAGCTATCAATTAACTCTTAATTTGGTGTTTTTTTTTCGCGATTTCATGGTTGGCCCCATAGTAAAAGTTGCTCAGTGTGACGCGGCCCACCACACCCTGGCCCTTCAACGACTTAAAAATCACCTCGTATATTGTAATAATCCGAGTGCGTACCAGGCCCCTATTTCACCAAATCGACAATTGTCGCCTGACAATGACAATTCGCTTCACATGGCTGCGTCTACAGGTTAAGTTGGTTGCTGGACAGCTTATTGACCCAGCAATGTACGTGGAATTGTCATTGTCAGGTGATCGTTTCACAGATCCGGTCCGGATCTTCCAAACGTGGAGCGCGGACGTAATTTGGATGGAAGTAATTTGCTTGGGCGTCCAAGTAAATTGAAACATTTTGTATGGGGACTGTGAACGTGTTAATGCAATTTCAACGACCCAGTGATGGTATTATCTTATCTATCTCACATTATGTCAGTAAATGTTACCATAGAATTTACAAATGATTTTTCATGCTCATTACAAAGTTACATTTCAATAAAGCCGATCTTCCCCACATTGGTCGTATAGTCATGTAAAGCCTGACAAGTCGCTGTACAGTCGCCATCAGATATATCGGAGCGGCCAATGTGCTCACAAATATCTGAACACGTCTCTAATGCCTCGAAAATAGAGACGTGTTCAGATATTTGTGAGCACTTTGGCCGCTCCGATATATCTGATGACGACTGTACGACCCTGAGATGGCACCAAACGCTAAATTAGTACCATTAAAAATCCGAAAGATGCCGGGAAACAACCCGCAAACTAGTATAGTAGGCGAACCTTGATCCTTATGACAGCTATCATCTCTGTACGGTTTATAACCGTAAACCATGGACCTAGAATACTCAGGACAGGCTATACGTGATGCCACAGTGAGGGACGGAAAGGCTCCTATGCAGCTAAATTAAGAACTGGTCTTAAAATGACTGCTGACTTGCCATAAACAACCTACTTAATTTTGACGGGTAATGGTTTATGTGCCACAACTTCATACTAAATCAGTTGTGGCAAATAAAACAAGTGGAACTATGACAAGGACAATGAATTATATTTCCCTTTCTGTCACACTTATCGAGATTTGTATGCTACCAGCTCGCTCGCACGTGGTATCATTATTACCATAGCTGGTCCAGAGTATTATAGGTTCGTGCTGTACAGTTTATAACCTTCAAACGTAAAATCGTGCTGAGATGACAGCTGTCATATGGATCCAGATTCGCCGCGATATACTCGTAGCAGTGAACGAAAAAAACATAGAAGCGAGCTTCTTACAAACTTCTACCCAAACGTGCCTAAAACCCGGTGTGCGCATGTTTGAACTAAACGGCTGCCTGGCATCGTTTGAAACCCCGCCCCCATGCCCGCATGATGGCAAAGGCACCCATTCTGTGGGGTAATTTTCGGTGCTACTTAGACTTCTATGGTCCATTCGTTCGCTGCTCGTATCCGATCCCATGTTTTTCCGGTACGTAGGGAAAAGCGGCTACAGTACAGGTGCTCGCTAAAAGCGGGTTCCAGGCAGTGAAAGTTGTAGTAAAGTCAGAGGGGGCAAGTGCGACCCCGGGTTAAGTGCGCCTTTCATCAAACATATCGCGATCTACAGATATTTCACAAATAACGTCATCTTACATTCATGCAACAAACAAGTTTATTGCATGGATTTCAGCGAATTTATATTGATTTAAATGGCTGAATGATGAATGAGGCGCACTTTCCCCGGTGGCGCACATACCCGAACTGACCTTACTACTGAAAACATTACACTCCTTTCTTTGGGCAGTCGTGTAAATAAAAATCCGCAAGATAGCAAAGCTTACACAGCTACTTGTTGGGCTGTATATAGTTGATAGATCACTCGGTTTAATGTGGCCTTGTTTAATTACTTAAGTTGTTTAATAATGGTACAAAATAATACTAACTCTAAGTATGGAATAAAATGTTAATAAATCATGAGGTATTTTATTGAATCCTGCATACCAATAACACAATGGGTAAGGTCAGTTCGGGTATGTGCGCCACAGGGGAAAGTGCGCCCCCGGGGTAAGTGCTGATATTGATTTAAATGACTGAATGATGAATGAGGCGCACTTTTCCTTTTGGCGCACATACCCGAACTGACCTTATATGAGGTTATTTTTACACAGACGGAATTCAATTAATGTTCTACCCGTATTTGATACAGGGACACAGCTGGGCACCAACATAACAAAATATTGAGGGGACAATCTCACACAGTATATCGACCTAGTCCCAAACTAAGCAAAGCTTGTACTATGGGTACTAGACGACGATATAATATATATACTTATATCCTACTACTATTATAAATGCGAAAGTTTAGATGTTTGGATGTTTGTTACTCAATCACGCTTAAACGGCTTAACCGATTTGGATGAAATTTTGCACGAAGATAGTTTATAGCCTAGATTAAGATATAGGATTTAATCCCGGGTCCACGCAGACGGAAGCTAGTAGAGAAATAAATACTTACATAAATAGAAAATATCCATGAAAAGGAACAAATATTCGAACCCAGGACCTCCGGCTTAGTATGCAGTCCTACTAAGCCGGAGGTCCTGGCCCCTACCAACTAGGCTAAATTATATTAACAAAACACGCAAACCCTTTGAACGGGTCTATATCGGGTGGCATAAAATTGTTGGTCCTACTATTTACCACCCACCAACCTACTATTTACCATATCAACTTTATGCCGAATAACCTATGGCATAGACGTTGTGCATATTTTTTATTTGCCGAAATAGTTGTTCCTAATATCGATTGTACTAAATATTTATTGTCCGAATGTTTATTGTGTCGAAGTTTTTTTTTTAGAATGATTGATGTGCATAACTTTGATGTTACTAATATTTAATGTTCTAAAAATGTTGTGCATACATTTTGTTACGCATATATATATCGATTGTCCTAAATATTTATTGTCCGAATATAAATGCAGGTTGGATCTGGTCAGAATTGCCTATTACTTAAATTACTTATGGCCCGCCCTCATGTCGACGGAGGCCCCTATTTCTGCTCTGAGGGACACAAGTGAACCCTAACCTAACCGACCTAAAACAGAGTTCGCTTGTGTGCGTTATTTGATAGCCGTGCGGCGAGTCGACGCCACCCCGCTATCTATTCCTGGTCTGAGGGACACAAGTGAACCCTAACCTAACCGACCTAAAACAGAGTTCGCTTATGTGTGTTGTTTGATAACCGTGCGGCGAGTCGACGCCACCCCGCTGCGCGGGGTGTCTATTTCTGCTCTGAGGGACAAAAGGCAACTAACGAATCTATCTAATTGATGTAAATGAAGGTAGTCTCTGCTGAGAATTGCCTAATACTTGAATAACCTATGACCCGCCCTCAAGTCGACGAAGCCCCGCTTCGCGGGGCTCCTATTTCTGCTCTGAGGGACAAAAGGCAACTAACGAAACTATCTTATTTATCTAGATGTAGGTCGGGTCTGCTCAGAGTTTAAAAATAGTATAAAATTAAGGAAAAAAATAGTATACTTAGGTGGTGTAATTATTGCTAATTTAATAATAGGCAAAATAATTACTATGACAATGAAAATTTGTAGTAGACTATTACTTTTTAGGTCATTCGATGTTCGAGTATTCAATATTAGGATAAACATACTTTAGAACTCTTAAATGTGTATGCGCAAAAATGAATAGGCTAAATAAGTAGTATGCCACTCAACATTATGCCAAACATTCTCGGCCAAAAATTTTTAGGACGATCAACATTATGCGATACGACAGGCACCCCCTTTGAACGCCAAGAACACCTATAAGCTGTCGTGTGTCGTCGTGCCCGCAGCGCCAACAACCCCAATATTATAGGAGTTATGGCGTACACTGTCAAAGCAACCTTCAATCTTTTATATAAGGACTGTGGATAAAAACTATCCTATATGTTAATCCAGTTTATAAACTGTCTTAGTGCAAGATTTCAGCCATATCGGTTGAGCCGTTTAAGCGTGATTGAGTAACAAACATCCAAACATCTAAACATCCAAACATCCTAACTTTCGCATTTATTATATTACGAGTATATAGTAGAATGTTGGCGTGACAACGCTTTTTATGGTTTGTCTTAGCGACGAAAAGCTTAAGTGAAACCCTGTAAATAAAAATAAAAATAGTGGTACTATCTTTCACAAATTCCTCACCTTCCCGGAACCACTTAAAAAGGTGAAATTATCACCTTTGTATAAAGGTAAAGGAAAGAAAAGCGCAAGTAAGTCTTACCGCCCTATATCCTAGTACACAACCCTTAGCAAAGTCATCGAAGTCGGTCTCAACCAGCGTATAGTGTCCTTTTTGCTATCCCAAAATGTGATGTCGGAGCGGCAGTACGCGTATCAGCGAGGGCGCTGCACAACAGACCTGGTGCGCGAGCTGGTGTGGGCGGTGCTGAGGGCGCGCGAGGCTGGCCAGCAGGCGGCCGTGCTGTGCTGCGACCTCTCGCGCGCCTTCGACACCGCAGACCACAGCCTCGTCACGGCGAAGCTGGATCACTACGGCCTCCGTGGACTTGTTCGCGACATACTGGTGTTCTTTATGAGGAACAGAACCCAAGTTGTGGTAGGAGATCGAGGGACAGTACGATCAGCAGAAAAAAAACAGCGTAATGGGAGTTCCGCAGGGCTCCTGTCTATCTAATACGCTGTTCACAATACTGCCAAACGACTTACCAGGAGCCCTCGTTGAATTCGAAGTATATATGTACGCTGATGATGTGACCGTAGTTGTCACAGCGCTGAATGAACAGCTGCTCGAAAGAGCTATCAATGACACTGTAGAGATTGCATATGTGGTTTACGCAGAACGGACTAGCACTCAACACTGAGAAAAACCTGCTCTTTACGTGTCAGTCTAAACGGTCACCCAAGGACTAGTTTAAATATCCGCACGGGATCCACAAAACCCCAGCAAGTTCCAGCCACTAAACTGCTTGGTTTTGCGCTGGATGGCGCACTTTCTTGGAGGGAGCACATAGACTTTGTATGCGCGCGCCTGGGCCGAGCATGCTACGCACTGCGACGCCTGGCATCCACGGCAAGCAGAAAAACAGTCCAATCGTGCTCCTATGCCACCGTTCAATCAATATTATCGTACGGTGCTGAGTTGTGGGGTCGGGCATCGGAGTATGAACGCGCGTTCCGGATGCAAAAGCGCGCAGTGCGAGGCATCGTGGGCATCCGTAGCGATGAATCGGTCCGTGACCACTTTAAGGACCGACTTATTTTAACCCTACCCAGTATAGTAATCCTACAAATAGCGAGCTTTACCCTTATCAACATCAATAAATTTAAACGTAAGGGTATTGTTAGGTCTCGTCTCGAGCGGTTAGTATTTTTATACGGATTTCTACGGGCATGCGCTCACTACATCAACTCCGTAGTTAGTACATTTACGAGGCGAGGCGGTGCGGGTCGGGCGCCGGGTGGCTCTAATGATTTAGATTTATTTATTTCTAGATAAAAATTACAATATAGATTCGCATACAATGTCAAAATTATAAGAATCCTTATCACGATCGTCAATAATAAGAAATAAAAATTAAATAATATTCAAAATGTCAATACAGAAAGTGGAAATAGTATCTCCGATTACGGATTGTCATTTAACAGCTAGTGGATAATTCATTTTAAACAGAAATGAACAATGTCAATTTACGTATTACGATTTCACAGTAGAAATACAATAAAAATATTAATGAGCTATGGACCTTAGTGTGGCAACGTTATTCGTCAAGCCGCTCATGTCGCTCCTCGTCATGGCGCCGATCCCTGTTTTGTCGGTTTTAAGGGCTCGAGTCAAATAAAGCAGGCAGGCAATAAAGGCAAGTAGCCTATAGTATCCGCAAAACCAAGTGGCGAGTCAGGTCATAAATGTTTGCACCATGCTATCTCTTTCGCACCTGCACTGCCTTATACATTTAAATCGTCATATCTAATTAAAAGCGGAAGATAGTGTCAATGCCAAAAACATGGCAATTAAATAGCAGTTAAGGCATGTATTTACTCATACATTAAGGATGGGTTACACCAAGCTGTGTGTATTCGTAAGCGATGTTCGTTAAAATCGTAGTATGGAGAGTTTGACAAGTATATGAAATGACAGCTGCCGGGGCAAGATTTAACGTTGATCGATCTGTAACCGTTGGTGCACCCACCCTAAAACTGCTATTTTCACGGCTCAATTTTTTCTTTGGCATCAACTCATGTTAGCCTTAAAGACTCAAGCCCTCAGAGCTATCACGATTTCAGTACTGCACGCTAGTCTTAGCTTTAACGAGTCTTCACGGCTCGGCCAAGCGCTATATCGTAACACTATACTACTCTTCTAGTAGCCAGATACAAATACAATGAAAGATTATATTAAAACATTATTATTACATTGAACACTTATTATTGGACGCAGAGCGCGGCGTTTTAATTTGGGGCAGCTATTGAAGCATACAACATCGATAACTTGAACATTTATAGGAGTAAAGATGCTGTGTTATCATACATTTCACAACTAGCTGACAAGCCTGCGAGCTGTCAAATAAAACTAAGGTGAGTCGGGGCAAGAGTAACATCGGGGGAAGAGGGTCAAAAGCTTCTCCAGCTAATTCTTTTGAATTGAGCGCCTTTTTGTACACACAGGCGCCTAATCTGTTTTACCGACGGTACAAAAAGGCGCTCAATTCAAAAGAATTAGCTGAAGAAGCTTTTGACCCTCTTCCCCCGATGTTACTCTTGCCCCGACTCACCTTATCAAAACATATCTTCGGAGGTCTCAGGCAAGATAGATTATGCGTCTCTTTCTAATTAGACCGCTTAGAAAGAGACGGATAGCCTAAGTCGCCGCGACATAGCTCGCGGGCCGTCCTGTGATTCCCGTGCCGGTGGATATCTACTCTAATGGAAGCGTTTTTAAGTGGTATAGCTGGTATCGATTTTCTCGCATAAAATCTGACACGTCAGTCTGTGAAAGACAGATAGGTAGGATACATATGGTAAAACATCAAATGGCACCAATAAAGTCTGGATCTCGACATTCCGTATTAGCGCCTTAAAGCTGGCCGTACCATTAATAAGCTAATGGCGCGCCAAAAATAGGTAGGTTTAGCACACATTAGCATTATGCATATTCGCCGTGTGAATCCAGAATCTAATAACCTTTGGTAAAATCCGTATGCCTTTTAAAACTTTACGTCGCCCAGTGTGCATAACTTTTTTTTCAATCTCCAAGTTTTTTCGGTTATTTATACTCTGAATCGTTAACACTGATGATCCTCATACAAGAAAACGTGTCTCAAATAATCCATTCCCGATCGTCACATTTTAATATATAGGCGTGACGCACTGGAAGAAAAAAATGACATAGTAAAATCTGTGACAATCTTTTTCATGTACATGGATCGAACGGTATGATACAGAGAGAAAGAATATAATTGAAAAATAAACTATCTTCGTCCGTAATTTGTTTCGTTAAGAAAGTATATGGATCGATATCAATGATTCTGAGTAAGATAAACCCATAAAAAATAAATTCTGCAAAAGTAAGATGTACACTTTTTTTGAAAACCACTCACAAATACTAGCAGCCTCGCTCGATCTCCACTACCAATACCTGCGCTGGCGCGCTCGGAGACGGGTAATGATATCTACAATCGAACTTTTTCCGGGCCGATACGGACTCTTAAACTGTAGCGAAATATAATTATAATTAAGACTATTAAATATGTATAAGCATGAAATGCATGCTGCTCGCAAATTTGTATGCCTAATGGCCAAACATAGGGTTGATGGTAGTGCCCACATGGTGGGAAATATTATTAGATGTTTATGAGAGAGCGGGGGTGTCGACTGCACCACAGAGGGGTTCATGGAATGTCTATTTACAGGCGTGAGCATTTCCATACTCATCTTACCACCCGGACAGGCGTTGTCCATAAAAGCGGCCTAAATTAAGATTATTACCACCCTTATATTTTTACAGACGTAAGGGCACAGCAAACGTTATTGTGGTGTCGTGGTATTGTGTAATTTTTAATTTAAATTTCCGAATTTGTATAATAACATTACCAATTAAATACCTACGTTTATAAAATATAAGTCTAAAAGTAATGTCAGCATCAAGCATATTTTAGCTTTGAAATGTCACCCAATTAACAGATGGGCTTCTTCTCAACATAAGATAAACGTTATAAGAAATTTCGTACATCTACTTTGTATATTAGTCTGTCTATCTGAACGTAGAACAAACGTATTAAGCAATTTCATACATGAGTCGTGATTTTGCAATTTTAGCGCCGCTGCATGTACACCTGACGCTAAAGTACCTTTTATTGAGGAGCCCGTCCCTTGTCCCACCATTCAACATCACCCCCTGATGACCCTGCTGCTACTTGACCGGGGACTGTTTATTCGATATCATAGTTATAAGGTAGTTAGTGAATATATCGAATAAACAGCTCCCCGATTTCGTCCTTTACTATAGCTTGACCACAACCCTCCAGGTACATCAAACTGAAAGTAAAAAAAAAATTTTTTATTGTAAACCCACGTGTGGCACATCAATCGATAGGCCTTTCAAAATAAATATATGTTTAAGTGAATAGAGTCGGAGATAATCGTCCCAAAGTCACTAAAATTATGTGTCCCACCGCCCCCCCCTCTAATTTTTGAACCGTGTGTATTGGTTTTTCTAATTCATTGCGCGTGATCCCAACTAACCACAGTACGTTGCGCGTCTCGACCGCGCAATGAACAGATAAAACGCTGCCGCAGGTCACTTAAAACCAAAGTCGTGGCCAAGGCGTTACTGTACACCTATTACTTTATATATGTATAGGTTATGTACAGGTTGAATTAGGTTTAGGTTTATTAGATGGAATGGGGTATTTTATATTTTAATGGAAATTAAAGTGAAGACATCCTTAAATTTCAAGAAAAGCTACATATTTTTTTCCAGAGAGCTTTATTTATAAAATGAACTTTAAAACTTTTATAAATAATGTTTTTCTGTATTTTTTAACCATGTTCGAATGTTTTTACTAAACTATTAAAAAAAACATTTTTAATGCGCCCGGCCAAATGCTCGCCCGCGAGCACTCGCGTTACAAAAAAGGGCGCGGGGTACTGTAGGGTTAATTGACTTGGTAAAGATGTTCAAAGTTTTCTAGAAATGCTTGGAAACAAGTTATTTCGTAAAAAAATCGTCTTACTTAAGTATATTTATTTACATCAGACGTTAAATTATTCGCCATTTTAAAACAATTCAAACCACATTTGGTGATTATTCATCATCTCACATCCATCATCATACAAAACCATCAAAATCTACCAATCCCACATGTACAGCTTATAAAGTACAGTCACACACAATAACATTATGATTGATCAAGGCGCTCAAAAATATCTAACTCGGTCAGATATTTTTGCGGCCATTGTCCGCTATTGATGATGGTTACTATGCATAATAACAAGACAAAACGGTAAAGTCAAAATTATCGATTGCCAAAAATCCTCACAGAGGTCAGCCCCGCGAGTCGTTTCACGTCAACTTTGTCTTTGGCGACCTGGTTCCAGTTAGTACTCAGCACAGTTCCTCCGGACTCCACCTGCGAATGTGGAACAATGCATTATTAAGGGGGTGTGTAATTTGTATAATAAGTTTCTGTCAAAAATTTCATTTTTGGTACAAGCTTTTATTGCCTAAGTAGCCTAGTGGTTCAGGCATGCGGCTGTCAAGCGGCGGTCGTGGGTTCGAATCCCCGCTCGTACCAATGAGTTTTTCGTAACTTATGTACGGAATATACAACGTGTTAATAAAATAACGCAAAACCTGAAAACCGTTTGTTCAAAATCGACCTTTCGTTAGCGTTAGCGCTTGTCGATTGTAACCTTGTCTAGGCCCCCTGATCATTGTAGCGATTTAAACTTTCACGATTCTCATAATGAGTAACAGATGATGCTGGAATGTTGTGCCATCGTTTGGTCTTAAAATATTTGGTCCTTACCTATGAAATTGGCGTTTTGTATGGAGAATTTTATGAAAACTGATTTTCATACATTGAATTTTGCGGATTATTCAGCAATGTCAAACTCAAACCAAACAAAATTTTGGTAGGAATATAGAAAACTTTTAAGCTACTATACACATATCTTAATTACTTAAAAATTGTTCGCATCATAAAACTATACGTAATTGAAACACTGAACCGGCAGCACATGAAAAGGGTGGTTTTCAAGCTTTAATTTGAAACACTAAATAAAAAATTAAAACCTATCATATGTATTTAAAACCTCTGTTACATAGTCTATTATTAAAATTAAAAAATAATTTGGAAGTTGCGATAGAAATGAATAAATTACGTACATAATAATATCTGTGAAAAAAACGCCAATTTCATAGGTAAAGACCTAATATTAGCGTACGTAATATTACGACATAATCATTATTTTATAAAATTTGGTTTTTTATTAAATTTTCGCAACAGCAAGCGATTGAGACAACATTTCCAGGGTTAAAGTTCGCCTGGCCGGTCGACTCTACAATAAAAACGTAATTTGTTTCTCATGTTAAACGCTGTGCTAGAAGAACATGAAACTTAGTATGAGTATATACAATGGGATCTGACGTACACACAGCAACACACCTAACTAACCATACCGTGAAAACCTAGAACCTTATTACAATGCACTTAAGGTCAGATTAGATTTCCGATGGTCACTTAGCTGTGTTGTCGACTGTACCTAGGTGGGACACTAGTTGGGTTGCTACAAATTAAACTACGTTTGTATTCATTAAACGTGCCGTTTAACCGTTAAGAAGAAACACAAAGGCCGAGATAATTGAGAAATAGGTATTTGTAAAATGTATTGCTGTCGCGCAGTGCCTGATCAAGCGAGCGCGAGCTCGATAGAGACAACTGCAGCGTGGACCGAAAATACCTATTAAGAGTAAATGAAATCAACATTTCGTAGTCCCCTGATTTCTTCTCCAAAACTTGACCTATTTCACTTTTTTTAAATTAATAATTAAAGGAAGGCTTCGGCCGTGTTCCTAGTTTTCCTTTTCTTTTAATAATCTAATCAAAATTGTTTTCTGGATGTTTTAACACAGCGGAAATGCATTTATATGCAATTTTTTTATGCCTATCGCGTGTCAGAATGACTGTAGCGCGCAGCTTGCAGCGTGCAGCGACGCGCACGGAGCGCAGTGCAATGTAGTAGTAAACGCCTTCAGAAGGCGATTTGGGGCAAATTTTTCATCTCTAATTATTTTTAACCTACTCGTAGTTTCTAATTTTACGTTGATATACTCTGTTTATTAAAAATTAAATAACTTAAGTCGTGTTCACATATTTTTGATCTCGACTGTAGCTTACATAGTAACAACAACCCGGCAACCGTACAGTCTTTTCGAAGATCTCACGGTTCTAAATACTGATTTGCCATACGATAAATAAATAAATAGTAACAGAAACGGAAACGGCGGAACGGCGATAGTCTCAGAAACAGAAAGAACACAGATAAGATAACACTTTACAAAACATCTTCCACGTCATCAACACGTCAAAGCAATCCAATTAACAGAATTAAAATGGCGCACTCTCGGAATGTTAACGTAAAACAGACGCATGCAAAGTGAGTAATCCCGTTACCTTTCTAACGTCGTATCCATGTTCTACTCTGTTATGAAATATGGTTTTTATTTTGCACGCTATAAAGCTGGGTTTAGATACACAGAGATGTTGAAGTAGGAGGTTGTAGGGGTGAGCCTGAGTAATTTAGCACTTCCCGCCTAGCCGGCCCTTTGTCACGTGCAAACATTGCTTTATGAAGAAAGCATTCCGTTATGCAGAATTTAATTACACGGCACAATGCTTTGAGCCCAGCAACTTGAGTGCATTTTAGAAGGTTTGTTTTTGAGCTAAGTAATATTTGTAACAAGTGTTATTACTATTTTACTGGGTTTCAGGGCAAAATAGACTTTAAAAAAATATTTTCTGAATGCTTGTTTATAGTGTGATAGAATTGAGATGGATGAAGTAAGTAGTTTTGTAGTGCTTGAGAACTGGTTTCAATATTATCCATTACTAAAACTAGTGCCTACTCCAAATCTTTGGGTTAGGTGCCAAAGCGGACCCGGGCTCCTTCAAGATACAACCGGGAAGACGTTAGGAGGATGATGACATAATATACACTCAGAGGCAATGAAAACGGGTCACTTCCCATGGATTACTTTGCAAAGTGACCCGATTTCATTGCCTCTGAGTGTAATTCCCAATGTGAACTATGAAGGTACGCTACCTCAGAGGCAATGAAAACGGGTCACTTTGTAAAGTAATCCATGGGAAGTGACCCGTTTTCATTGCCTCTGAGTGTATTAATAGGTAGCCATTATTATTTTTCCCCCCACGGCTTCACCAGTATGATTACCACGATTCCTTGAAAATCATCCGTTTTTCTGGATAAAAAGGATGCAGCAGATATCGTTTGGCTCATTAATAGGGTAAATCGCCAATAACTGGCCACCCTTCAATAACTGGCCCCCTCATACTAAAAAGGAAAGGGGAACAGAGTTAATTTTTAGTAAACAAATTGACTGACGACCGCTTTAGCCTAGTTGGTAGTGACCCTGCCTACGCAGCAAGAGGTCCTGGGTTCGAATCCCAGTAAGGGCATCTATTTATGTGATGAGCACGAATATTTGTTCCTGAGTCATGGATGTTTTCTATATATTTAAGTATTTATTTCTCTATGTAATTATGTTTATCGTCGTCTAGTACCCACAGTACAAGCTTTGCTTAGTGTGGGACTAGTTCGATTTGTGTAAGATTGTTCCCTAATATTTATTTATTACTATTATTGTAGGTAGGGTGGCCAGTAATTAATACCTTATACTAAAAATACTACCTTATACTACACTGTTTTCATGCATAATTTGAGCTTTCTGTTGGACTGGACCATTTGGAATTTAATTTAATGTGGCGGGTTGGTAAGCTTTTGAGCTTCGTCTGACAGAACAAATTGATTGTAAGCTTGACTGCAGTCCAACTTCGAATAATGCTCCCCTCCACTTAATTTAGCAAAAACATCATCAATCCGTGGAAGAGGATACTTATCAATGTAAATATCATTATTCAAAGTGACTGAATAGTCACCGCATATCCGCACGCTGCCGTTTTGTTTCGCTCTGTCTCATTCGGGCCCGGTTAGCGGAGACTGAAGCTGCAACTCAATTACGAGCAGTTTTTGAGGGTAGCGTGTGTTTAATTTTGCACCGTGCCTTTGAGTTGCTTCTTTTGCAGTCTGCTTTGCTGTTTTACTTTATTAGGCCACAATTGTGTTGTAATGCCTCTACAGTACGTAAACATTTCAAAACCAGAACTTTTACGTTTATATACAACGTGTTAATAAAATAACGCAAAACCTGAAAACAGTTTGTTCAGAACCGAGCATAGAATGCGAAAAAAATAAAAAATAAAATTTTTGACAAGATTTATTTTTTACATTTGTATGGAGTGTTGGCCGACTGCGGCGACCTGCTCCATACAAATGTAAAAAAATAATCGCGTCAAAAAAATTATTTTTTATTTTTTTCGCATTCTACTCTCGATTCTGAACAAACAGTTTTCAGGTTTTGCGTTATTTTATTAACACGTTGTATATATAGACTAGCTGAGTCGGCGTAAATTATTTCAGGTCATAGATCCATATTATGTATCGGTGACAATTATTACTTATGATAGGTTAGTAGATATAAACATTAGAAATGATGTGGTCATGATGCCCGAATTGAAGTTTTTTCAAAAGATATTATAAGCAATATATTGATTTAAACTTTCACGATTCGATACTGGCTCCTATGGTTCAGAAGAAGAGCAACTGAGGCAAACCATTGGCCACACATTTCACACTGATACACTAACACGCCGAGCGTATTGTGGCCTTGATTGTAATGCGTTTTTGTCATGAAATGACTAGCTTTGTACCTGAAAAATATATACATTGAATATGTGTATTGAAGTAAGAAAAGTAGTTGACTCGTGATCTCATTCCTCACCTGTGATTGTACAATTGCTCGTAGTTTCTGAACTTGCGATCGCAGGCATTGCAGAGCAACAGCTTGCCCAAATGAAATGTGTAACATGTTTTTAACCATGGACATGATAGCCAATGCTGTTCTGCGGTCTTGTAAGACGAAAATGCCAATTCGCATGCGTTGCAGTCGTAGTTGCTAGCACTCGTGTGCGTCTTGGCGTGTCGCAGGAGTCGAGGAATGCTTGTGAATACTTTCTCGCAGAACTCGCACTGCAAGAGTGACGATGTTTTAATTTCGCGGACACAATCCAAATTGTCCGCCTGGCAACAGCGGGTCGCGTGTTGCATAGCCACGTCCTGGCGTGGCCACACCTGGAAGCATTCTATGCAAGTCCATACCACCTGCCATCTCGGCTGAATGTCCAAAATGGCATGCCGCGTAGAATAATGCCTTCTCAGGCCAGTTTCATAGACGAAACATTTTCCGCACGTGTTACAAGTATACGATCGGGCGGGTTTCGAGCAGCCAATATCAAGGCCTTCTTTCTTTTTCGTATAGTTCAAGGTTCTGTTCAACATGTGAATATTTTCCATTATACGAGCGTTGTTTTCCTTAACTCTCTCTAGACTGTACTCTAAAGGACACACAGTGCGTTGTGGACTTCCTGAATACGTATTATTTTGCTCGTAGAATTGTTTATTCAGATTAATGTTTATTAAACTATTGGGATCTGCTAATGCACTATGTCGCATTTTTAAGAATTCGGGATTTTTTGTATCAATCTGGTTGGATCCGTTTAAGCTATAAGAGGGTTGCGCCGAACAGGAAACTGATATAGGGTCGACATTATTTATCTCCATCCCATTGACCTGTTTCGCACATGAATCGAGATTAAAATGTCCATACTCTTGACCCGATACTATTTTCACTATCAAATGCGACGATTTCTCCGTAGCGTTTTTCGATTTATGCGTTTCACCGTCCAACCACTCGCTGAATCTCGGTTCGTCATGTTCATCTCCAATCGTAACGTTCAAATATTTAAAATTAACGTCCGTCTCAAATCTCTGAACTACCAATTTCGCTGACATGTTTGCGAATGTGACGAGACGATTTGACAGTACCATTTATTTCTTTTAAGAAAACAATTGGCTGGAAAAAAGTTTATATATGGCCTAATTAAACTCTTTGACATTTTTCGTTATGCACTTCAAGTACTATAGCCTGACAAGTTTCTTTTAGACCCCTAGCCATGTTGCGGATTTTCAATGAAACCACAGATTAAAGAATACAAGTACAGATACCCAATCTCATAGAGCAAAAGCGTACCGTCCTAATGTAGGCAATTCTGTATACAATTTTAGTCTCGTAGCTACACCAGTAGATGCAGTATCCGAGCTACCACGGCTATGACGCTGTCAGCCTTTAGTAATACATTGAGATATCACCAGATGGCGTTGACTTCCCGGGCAACAAATAAGAGTATTTTTGATTTTTTCGATATAAAAGTAGTTAGAATAAACTTAGGGTGAGTACCTATACACCTGCCCTATCCTGTAACTTGTTTTTAGCTCACCTCAACGCTCACCCACAAATATATCTTGACATCGCGATTATATCATATAACATAGTAACCTAGTAACTAAGCGTAGGTAGAGGCTAGTTTCGCGACGGGTGACCGGCGGGGTCACAATATTGCACGTTTAATAGTATAGGACATGTTTGATGGACTTTTGTAAGAGTCAACAGTTTATTTCTAACCACGACCAGGTCCTGGACACGATACCGCTCCATCTCTCCGGTGGCGCGGTGACGGCGCACGAGGCCGCGCTGGAGCCCGCGCCGCGCCCGCGGCCCGACCAGCCTGATCAGAACCCTCGCCTCCGGCTCAAGCTGTGTCTCCAGGTCAACCAGGAGGTCTGCAGCGACTACACCGAAGCGGACAGTGAGTACTATTCTACGTCGACTTGTCGTTGCGTGTTTGTTTACACAACACGCTTATTATTTAGCCGCGATGAATTTGACACACTGTCAAAAAATGGCTTGCCGAGCATAATTTAGATATAAACATACAAAAAACAAAAATCATTCAATTTAAACCGATACAAAAAAAATCATTAGAATTGGAACTACAAATACACAACAATACAATAGAAGAGGTAAATGATTTCAAACTGTTGGGTATAACTATAGATTCAGGGCTAAACTGGAAAGCGCACATCCAAAGTCTCAAAATAAAAATCATCAGATTTATTTACGCCCTTGGCATATTAAAAGCAAATACAGATTTTCAGTCGGCTTTATCGGTATACTTTGCATATATTTATTCTGGCCTCCGATATGGCGTACTTCTCTGGGGAGATAGCACAGACGCCAAAGAAATATTCGTCCTGCAAAAAAAGTGTATACGAATCTTAGCGAATGTACACATTCCTAACAGCTGCCGCCCTTATTTTATCAAATACAAACTGTTGACACTACCCTCAATATACATATTGGAGGCTGCCAAAGATATGTTTACACTTTTGCACCTTATTGCCTTGTAATAAGGTGCAAAAGTGTAAACATATTTTTTACCTCGACTGTACTTAGACATAGGAATAAATGCTTTATTTTTAATATTGTTTTTACTTATTTACCAATTAATCACGACATTTTCTAGTTTTTAACGTATTTCGTTTGAAATGACTAGTTGTTATCATTAATATTATTTAGTTTATAGGTAAGTTATAAAAATTGTGATCGTACTGAAGTCGTAATTTTAAATTTGGTGAATTTTGTATGCCTAGTGGCAAAACACAGTGAAACATATTTTTTAATACCCTACCATACCTTTGTATACCTGTGTTTTACAAATAAATTAGGTAATGTATTTTGATATTTTTTTAACTTCATCCTATTTATGATGAAATAGGTAGTAAACTGGCAAGTAGGTATGTACCTATCTAAGTGCGACAGGGACGAATGCTTTATATCCGAAATTAACGCGATCATGCTAGGCTAGCTAGTCAAATGTTCAATTACATTGCAATTAAAAGCTATATTCGCGCGGCTTAATCAGCGACATCTCCTCTATATGGTCTGACGCATTGCAATTAGACGTTAAAAAGTCGTAAGAAGTCGGTGGCGTTATATTTTTTAGTGTTAGATTCTCGGCTCGGATCACTACTTACTTATAGGTACCTATACACGTACATAGCCTGCATGGTCTCCCATGCATGCTATGTAAGTATGTAGGTTAGGGCTCTCGTCCTTGCCCTACCCTTAGCATTAACGATCATAAGAATCACAAAACAGTAAGAGCCTTATCACACTTGCGATTTGCGAGCGTGTTTTCTATACAATTATCAGTCGCGGCGAACACGCTGCGTGATCGCCTTCATACAAAATACGCTTGTAAATCGCAAGTGTGATAAGGCTCTTACATTAATTACGATCTGAAGATAACCAACGCAATTAGGTTTGAACCGGATCGACGCAGGGCGAAGTAGATTGCGGCCATTGAGCGAGTCTTTTCGACGAATTGATTAGGAAATGTCAATAAGTCGCAAATAAATGCGGAATAACTGATTGGAAATGCACGAGCCATGGGCTATCGTATCTAAGAAATAAAACTGAGAGTAGATTACTTTCCCTCATTTTAATCTGTAGAAAATATACATCTATCTATATTATATATACTCTATAGATCCGAAACTGTAAAAGTAAATTCTGTCAAACAAACGCAAAACCAAATAATCACATAGTTATACTCGTAATCGTAAGTGTCTAAAGTTTTAAGAAGGGGTATAGGTACTCTTATGTCCCTTTTCCGCAAAACTTCACATGAAACGATTGTCATTTACTACGAGGCTCGAGGCCCGTGACGCCACGGGTCTCGAGCATTTTCTCTCTGTGCAAAAGAATATTAAAACGGTTGTACAGTCGTAATTTTTTTCAGATACTTGAATAGGATTTCGTCATCAGGCATATTTTTTGCCTTCTTTCTTTTGTAATACTTAATAAAATTTGAGTCCCCAACCCCATTGACAGCAGAATTCGGTACCTATCCAAACAAATATATCATAAATCGAAAATACTTTAAAAACAAAGTTTTAATTTAACCGACTTTACCATATGAACCCAATATAAACCCAAATCCCTATATGTGGGCCGATAATATTCGAGGAGTTCCGTCGATTCTCAAGGTTCTCAGAACCACCTGCGGCACTTTATTAGAGGCTATATACATCAAGGAAATTATATCAGAATCTTTGACGTACTTTACATACCTAATTGAAGAGTTCCATAAGTCATCTGTGGTCTTCATCATCAGTTCCACTCCACCAAGTTTGTGATTTCCGGGGGTTTACCCCACTTTTATACGAGTTATACCTAGTAATAGAAAATACTGAAATCACTATATACGCGTGCCTAATAACTGGGTTCGCCGGTTAGCGACCACTTAGTCGAGTTGGTCAGTTTAGATTAGTAAATATATACATATTAAATGTACACGCATAATGGATGGCATTCGTATAGGCCTGGAGTATAGTCAAGTTTTAAAACCAACAATAAAATATAACACTTTCATCCATAGATTCAAAAATATAGAAAAGGTTCCAAAATAGAGAATTCGCTAGATAGCGACCGCTTTCGTCGGTTAAGTCGGTTTGCGACCACAAATAGTACATTGTGATACAAGTGAGGTATGTTGATAATGACATCAGAGGCGAAATTGTTCACGCGAGCCGCAGGTGAGCGTGATAAGACAGCCGATTATGTAATTATCAAAGCTCACGCGTTTTATAAGACGTTTTTCAATACATTTTGCAAGGAAAAAATCCTTTTCATAACATGACAATTTTATAGGCCTGCCAAGTTATTTTCTTTACTTAATGATGACAGTACGATCGCACAGTTGACGAATTCGCGCGAGTATAAACACGTCACACAGAGATGTAGCGGAGAGAGATGTAACTGTAACGGCGCGGATTTATGCCGGTCGAAGTCGCTCAATCCACACTCGGTGTGCGTGTCACAACCGCTTTATATAACGCGACGCGAGATCACGCGCTCAGTGTAAAATATGCCATTGAGCATATGGTGTAAAATATTTCAAGGTTCATAAAGTGATATATATATATATATATAAAATATATGATGAGGTATACATGAATAATTTCCTGTACCGTGTCTGTGGGGAAATAATCCAAGACAGGACAAAAATATGGAATATAGGTATTACATTAACGTTACTATCATACTATAAAGAAATCATCTATACCTATGCAGTAGTCATTGTTATCTATAGTTTTGTGGATTTAAATGAAAGGCCAGAATAATAATTATCATAATTAGGATCGTGCCCATCAATGAGGCGTGTTACATGATCGTTTTAAATTATAATCGCTTTGGCTGCCACTAGCGAGGTCCGTCTTTGAACACATTTTTTTGGTATCTTTAATTGTAGTTGCTCCCATACAAACACTTGTTCCTCTCCAAAAATTGGTTCGAATAGCATCGTAAAAAAATCTTAGTACACAAGCCACAGCCAGCCACACTGCATTTTGGTTGCGGCGGATTAGTGCTCAAAATTATCTACACACGAACTCTAATGTCAAGGGAATAAGTATCTGTGTAGGTCATTTTGAGCGTGTTATTTTGCTCAGCTAAATAATCCTAACAAATATTTATTTATTCAAAAAACATTACAGTGAGACACTGAAATGCATACAATGTTATTTATGTACTACCATAAACTTATAATAACGATGTTAACAACTAACTGAAGACGCGGTCATCCATCGCCTCACATAACCCTCTTGCATTCATCACATATCATCTTCCAACTACTTGCAAAAACATCGCAGTCAGGTGGTGACTTGAGAAGCGTGTTTAGATAATCTAAAGCGCGAACTAGTGGTGATTTCCTGTACACCACAGTGCGCGCTTTAGGAACTGCCAGTAAGTCGCGATTCATCATGATCATCATCATATCAGCCGAAAGACATCCACTGCTGGACATAGACCTCCCCAAAGAGTGCCAAAGTGACCCGTCCCGCGCCACCCGTATCCAAACATAGTATTTCAAAATATCGGAAAAATAACCTTTTTCTTGAGGTCGCTATACAAAAATACGATTGTTCCTTGGTTCCTTGAGTTGTGTTATGTGATCTATGATTCCCCACGATATCATACATTATTTGTAAGTAAGTACTCACTGTTGAGCATGGCTTCGCTCGGCGCCGGGACCACAGGCCGGTCGTCCACGGGCGATTGTCTTTTCTTAGTCTTCTTCTCATCCTCTTGCTGCAAAACAAAACCACCGTCATCACAAGCCATTAACTTAAATTATTTAAAACAAAAGTAAAACGCCTCTGTTATTTTGAAACAATGAACTACAAGAATTATGCGGCTGATACCGGGCTCTTTATCAATTTTACCACTGTTATCCTTCAAAAACCAAAAAAAAAAATCCAGATTTTCCGCTGTGTTCAAACATCCAGAAAACAATTTTGAAGAGATTATTTAAAAAAAGGAAAACATAGAAATACGGCCAAAACCTTTCTTTGATTTTTAATAAAAAAAATAGTTAAAAAGGTCAAATTTTGAAGAAGAAATCAGGGGACTACGAAACGTTGATTTTATGTACTTTTAGTTCGTTTTCGCGGTAGCCCCTCAGATATCGAATGGAATAACAAGTCTCCAAGGTCTAAACCTTGCAAGTTGTTCTAAACCCAGTTCAAAATAGTAACGAGTTTGTTTTTGAAGCTATTATTAAGGCCTAAAAACACTTAGCTACAAATATCTTACGAGTAATATTTATGTACTCTACTCACTCGTGTAAACATTGAGGTGAACAGTTAACCCTATTACGTTAAATCTTACGAACACTGTTTAGTAGCTAGTTGCCAATGCCTAATGATTTCTTTCGAGCTCCACAGAAATAGATCTGATAACAAAGTAAAGCAGCGGGTAGTAATGGACACGCCAAATGAGCTAAAACAGAAGGCGGAGAGAGAAAAATAAACCGAGATGTTTTACGAACCGAGAACGCGCTGTATTAGAATTAGAAAATAAAAACAAACGCGAAACTACCAGCTACTTACATTTTGAAAATCGTTTTTTAAATCAGTCAGTTCAAGAAAGTATTTCTTCATTGTTTTGGTCTCAGAGATATTAATATTATATACCTATGTTACTTGATCGATTTGCATTTTCGCGCTAACTTGGGGTGAATTTCCCGCTGATATACGAAGCTGTATATTCATTTATGTATTTGATACGTAGATGTCACTGTCAAGCATGCAAGGTGTTAAATACATTATAACATAGAGCTTCACAAAGCTCACTGGTGCAAATAAAGGCGTAAGTTCGTCAAAGTATTTTATTAATGCTAAACGTCTGTTTTTAAAATGTTACTGAGAAATCTGCCCTCTATCCACTGATACTATCTAGACCCTACCTATCTTGTTAGGTCGATAGACGCTTACCCGTTGGCGAGGACATAATTTCCTCTTATCATGATCTATTCACACGTTTCGTGAACAACGTTATTAACCGACTTAAAAAAAAGGAGGAGGTTCTCAATTCAGTTGTATTTTTTTTATCAATATTATTTTTAATGTTTGTTACCTCAGAACTTCGCCATTTATGAGCCGATTCGTATTTTTTTTTTTGTTTGTAACTATATGCTTTCAGGTTGGTCTCATTTATTTCTGAAATCCAGTGGATGATGGGATCCATGAGGTATTGAGGGAACTTCTCAAATATATTAGGCACGCATGTAGTGATTTCGGTATTTATCACTCCTCATGCTCAAAAAGTGCGTCATATTAGGCTAAGCAAGCGGAGCTTAAGCAGTACATTTAGCCCCTAGGGAAAATATGTATACATTATTATGATTTATAAAACATTTTAATTTGATCAATCAAAACAGTTCACCGTATTACATCCACCAATCACAGCTCTTAAAAAAAACATTAATATTTGCTATCAACTAACCAGAATCCACATCAACGATCATCGACTAAAATCGGCCAATCAGGAAACAGAATTCATTTCAAACATTAGGTGTTTTTGATTCCCTAATTCACAATAATTAAAAATATTAAAAAAATAAACGCCTCTGACCGACTATAGCCGCGTTCAAATATTCATTTGTGGTTGACTGCATACATGATATACTCGTACGCTACGAAGATTGAGCGGGGTAGACTGCTGTCTATCGCGCTTTACATTTTGAAAATCGTTTTTTAAATCAGTCAGTTCAAGAAAGTATTTCTTCATTGTTTTGGTCTCAGAGATATTAATATTATATACCTATGTTACTTGATCGATTTGCATTTTCGCGCTAACTTGGGGTGAATTTCCCGCGTTTGCTGTCCGCTGCGCTCGGCCGTTTGGACGTGGCTATTAGACGGTCAGAGGCGTTTATTCGTGGTGTCAATATTTTGTATCTGCTTATAAAAAAAAATGGCGCCAAATTGAACAATCTTTTCGCATTGGTATAATTATTGATTGTGGATAGATAATCTTTGTTTTTACTATTTTCTCGCAGTCGAAGTGAAAAGTAGAGTGTCTCTGAAGCTGAACCTGAAGTCTGGTCTTAAAGCCATATTACCCCTCGAACTATTTCCCCTCACTTCGATCGGGAAAATAACCATCCCGTGGTAATATGGCTTAATTTAGACCCTTGTCATACAATCTACTATTCTATGATAATACGTGTATCCCAGAAATCATAAATTTGGTGAATTAGAATTGATGATGAAGACTTATGGAATTCTTCAATTATGTACTTAAAACTGTAAAAGTACGTCACAGATTCTGACATGATTCCTTTGAAATAGCAACTAATGAAGTACCAAAGGTGATCCTTGAGGATTGACGGAAGTGCTCAAATATTATCGGCCCATACACAGCGATTAGGTTTTTTTCTCTAATAATCAACGCATTTGTTGTCGGAAATCAGTTCATGTCGTAAATTGGAAAAGAAATGTGGAAATGTTCTCGTAGCTTGGCGGAGTGCTAAATTGAAGTCGGTTAAAACTTTGTTTTTAAAGGAAATTATTTTCAGTTGTGAACTCTGACGTCAGTGTACTTGCATTCCAAGTGAAACCTTACTTTCTTCCTTTTTTCCCCATTCCCAATTTCTTGTATAGAAACGTCTTCAATTCATGAATTTCTTTGTCAAAAGTTGATGCTATTCATGTATTTTGCTAGACCACAGCTTCAATGTTAAGCATGCAATACATCTATCGAACGGAATACACTGCTTCTGTTAACTTCATGTCCGGCGTCAATCTTTCGGTAATTGACGACAAATATTCAGTAAGAACGCTTGTAAAGGGGCTCCCATACGCCAATGACCTTCGATCTGAATCCCTTAGTTTTCTAATGTTTTTTGTAGCTTATTATATTAACAACAACGGCTTTAAGCAAGATAGTACCCCATATTTACTTCAAAGTTCATTGTTTTCGAGATATTTGACATCTAAGTTAAACAATTTTAGGCGAAAAAACTGGTTTTCTGGCCATAACTTTTGTGTTAATTGGTTTAAAATTAAAACCCTGGACCAGTTTTTAGAGAAGTCACAGGTAAACCCAAATATGTAGATTTTGTATATGTTAGATCTTTCACGTCAATAGAGATACGAAATAATTTTTTTTTAGACAATGCTAAAAAAAACATACAAAATTAAGTATTCATTTGTTTCAAAATCCGGTGTACCAAAATGGAGATAGAAGGTTGAAAAACCGATAGCCGTTTGATTTATTATTCTATCTGTAGTGCAAAAGTAGGAGATACGATTCAAAACTTGTCAAAAATCGATGAAAACCTCGGGTAGCCCCTTAAGAGGAAACAAGTTATGAAGTAATGAGAGACATGGACACTTATTGAACTATTTTGGTACCGTCAAATGCTGCAAATTTGCCTACTAGGTGCAAAATTGCCTATTTTTTAAACTTAAATTATCTCTCGAACTATTTTATTTTTATTTTATTTTTATTTAGAAACTTATACAATCTTTTTTTTATACATTAAAATAGCAGTGACTTACTGCTAACAGGAAAATAAATTATCACCATTTAGTATTTTCACTTATATCTAGTCTTAACTTATTATTAAAAATCATAATTAAATCTTTTAACCGCCGAAAGTCACATACGTTACAGGCATCAACTCGTAACGTCATGTTTCACAGATAATAACGTTAATTTTGTTTTAACTGTAATTTTGCACATTGACTTTCAAAGTTGCAGCGCTATTACCCTAATTACTGAAGGTAAAATTTGCTCGGAAACTTTTTTTAATACCAGTTGGTGCAATTTCCAGCTGAATTGAAAAAAAAAGCAAATATCGGTAAATGCAGCACTCAAGCAGCATTTTTTTTGAGTATGAGTATAATTACTGAGATATGAATATGACTAAGCTTTTGCCTACAAAATCGTGTGTTGGCGCATCGTTAATTACCTCGCCTCGTAACTTACAGTAGAATTATTTGGGGTTTACCACCGACAGATAGTTTGCCTTCATTTAATTTTTAACTTTAACTTCATACAAATTAAGTAGTTATTTCTAAATCCGTAGACGTGGATAACAGTATTCTGAAAATTGCTTTATTTATATGACGTTAAAGTTGAAGATTAAATGAAGGCAAACTATCTGTCAGTGGTTAACTAACAGTAATCGTACTGTACCTATTCAAAGATATTGCTCCATCGCTCTTATGCCAGCGAAGGTTCCTGCTTCCGGTATATATTTATGAGAGGACTTCTTCTCTCTTCTGCCCGCGACTCCGTCCGCGTGGAACTCGTTTATATCGTAGCTCCATACAATCGTTCACCCCCCATTTTAAGGAAGTGGGGGGTTAGAAAGAGACAAAAAGTAGCCTATGTCACTCTCCATCCCTTCAACTATCTCCACTTAAAAAATCACGTAAATTCGTCGCTCCGTTTTGCCGTGAAAGACGGACAAACAAACAAACAAACAAACACACACACTTTCGCATTTATAATATTACTAGCTTCTGCCCGCGACTCCGTCCGCGTGGAACTCGTTTATATCGCAGCTCCATACAAACTTTTACCCCCCCATTTCACCCCCTTAGGGGATGATTACGGGGATAAAAACTATCCTATGTTACTCTCCATCCCTTCAACTATCTCCACTTAAAAAATCACGTCAATTCGTCGCTCCGTTTTGCTGTGAAAGACGGACAAACAAACGAACAAACGCACACACTTTCGCATTTATAATATTAGTATGGATATGGAAGTATGGATTAACTCGATACATATTTTTGCACTTGACTGTACCATCAGGCCTTATAGATGGCTATTGCGTCAGTTGCCATGCCATAATAATAAAGTGCTACTTCCAGCCTTCATTGTTCTCGAGCGGAAACGCTCCATGTCTGGATGGTGAATGCTACGCATAAAGATTGCCCGGAATAATGCCCGTGAACGATCGATAATGAGCCGAGCTCTCAATTAGTAGCCTTGATTAGTGCCAATTTGATTTTAGTTAATGTTAGACTGTTTTAGACGTAGCAATCCAAATGACACAGGGATTATCGTTATTTCAGCAAATCCTACAACTTTTATTTCTTTGATAATTCCCATTTTTTCATGACGTTAGGCCAGAATAAGTAGGTCTGTTTTAATAACAACTAGAAAAGTTAATACTCGTATAAAATTGGGAGAACGAATATTTCGGTGCAATCAAAGTCCATTTCAAATGGTTTTCAACAATATTTCTGGCTCTCGCCAGGAACCATTTCCCTAAATATAACTGGATTGAGGTAAATATTCTTGACCCAAGAAGTTAATTAGGAAGATGTTAAACTAAGCATCTCGAAAAGCTAAGTTTTTTGTCGGATTCGAGAGAATCATCTTAATTCAAGATGATTTCTATTTCATTCATGATATTGGCGGTCTTCCTATTTTTTTACTGTGAAAGACTAACGGACGTATTAATAAAAGATTTACAAACTTATTTTAGTTCAAATGAGTTATTATTAGAAGAAAGGGATAAAACACATTTTATTTGACTGAGGCATTTCAAGTTTAAAGAATAAGGGGGTAGGAGTTCTCACTCATGTGATTCCCATTAATGTGTTAACAGAAACTATCGTATTATTATTCTGGTAAACTTATTCACGGTCCATTATACACACTCGATCAGCTCCCTTGGGCGTTATGCGTCGTTATGCCCTGTGGGCAAAGGACGCCACGGACATCCGGTTGCACGGGGCTTACAGATTGATTAGGAACTAGGAAGGCACGAGGAAAGGACAATTAGCTCATGTGGAGTCGTAGTGGTGGTAGTTCATTGTACAGCCAACCCATCGTTACACGGTAAAAAAACTTTAAGGCGCCGTAAATAAATAATAAATAAATAAATAAATAAATATTAGGGGACAATCTAACACAAATCGACCTAGTCCCATAGTAAGCTCATTGAGGCTTGTGTTATGGGTACTAGACGACGATGTATATAATAGATATAAATACTTAAATACATAGAAAACTTCCATGACTCAGAAACAAATATAGGTAAGTCTGAAGTCGGATATCTCAGTCAAGGTGAAACATTCTCCATGAAATTGTTTGATATTGTGATTAATAACGTAAACCAGAGGCCTTCTGTTCGTTGGGGGAGGTATTGCGGTATCATCGACCGAGATATGTGGTCTAACCTGGGTCAACAATAGCCTGAAGGAATTTGGGGGCACAGGGTGATATTGTAACATCGGATCACGTGTGTCTATCGGATTCACAACCTGGTACTCTTGGCGAGTAGAGGCGGCCTGGAGAGACGTTTTCTTGTTAAGTGGGAAGGTTTTGCATATTATCGACCGAGATATGTGAATACACCTACTTGCTGCCATAGCCTATTATATGCGCGCGGCCCGCAGCGCAAAGCACACGTGCGTCAGCACGTTATAATCGACAAGCGCTAACGCCAATAGAAACTAATAAAATTTAGGGGAATGACAGATGCCGACGAAACACTTTTCGTTAACATCTGTCATTCCCATACATTTTATTAGTTTCTATTGGCGTTAGCGCTTGTCGATTGTAACCTTGTCTAGGCCCCCGGTGTGATTGTATCAGCGTATTTAGTACTTATTGTGAAGTTACAGCAAGGCGGTGCGCGATGGAATCTCGTCTGAGACACTAGCCAGTTGAAAGTTGCGTAGACAACAAACTGGAACTAAATAAGAATTCAACTGGCATGAAATGCGCCTGCCAGAAATGTGGAAAATCATGCCGGTTGCGACCGCCACGTCTCCAAAAACGATGTCTCTACTGCAATGTTTAATTCCTCTAAAATAGACAGTTGAATTTGTTTCTAGATAATACATTTATAGCTTGCCGGTAGTTTTAGTTACGGGCATAAAAATACAAACAACGCGTGAATACACTGTAACTTTAATCCTCAATTTGCTTTTATGAAAGTGTTATTTCGCTTTGCAAACAAAAAGTGACGTATGCACGTGTCCGAGCCTTTTGATCAGTGAAATACGATGCATGTATCGTTAGTTTATGTTTGTTCAATCAGAACTCCGCGGCTCAGCGGGTCCGTATAAAAAATGCCCACGCACATGCACACGGCAGCGAGCGTATTCCGTGCGGATTACGAGTATATTAAATTTATTCTGTTGAGTCACGTAGTACGCAGAATAAAAAATATCCTTAATAGTTTGAATTATTTATAACTACTGTCCGTGTATCAAAAATATGTATGATATGAGTTTCGGAAGTCGTAGAAACCCTCTAAGAATTCACAAAAAAATACTCTTAAAATAACTTAATTAGGTTCTAGTAAACAATTCGTCTTTGTTGATTCCTTGTTGGCACAACAGGAAAAGTAGTAATTTTATAATAATTCTTATAGACGAAAGAACTCGCGTCCTTTTTACGATTTTATATTATACAAATAACTAATCTAGATAGCATATATCGACATCCACCCTTCTATCTTTCTATTCAGACCATATCCACCCACTGTTGAGTACCTATAGGCCTCTTATTTATTGCGCCACTCTCCTCGATCCTGTGCTAATCTCGTCCACTGTTTGCCTCCTGTTCGGCAGATATCATCGGTCCATCGGATTGGTGGTCTGCCCGCTGACCGTTTCAATGACCTTGGCCACCATTCAGTAACCCGTTTTGTCCATCTCCCATCGTTTCTACTTAGGAAATGAATAATTATATATTTTTTTACTAGGTATGTATTTATTTCTAAGTTGTTTAAATATAAGATAAAAATACTCAACCGAATCGTTAAGCGAGCGCCGTGAGAATTCCTCTTCCCAATGAATAAGAGTCAATTCATTATTGTGATTGAATCATAGTCACCTTTATTGTAAAAGTTCTTCATTCGAGGACCTTAAGACTACTAATTACAGCGTATTTAATTGAAATTAAAAGTGATTTGTGATAGGGCTCAATGGGCACCAGAGGGTCAGAACATTCTGTTACGTAAACAATATCATTCGACAAAGCAATATCCGACTCGTCCGGGTCAGGCCTGCTTCCTGGCAGGGTGTGTGGTTCCTGTTCATGGTCATGTTCAAAGCGATAAGTATAGAACAACCTTTGTTATTCAAATCATGTTCTCACGGAATCCACCAGTTTCTTGAACCAAGGTATTTTTTAGCGTAGTAACTTGATCATCTGTCACCGACTTCAACTCGCTTGTCATTTTAGCACCTCGTATCATTGATGTGACATTCCAAATCTGGTAGTGTCCGGTTGTTTTTTGTCCGACTACGGCCGAGCCGAAAGGAAGGGATAGGATTTCAGCAGTCTATGTTTGTATTTACGTGTGGTACCCTACCGTAGCGTTTAAGATATGATCTGAACCGATACTGATAAACATAACAATCGACATTTCAATCGATTCGAAATTATACTCCGGGAGACATATACTTAGGCTCGGCTTCCTTTTGTATGAGAAAGAACGTTTTCCGCTGCAAACGGTTTCTTGCATATTACCGGCCACGAGCACGACGAAATCTTTGGCACTGAATGTGCTTAAATTACACATCGCATGCTTTGAATTAGTTTTGCAAATTGAACGAGCGAACCAAGTTCTCTCCAACTTGGGCCAAAATTCTCAACCGATTCTATTGAAATTTTGTGATATAGAACTTATTGGTCAATTCAGTTTTTGGATTTTTTTCAAATTATACATTATGTACTCGCGATATCAGCCACTGCTCTAATAAGTACCTGCATCCAATTGAAAGGCCAAGCCTACTTCAGTCTTCAATAGAATAGTAGCTAATCGTTTTTCAGCGTGACGTTATCGCGCGCGGTCACGCGTGCGCAGGCGACGCGCAGTCTGCCGCACCAGGGCGGTCTTCCACGAAGATGGAAATCGGATGGGCGGAATCGATATGGTTAGAGAATACAACCCTGGAACCTGAAAAAAAGAATGCACGGAATGTACAGTCAGCAGGACCTTGACGCCCTGCATACAAACTTATATGGTTTTTCTACAACACGCGCATAAATATCTGACACGACTTTATGTCTAGGGCCGTCCTAACAGTGTCAGATATTTTTGCTGCCTTTGTTATGGCAGATCCTAATGCTGGTGACTGTACCAAAGAGTTTTCGGTGAAGGAAAAACATCGTGAGACGCTGCAGCGGAGAGGAATGTTAGCAGGAAATAAATCCATCAGCATATTGATATCTTTCTGTAAAACTTTTTGCAGAGGGTTTATTCTGTGGAATATTCTGGAGAGCTCAAGAGCAGCGAAATATGTCAACGGTAGAGGGGTCACGCCTTCATCCCATTCGAAATCTTCTGCTATGACTTTGCGGGCAGTCTCGCCGACGGAAGTCTTCATGATTTCAGTCGTCTTGTATGCCTCTCGGGTGTTCGTTGATATTACGTAAGGCACCTTCATGATTGTAAGATAGTTTCACTTGTTGGTTAGATATAACAACAAACAACCATCTAGTAATTATTTGCCATTGTATGTTCGACTTGTGTTCGAATTATTTGTTTTGGTTTGTGTGACATTTCGACATCGGCGTTGACGGTGCGTTGACAGTAAAATATAGTTACTACTTTTTTCGGTTTATCCATTTATTCGCCACAGAGGTCCAATATCGGTTTTGTTAGCCGAGAATTAATAAAAATAACGGAGGGCTGTGTAAGTGGTTAGATCGATTTGTGGATCCAGTTAATGTTAGTTATCAAATTCATACCCCGTTATCATTGTTGCAGATCCATTGAAACTAAGTCATAGGGTTGTCGCATAATATCTATTTTATTGTCAATGTGACATATGACATTTTGGTGTACAGGCTTAAAAAATATTTTTACAGGTAATATAACAGATTTATATAAAGATAAAGAAGATAAAGATAGTTTATTTGTCAAGTAGGCATATTACAATGCACTTATGAACGTCATACGTAGGTAAAATCTTTTCAAAAACAATATATCTTATAACTAACAAGCATTAAATACATGCCTACCTATAAGTATACTTTCATTAGTTGTCTGAATAAATTATTAAGAGTTTTTCTAGGTTAGCTGGCGTTAAATTTTGTCGTTTTTTACTGTTTATCCATTTTAAATATGAAAACGATCGCTCCACTTCTACAGATGTAATTGGTAAATACTTCAGACAATTATAATGTTCCACGGTGTTTTTGTTAATGCATTTTGTCATTTCAGCTTCTCCATTGTTAAGTAACTTCAAAATCTACTTTGACAAATAAATGACGCAACCACCTATTATGGAGTGAACAAAAGAAAACCTTTTTTAATTACGGGTTGATAAGAGATTTTATTTTATTAAAATATTAGTGTATATCGATTAAAAAAAGGTGCATTCAATTATATATACATAGAGGCACATCTTAAAAATAATATACGTGCAGTGCCAACCCTAGCGTTTTCAATGATTCTGCAACACTGATAACGGGGTATGTAATATCATCTTGTATATAGGTTTAGAAAATAAAAATTAAAAAGTTGGTAAATGCCAGTTCGGTGTCAACCTCAACCCGAGGGTCCCTGTCCCTGCTCTGGCAGTTTGAAAGCAACGGCAACTAAACGGTTCCACTATTCATCGATGAAAAGTGGAACAACATACGTAATTTATAGTTTATTTAGAACTACACTGTACCAATATCAGGGACTATGAAAAGGGATAACTACTTTAATTAAACTTGTGCTCATTTTTTTTCACGTTCAAGTTCGTCACTGTTGCAACCGACGTGTTACGAAGTCAAAAAACATGAGACTGGCTGGGCGTGGGTTCCTTTTTATTTCTGTGGCAACAAATGGGTTAAACGCAGGTACCCCACAACATGCAATAGCTCTGTCTAGTTACTATGGTCAGGGTTTAAAAAAAAATAGCACAAGTTTAATTAAAGTAGTTACGAACTAAACGCTCGAAGAGAGTTTTTACTGTGGGTACTCACTGTCCGAGTTATAAAGTGAAGACATATTAAAATGCTGGAACCATGCTTTATTTCCAGCGTACCTCTGCCTACTACCACTTTCAAAAATTACTTCTAAAAGTAAACGTGATATTCAGCTCGGTGTTTTACAAAAACTTAAGCAAATGTTTCAGGTCTGGATACAAAGTGTGTTCAACATTTAGAAAAAGCGATTATCAAAGAACTTAACTCAAATCCGCATTTGTATATCATATTATTTTTGACATGTAAACTTTTATATTCTATTAATAGATGTGTATGAATATGAGTATTCCTTTAATCGTAATTAAATAAACAATTTTGTTGTAGACCTCTTTTTTTACTAAAAAACTGATTTAAAGAGCGTCAAATTCACTAAAGGTGCATACAGGGGCGTCATGAAATTATAGATTTTGACGCAGCTTAATTTGAAGTGACCATATTGCGACACGTTGGAGGCGTCACTGCCGTGACAGCGATACTGCTGCCGTGGCAGTGTATCTTCAACTTCGGTATAGTAGATCCTATTGGATGGCCTGGGGCCGTAGACAAGGTTACAATCGACAAACGCTAACGCCAATAGAAAACTAATAAAATGTATGGGAATGACAGATGCCGACGAAACACTTTTCGTTAACAACCTTGTCTACGGCCCCGGATGTATTCTGTAGCTGGCGACACTTGGCGTGTGGTGTGGGTAAGTTCTTCGGCTCTTAGTGACGACTTAATTGCCTTTAATGTATCACTCGGGAGTGCGGCTCTGTCATTAAGCAATAAAAATATGTATATAGGTTGATAGATAGGTCTGTTACTGGAAGCAATAACATTTTATGTAGGTAATTATGTAAAAAGGGAGAGATTTGATGTGGTAGCATACAATTCTGTAGTAAAATTACTGAACTGTAAAGTATAAATAATAAAGGTTTTAATGTTTGTTTCACTCAAAATACTTTACGGACAACTCGACTAAGGGTTAAAGATACATAAGAGTCGGAAATAAATAATCTTGTTATGCACTTAATCTATTCGATACTTCAACAATGAAGTGTTTTGAGAAATGTATAAATGCAATAAAATAACACGGCATGCTGGTCAGACAAAAACAGTGCAATAAGTTATTTGTTACGCAACATCAAAGTTTTAGTTTGGCGTCAGTATTGAATGCCTAGCTAGCGAAGGATTAGTAAGATTTAATGAAAAGTACAATCCTTAGCGTAGCCAGCCAGGCTTTCAAGGCACAAGCCGCCATATATATTGCCGGACAAACCACACCACTTTCTCCTTCACCATACCCTGGAAAATACTTGTAACGCAAACCGTATATAACTTATTTCTTCTCCTTATCCATAATGCCACCAGTAGTATCATCTAAATTGCAGCATTTAATTATAGGATATTATTAAATGCACGTCTGTACCGAGACCTACTATGACATAATACTAACATAATACATATTATGGCCATACAAAAACATAAGGCCCTGTATCTAACTAAATCTATTTTACAGCTGTCTAATCATGCCATCTCTCTCTAGCGCATAGTAGGTACGTGCCCTTGTCTCATGTTGAGCTGCGGACTGGATAGAACAGGAGATAAAATTTGTAAAAAGCCAGTTCTAAAGTTTCGCTTTAAACCAAAATACCAGTATACGCAGGTAGGTACTACAGCGTGTAAAAGACAAGACCTTATATTTTTAATATTTTATGTTTATTACCTATAAGTATTTAATTTTTTTTTAAATGCGTGTATTTTAATAATTCTATTTTAACATTTCGATACCCGATGCCCCAAACGAGCCCGGGGTCCGCTTTGACACCTAATAATTATTTAAACCAACGCAATTAACTAAATAATAATATGTAAATGAGTCTCGTCTTTGGCCACTCTACTGTATTTTTCGTTCCTGACACCTAGACGTATTAGCGAAAGACGATATTTAATTGTTAATTTGGCGGTATTTAAGTGTTTTCCGCCTTTTCCGCTTCCGTCTCATTATCAGTCACCAAATGTGACGAAAAAGTAATAAAAAAAGATAAAAGCCAATGCAAAATTCTAATTATTTAGAAAAGTGTAAATATTAAAAATGTATACTTAGTTCGGTATGGTTGAATTCATTTAAAGGTGACCGACATTTTATAAAACAGTAATTGTTGTTGGATGATAGAGTCGCTTTTTCAACGGGTTACTATGATGCAACTCGGTCAACTAAAATATTTTTTAGTATAACAGTATCGACTTCACACACTGATTCATGTCATGTAAAAGGTCCCTTGACATTATTTATTATATTTATTGATAACTATCAAAAAATAAAATAACTTCTTAACAAGAAACTCCTGTTTTCGATTTTTATGCCAACGGTGCACTATCACATAAAATCATTATTTTATCTCGCTTATATCACAACACAACAGAGTCTTATTTATCTATACATGTCGAGTATGTAGCTACATATTTAATTTGTTTATCAATGTATCCCACTCGCACTCAAGTGATATCAAATGTGTAAGAGCGGTGCACACTAATAAACAACTATTAATAATATTAATAATACTGACCTAAAGCTTGTCACAGAATACTATCATAAAGGTCTCACTAAGGCTCATTAAGGGGGAATGCTCACGTGTGTACTAAATTAGAAAAGGAACTTACTTAATAACTTTCTTTCAAAAAAATATTTTTTGATTCAAGCTTTTATTGCCGACTGTACTTTTCTACAATATACCATCATCAACTACTCATTGAGACGATTCAAACTTAATTCCCATGGCCACCATCTGTCTCCATCATCAGATCAGCTCGATGGTACCATAATATTCAATTGTCATCCAAACTATACTATTTAATATCAAAAATTTCAGCTCAATCGGATAACGGCAAGTGACTGAAAAATGGATTGCAAATGTTGACGGACCACTTACACACTTACGTATATGTACTTACATACGAACAAGTCAAGTTAATATAAAGCTTGTAAAAATAGGTGTACTGTCACTAACATAATTAATTAGGCACCTCATTCCCCTCGAACTTAAGCACCTTCCACATGGAGAAAATTCACAAAGGAATTACGAGTAGGCAGATATTTAGGTAGTTGAGAATCGTAGGTCTGTCTACCACAAATTTATATGGTTACACCTTTGCACCTTGTTTTATCGAGCATACAAGAAAATTGGCCTCTTCAAAATAATAATATTTTTAAACATCCTAAGAAATGCATGTTTTACAGATAAACTGTGGATCTTGATATTCAGCTATTTAGCTATTTAAGTATCTCAATTGCATTGAATAGCTTGTACTACTAAGATATTTTTTATGATGCTTTCGTACCAGTTTTGGGAGCGGAACAAATGTTAAACCTATGGGAGAGACTATACATTTCAAGAACATAAATATTACCTACCTACCCAAAAATTTGAGTTAAAGACAGACCTCGCTGGCGGCAGCCGAAATGCTAATTGACATAGTATGGAATAGTGATGTGCAAATTGCGGAAAGTTTCCAAAAAGTTATAAAAAATTTTTTTGAAATTTCTAGAAAGTTTCACAAGGAATTAAGGAAATTTCCATGTTGGAAATGGAAAGTTTCAATTCCCATACAAAAATGAAGAAAATTTCCGAATTTTTCTTATGTTAAATTGCAGAAACATTTTGCAATAAGGTTAGTCGAGGCAAGAGTAACATCGGGGGAAGAGGGTCAAAAGAGTACAGTCAGCATCATATAGTTAGTAGCAGCCAAAGTAGCCAAATATATCGTAACAACTCCTTACTCCTATCGTAATAAAGACGTGTTCCGATATATTTGGTTACTTTGGCTGCTACTAACTATATGATGCTGACTGTACATATGGTGGCTCATTGAACTCTTTCGATAGTGGATGATAATTTTTCTTAGACTTCATGCACCCTGTTTTAAAATAATTCTACTAATGTGTTTCTACTGTATATCTTTACAGACTGTGGCACAGTCCAGCACCCAAAAGCCTTAATGACCCACCCTAAAACGTTCATCCAAACAAGACTCGTTGTGAAAATATTATTCACTACCCAATATTAAGTTTACCCATTTAAATTACCCACTATAAAATTACTCGATACGTACCTACATTAAACTTTATCAGGAATTGTGAAATTAATTTTACTAAAAAACGTTAAGAAGAGCAGTAGCTATACTTTATTGAAATATTTTTTATTATTTAAAAACATTATTGCCTCCTGTGGACAATCGTTTTTTTTTAATACAACGACGGTGGTAAACAAGCGTACGGCCCGCCTAATGGTAAGCGGACACCGCAGCCTATAGACGCATGCAACTCCAAAGGAGTAACATGGGCGTTGCCGACCCTTGATATGTTTGAGGATTCGCCGTGTTGACAGCTGAAGGAACAAATTCCCTCGCTCTCAACACAACGCATCCTCGGGAGCTCTGGCGACCTTGCTCATCTCCAGGAACACAACACTACTACAGAGCAAGTAGTAGTGTTATTATGGCTGTGGTCTTCTGCAAGGCGGAGGTACTTCCCCAGTTGGGCTGCTCCACATTCGAGCGGGATGACATTTCGCTGTGCCCTACCTCACTACATCTGCGATTATCCTATACTATTAAACGAGCAATATTTGTATATATATTTGCAAGCACGTTCTCGAAAAGGGCTCTAACGATTTTGGTATTGTCAATATAAATCCTAAACTATGCGTTTTCTAAATAAAAATATATATGTTTGTTTAAGAAGGCTAAAATTGATACAACTTGAGACCAGAACCAGGTCTGTAGGTTCAATACTTACCGAGATAAAGCTCTCCAGAAATGTGTTGTTTAGCCAACTCTAAATCGTTATAAACTATTATTTTATGTTATTAAAATGATTAAAGAAAGCTAATAATGATTTTGAAATACCCATTTAACGATACCCAACATGACATAGAGTCGCCGTTAATGGATTTTGCTATGTATGTAAGTAAACAAACCGGCATAGTGAAAAACAATTTCAATATGCCGGTTTGTTTACATAGTTAGCAAATTGTATTGACGGCCACTTTAGTCCATCAACTTATTTTATTTTTTACTAAGTAGTACTTCAGTAGTATTCTAGTCATATACTATGCTGCCATTCGCTGCCCACTTGTAGGCACCGAAACTGGAAGACAATAGTATATTTTGTTCTAATTTAATATACATTACAGATTCAATTAAAAATTAGTGGCATTTTCTTAAAGGAAACGATGTAATGTCTGTGTTTCATTGCAAAACCGAGCAGGATTTATTTCCTGGTAAGTATTTACTTTTCTATACTAACTAATCTCATTATTGACATATAAGTCAGACAATGTTTATTTAATAAATTAGTGAATTAAACCTGTTGCTATAGGCCGGTTCGCAATACGAATGCCCCCAGTTATCCCTATTAATCATTACCTCGGAGTTCTGAAAACCAACAAAATAGAACCGAGATCATATTCTATTATTCCATGCACGAAATATTCAAGCAGCATTTTGAGCCCGCTTTGAGCACTCTAATTTGTTCAAAGTAAAATTGTCGGCCCACGTCTTGATTTAACCCGACAATTTATTGATTGTGTATGTTCATGTTTTCTTTAAACCATTTCTGCAATGACAAGTTTAGATTAGTTAAATGCCAAGTCTTCGCCAAGAAGCCAACTTTCTTTTCTATTCAACGCCTTCGTAACATTTTATGTCTTTTATCTCGCATCTAATGCATTCTAAATTGTATAAAGCACCTTAAGCAAGTTTTATTTTACACAGTGACTTGGTATAATGATTAATTTTTCCTGCTGCATTTAGAAATAATTGGACTGAGAGTGTACTTTCACTAAGAAAGTTCAGCTTAAGACGTTTCAATTGGGCATCTTGATTCAAAGCCTATGGAACAATATATAAAAATCGCTGTGTGAATATCGCGCTCAGGGATTCGGGTAGGGTTCCAATCCTGGGATCTCGGGATCCCGGGATTAATGAGGAGAGATCCGGTATTAATACCGTCTTCGCGAAAGGTTCGGTATTTAGAGAGCCCTAATTTCCTTACGACAGATACATCTAAATGTCACTTTTTATAAGGAAAAACGTCAGTTGAGTTGACGATTAAGAAGTTACGTGATCACCCTTCTGAATGGAATTCTGAATGGCTTACTCAGTATTATCGTTCAAAGGCGACGGTGATTGTTTACCATTGTCATATTGCTTTTCTTGTTTTCCGGCTTCATAATAAAAACATGATGCGTGTTAAGGCGCGCCGTAGGTTCATGGTCTTCTCTCCCTCTCACTGAGCATAAGCGTGAGCGAGATGGAAGTGCGTGCTCGGAAGCGCCGATATAATGTTTTTTAATTTTAAGTTTTTGGCCGATTACATAAATAAAATAGTAATCTTTAACATAACATAATTTTGCCGATTTTTAGAAGCAATATTAATATTTTTAGCTTTTGTGCATAATTTGGTACGAATATTTTAAGTGTATTTTAGACCTATGTTCGTGATTTTTTTCCATAGAGCGAAAAATGCGTGTATCGAATCAGTGAACTCGCTACAGAAAAGCCTCAAGATAACCATTTGTATTTTTTTGAAACCATATTATTGTGGGACTGCAGGAGATGAATAATGTAAGCGAGATCGAAAACACCTAATTTAATTAGAAACCCAAAATTGCCTTCCTTAAAGAAAAGGATGTAAGTGCCATAAGATTTCAGTAACGACATTTTTAATAGGCACGGAACCCTTCGTTGTGCGTGGTCTGACACGCACTTGGCTGTTATTTTTATTCAGTCTCTAGTCGCTTAATTTTCTTTCTATTATTTCTGATTTTCGAACCGGGGCTGCACAGTGCCACAGTATAATAAAGAGTACTACCGTACAGTGCATAAGTCATAGGTGCAGTCTGCAAGGTTTTAGAAGGGGTTTGCCCTACTATAAACACAATCGTATTCGTACTGTATATACTAGCTGTTGCCCGCGACTTCATCCGCGTAGAACTTGTTATCGTGTTAGGAAAATATTGCTATTCAATTATTTTAGGCGCAAGTTAAATTATCGCTGTCCCAAACAAAATTCTACCATATACGCGCTTACGATAGCGTAAGCGAAATCATAGGATTTCGGAGATAAAAACTATCCTATATCCTTCCCAGGGTCTCAAATTATTTCCTTCACCTGCCCCCGTCTTACCAAAACCGGCACTGCATCTTTGGTAAACAATGTTCATTGATTGGTCGCACATCGGTCTAATGAAATGGTGGGATGCTAGAAAACATATGGAATCGACTTGCAAGATTTGATTACAGATATACCGGGACATGTGAAACTTAATAGCTTGTAATTAGAGATGGGCCGACTTGACTAGCCGACTAGTCGGCTAGGCCGATCGTGGACTTCGGCTAAGTTCGGGTGCAATCGGGAAACTTCGTAGTAAATAAAAAAACAGTTTTCCCAAAGTATGACGTCACAAACTAATATCTCAAATTATCCTAATTTATACAAGGGGGAATTTCGCGCAAATGGAAAGCCAATTTATGAAAGTTAGTTGCATAAGTTTCCTATAATATCACGCTGTTCGCCTGCGAATGTCAAATAACGTTTTGTATGGAAATCGAACCACCTTAACTTCAAGAAATGTGGGGTAACCAAACATTCAGTGGACATTAGTTGACTTGTTGAGAGGGAGTGAGTATTTTAATTATTTATAAGTTCTAATATTTTAATTTTAACACAGTGCATTATTTTTTTAATAAAATATATTTATCTTTTAATTTTATATGTTTTTATGTTGTTCCACATTTTTTTATGTTGAAGAATCCTTTTTAGGGTTCCATAGTCAACAAGGAACCCTTATAATTTTCTGTCCGTCCGTCCGTCTGCAAAAAGGATGACGTAATATATGGACAAGCCCCTGATAAATGAGCTAAAACAAGTATAATTTTACTGTCATAATAGGCTTGAAAACGTAATTATACCTATCTTCATTAAATTGTAACTTCGGAATTCATTGGGGCAAAAACATTTATTCATTTATTTTAACTAGTTACACAGCATAACAGTAATTACTAAACAACTGTGAAACTATAGGACAATATTTACAACATAATTTTTAATTAGCAATTGTACAGCAAAAAATATATTAACACTAACAGTTCTAATAATTAACAGAGAAGCGACGCACGTCAATCTTCTCGCAGAACTTCGGACATTCATCACGCAACATTCCATCTACTTGCTTACATAGAATCTCGTGGTCATTTCTCCGTCAAGTGCAATTTCAGCGGTGCTCTGTTATATTTTTAATATTCTTAGTCCACTACGTTTCATGAACTGATGCTAACATACTATTAACGTACTGAAGCATAAAAGCATTATAAAAATACACAAAAGCGCGGCATTGGCAGCTACAGCGGCATAAGCAAGTCACGCAGATTTAAATGTACCTACATGAACAATCGCCATCGTTACAACTGTACTATTCAGGATGCTCCAAATATCTGAACTCTATCCCCTTGATAATAGAATCGTATTTCCCCGATATACACAACATCCCTAATGTATAAAGCTTAAAGCTCCCTCAGCTATAAATGCTACACAGAGTTAAAGTACTGCAAAACTATTATTCTGGTTACATATCGTAGATCCTTTCGCCATCGGGCTGTGGCTCAAATGGACAAATGCCATTTTATGTCTGCTACACATTGTTATGTTGACGATTATTTTCCGGCTACTTTATTAAATACCGTTTTTTTTTTCAAACATGCAATGAAATGCTACTCGACAATAGATGGCGCGCGTCGGCGCCACTAGCGCTCGAGCTGAAAGCGGTCATTTGTTGAATTAAACGTAGTACTACTGACTGGAATTATTGAAATATTAACTTAACATATTAATGCATGCATCATTTGCATTAATTAATGAGCATTCAATGACTTTTTATTTCAAATGTTTGCCTTTATTAAATGAAATACCTAAATGATTTTTTATTCTGCAAGTAGGCCGTAGGTAGTGGCACTTTTACAAGTCAAAATACTACCAGCGTTTCTGAAAAAGAAGAACACTGTCAGGAAGAAACGCCGAAACAAACTCTCTATTGGTAACTTTCAACGTGTTGTTAGGAGTTTCATAATTAATACGACTTAACTTTAGGTGCCATAATATAATTTCGGGTTTCAGAGAGTAGAAAAAATTACGCAAATTAAAAGTGGTGCCTTTCAAATAGTATTCATGATAAACAATATGTAAGGTGCCAATCCGTTGAGTAATTAATTAAAACAATGTAGCAAGTCAACAAAAACAACCACCAGAAGTCATGTAGTACTGGTATAAATAGCACCATCAACCTTAATTAGCCATAAAGACAACACTGACGTAGAGCGTAATCTCGGGGAAACCGGAAATTAGTTTTGGAAAATTCTCACGTCGTGCCGACGAGCGTTTTGTTGCTAATATGTTTTATGTAGGCGCTTTAATATTGTAATCGTTCAATAGACCGTTGGCTCTGCCAGTCGGTTTATTCAGTGATTTGGGTGGATATTATTTTTGTTCTGAATTTATTGCATAGAATTAGCTATCAAGAGTTTAGTCTCATGGGCTGTACATACTAACCTACTTACCTACCTAACTCGTATACATATGTATCGCTGAATCAATCATAGGTAAACGTGCCACCATTCAAATTTGATAGCCTAGCGAATGACATAACTAGGTAGCATATAAACGTTACCTCCTCATAATTTCACACTACGAATATTAATTTCTCATTGGTTTGATATTGAAGGACTTTTCCTTCACATGTATGTGATGTTTTATATGGTTTGTAATGTGATATTTTACATAAGGACAAAAAATGTTCGCTAACAATCTCTGTTTACTAATATTGTACACTGCCGCTACCGTATTTTCTAGCAATATGTTTCGTATCTCGTAATATAATTTTAACTTCGATAATTTACTGAAATTAGTCAATTTAAACTTGGTATCACCAAATATCTAATTATAATATTACTGAATAAGTACTTACATATCGTGTAGTTGTATCGTTGTAGGTATACGTAGATTACCCAAGTTTATAAGCAGCGCCGGAATGTTAATCAACCGTTACCTTTCAATTTGTAGCACAGCACAACGCAGTAAATGAATGTTCTTACTGAGTCTACGAGTACCACCTCTATGCTTTACCTTTTACGTCCCATGGTGTAGCAATAGGGAGTCTTGTTCGCAGACATACTAATTAAATGAGATCGGATTTTGAAATGATTATGACTAAACTAGGGTTCACGTTTCCGTTTCCAGCTGGGGATATATATTTATCCAGTCTTAGTATACTTACATATAATATAATATTGCTAAATACTGGCTATTATTATACATTCACAGGTATTTATGCAATTTATAGCGTCAATCATAAGTTCATAACAGTGTACCGCCCTGCGCTGCGACCTCTACATTCTGATCTGGACTATACGCAACTGTGGGTATTATTACGTGTAATGTAATCAACTTTTTAATCCTTGAATTGCATTCGACTGATATAGACGCCCAGTGCATTCGTTAGATAACACTGCATGTGGCCTAGAACAAATACTCTAAGTTCTGCGATCAACTTCACTCACTCACAACAAATGAACTCAAGAACAAATGTTCTTGGCCATGTTACCGGACCTACATTTTCTTTCTCTGTCTATTTTATTATTTTTGATGGTGTCAACTTTCGAAATATCATAATTACAAACACCCCTGTTATACAAGTTAGATGTAGGTGAGGTCTCTACATATAAACTATTTTAATCGATTTTATTCTTTATCACGCCGCGACGTAGTTCGTGGTCGTGGGTCGGGGCGGGGGGTAGGGTAGGTAGGTTTCATTCTAAAATTTAATATTCATACATATTAAGCGAACGTAGGACAAAATGCTAAAAACGTGTGTCAGGCGAAAAGTTGAAATACTCGTAATTCGCTCGAGTCGTTTAAGTACTAACTTACATACTTATTGGACTGACGGCTAAGAAATGTAGGGACTTAACTACTCCATTTACTAGAGTAAAGGAGTTGGTTTAAATGTAGTACAAATAAGTTCCGCTCAAGGAAAGTTGCACCGGGCTTATTACGTAAATCTGGTTCATGCGCATGCGCATAAACAGCGCTTTCCGCGGCTTTGTGTGCGGCAAAAACCGGCCGTTCCCACCAATCGACAGTTACCAATGATTACAGCGGGTTTATTGTTCTTAGCGTACATGAGCTGCTGCTGTTATGTGGCTCGTGATGCAACTATTTAATACAGGTTTGTTCTCGCATGTCTCAATAAATATAACTTTTAACTCAAAATATCGGGGATGTGGGATGGAGAGGGGTGTTATAAGTTTAACGTGTCTGTGTATCTGTGTATCTGTCTGTGGTAACGTAGGGCCCAAACGGATGGACCGATTTGAATGCCTTACGCCCGTTTGTGGATGACCGGCAGTATTATGATTTCTGACAGATCTAAATTAGATAATCGAGTGTAGAAAGTGCTTTGTTCATACCCTATGTAGATACTTGCTCAATATGTGTACAGAATTTCATTATCTGTCAGCAAAATACACCTATGGGCCTACATGTAGGTATCGGTAAACTATTTACATAATTGTAAACGTTGTTAAGTTAAGGCGCCGTAGGTTCATGGTCTTCTCTCCCTCTCACTGAGCATAAGCGTGAGCGAGATGGAAGTGCGTGCTCGGAAGCGCGGATATCATGTTTTTTAATTTTAATTTTTTGGCCGTTTAAATAAATAAAAATGTAAACACTGATTTCCCTCAAACATGATATTGCCGATTTTTAGATGCAATTTTAATATTTATAGCTTTTGTGCATAATTTGTTACGAATATTTTAAGTATATTTTTGTGTGTTTTAGACCTATGTTCGTGATTTTTTTTCTATCGAGCGAAATTTGCTTAA
Source organism: Epinotia ramella (assembly GCA_947578815.1). Classification (NCBI taxonomy): domain Eukaryota; kingdom Metazoa; phylum Arthropoda; class Insecta; order Lepidoptera; family Tortricidae; genus Epinotia; species Epinotia ramella. The sequence continues at coordinate 981,898 of CANPUT010000121.1, forward strand.
TCATGTTTCGAAGCACTGATTTCCCTGCAGAAAAGCCTCAAGATTACTATTCGTATTTTTTTGAAACCATATTATTATAAACAGACGCATTATATTGTTTCAAAAACTCTGTTCGCTTAACTTCGCTGAACCTACGGCGCCTTAATGCGTGTTTGGTTATTATCAAAAATATTGACTCGTGGTGACTAGAAAAGTGATAAATAGAATGGACGACACTGGAAATTCTTGGCGATGTACAATATGTGAGTACAAACCTGTTGCCATCATTAAGTAAAGAAAATAACTTGGCAGGCCTATAAATTTTTCATCTTATGAAAAGGGTATTTTCCTCGCAACTTGTGTTGAAAAACGTCGTTGTGAAACGCGTGAGCTTTGATAATTACATCCTCGGCTCTGGTTTCAAGATACAATTCCTAATTAAAAAAAATACTATTGATAAATCTGTTAGAAATTTGTGCTGCCATATATTTTTTTAGTTTTGAATACACTATAGTAGCCACTAGTCACTTGAATATTCTTTTAGGAGATTTATAATTTTTTTAATCGTTTCCTTTTTTGCTGACGTAATCTCTTGACAAAACTATTAGAAAACGATAAGTAAGGTTTGAATAATCAAATGCGATGCATTATAGGAAAAAACAATAACTTGTATAATCTTTGCAAAGTTTTACAAGTGTTCCTTACAAAAAAGTTAATTATTCGTAAACCAATATCAAAAACTGTTAGAAATTATTTTTCGCTGTTAGTACTTAAGGTACTCTCGCTGATAACAAAAAAAAATCAAACTTGGGAATTATGTTAGTTTGACGACAAATTACAGTGTTCGCGTACCGGACTAGCAACTAATGTATCGCTTAAATGCATACAAGGAGTCAAGATTATGTAGCATTATATTTAATACACGCAATACATTTAGCGCCGCTTTGTCGACTGTTGAATGCAGTCATATGTCAACTCGGCACAGCGGTGTCCTGTGATATGTCACGTGTGACGTGACTGACTATAAGAGAATAGGTAAGTGCCAGTAGCTCGCTGCACCGGCCACTGGCAGAGTGTGCGGCAGGCTTAAGTCAAAGTTTTGGGCGCCTAATAATAAGGTTAATAATAAAGTGAAAGCCCACTTGCCAGGTCTGAAAAAATATGCTTTCAGCACGGCACGCGAATCAACTTTAATATGCATACCGTTTAGCCTCGGACTAGAGATGGGCTTTATCGACAAGTCTTTGCGTACTATAGTATTTTATCGATATATTGGGCTAAATGGAATGGCTTCACTGCTTTATCAATACAAAACTATATCTAGACTACTTATAACAATATATACTCGTATATATACCTAAGTTGAATGTTTCAGTGTTTTTATGGAGATAAAAATAATAACAGACAAAATAATAAAGGTATCTGGTTAGATCCTAAAAGTGGCCTCTAGATAAAAGGTGAAAAATGTTAAGTCTATTTATCTAACCAAATGATTAAATCTTATGTATATATTCTGTCTGTATCTGTCACATTAGCATCAGACCTACGAGAATTGACAAAACACATTTTTACAAACAGAACCGTAAAGTTTTATGTTTAACCTATTATTTTAATACAGATTGTGAACTGTACTTTTGTATGATCCTTTTTGAACTTTTTTGTCTTGAGCTGCATTATGTGTGATCCTGATTATAATTCTGTCCGAAAGGGCTACGTCTATATCCATCGCTAGCCCAGCCCTACGCGTTAACAAGGCGATTACGGTCAGGGGCGGGACGAGCCCAGTCGATAACCGCTCTTTACGGCGTTCCAGAGGCGAATATAATTACCAAAAAACCAACGCATGGGAAAATAAAACAAAGAACGCCCAAATAATGGGCGTGAGACACGGACGGTATGACTTGTCAGCGCTGATATTCTAAAAGCACTCATACATTAGGCATTAAGCTGTAAATGATTCAACTTATCAATGTGAGAATAAAATAAATATGTCATGCGATTTTTGTTTGTACCACGTTACATTCAGTCACGGAAGGCGCAGCATGGGTGTGCCACACAAGGCGGTCTGATGACCTGGTAAAGGTGTTGCGGGAGTCCGCTGGATGCGGGTGGCGTCGGACCGGTAATTGTGGCACTCTTTGGGGGAGGCCTATGTCCAACAGCTGCTGCAGCAACCGTCTGATATGATGATGATGATGATGATGATGAAAATCAGTGTCAAAGATTTCGTAGCGCTACGCTCGCAGCTGATAGCATGGGGGGCCGTTTGTAGAGGAAGGTGTCTACGGGCAGAGCGCCCATCTAGCGGGTTCCTGGCACTGAAAGTGCTAATGAAATACAGTGAAACCTGGATAACTGAGATCTCAAGGGTCCTGCGAATCGCTATACGAAACGTTCCTGGACTTTAGGCGGTGGTTGGAAGGGTTCATGAACTCGAAATGAATTGGGAGGCTAGGATTTAACTGGATCTTGGTCACTTCTCGTAGGCCCTTCCGTAGGTATCCGGCAAAGTACTGGGAGCCAGTGACAAGGGGTAGAAAGACTAGAAAGAAGTGTTCCTGAGATGATGCTGTTATGTAAGTTATAGGGATTGCTAGGTGATTTTAATATTTGGACTATTGTTAAAGGTAATATTGCCAATGACACGAATTGCTAGGTTTGTTTGAAATGCGTTTCGTTATCTACTTTTATTATTACTATGTTGGTAAGTATTGAAAAATTCCGCGATGTAGCAACCCACGCTTGTTTACTTGAATGTAGAACAAGTCTTGGAGACTTGCGATAAGCATATTTAAATCACTGCATAAATAATTGACCCTCTGTCGAGTTAACTAAGGTAATATACCTCCTGGGTTCGGTAATGAAGATAATTATTCTAAGCTCTATTGGAGTTTCGATTCGACAAAACAAAAAAAAAATACAACCGAATTGAGAACCTCCTCTTTTTGTTGAAGTCGGTTAAAAAAGGTTATAATCTAAGTTCAGTTCATGATAGATTAACCCTCGGTTATATTCAGAGCAATGACGCGTAATTGAATGTCGGAGAGGCAACCGGATGGCTCGCGATATTTGAGCTCCCGAAGTGATGTGGAACTGCCCTGTGCAACCCGAAATGAGCCAACTGAGACTGGTTCGGAAATAGGAGGGGGGTGGTAAAAAAAAAATATCGCGAGGCAACCGGATGAAACGCGGTAGCCTGAAAGTGTGTGTAGGTACTAAAGAAATTTTTATGCCATCCCTCCTAGTGCGACCGGAGCCCAGTAAGCAAGCAAAGAAAAAAAAAATTGTTAGGCAACCGCTTGAAAATTGGCATGCTTGTTCTTCATCACATACTGACCCTGGAAAAAAAATGCCATCCTTCTCGGCCCCGGTTATCGATCCGTCAGAGTTGGAAGCCAGAAAAAAAGGGTGGTGGACGAGAACTTAGGAAAAATGCACTTAAAATCATTGAAATCGGATGGCATTTGTCTTTCGAGTCTTGTATGATGTGATAATTGTGATAAACAATATGCACTAATGCCATCCCTCTCCCATGAAATTTCATCCCGCTGTGGAACCCGGCCCACCTCACCAATAGCAAGGCATACGCACTAGGCTGTACGCAGCTACGCGATGTGCACCGCGTGTCGGTACCTGTAGCGGCCTAGGCGCGTAAGTGCCTGATAGAGGCGTCGTGGGCTAGTACACAGAGAGGAAATATGGCCGAATTATTTACCGATGATCCTAAGCCAAATGGACGTATTACACCCAAGGGTAGAATAAAAATAATATACCGGGATCGAGCTAGTGATGATGAACGATCGCTTGGTCAGCGTGAGCTAACTACCCTAAATTAATAATGCTCTGTGTCTGTATGAGGTCTTTTTTATGGACGACGCGAGGTGAGAAGGTCGTGAAGTGAGTATGAAAGCGCACTTGCTTGTTGTAAGCTCTCTTCGCTACATGTTTACATATTTTGCGTATCTTTCGCCTCGTGGAATGTTGACCACGAACTGCAACGGACGTCGGGGAGGTGCCAAAATGCCCGACGTTCGTCGTCCCATGGAAGAAGGCGACTGTGTGAACGATATGGAGAGCCCCGAATTGGATTTTATTTACGACGACTGCGATTCACAGGCCAACGAGATAGCCGAGCTGTATAGCTACACCGAACACCCGGAGTTTCAGCTCAATGTGAAGGCGTTCGAAGATATTATGGAGGAGTTTAATCTACCACCCAGTTGGCAGAGGTTGTCCAATAAGCAACAACGGACGGTTGTAATGAAGCTGTTGGAGCACCTGGATGTGGCAGTGAACGATATACGAATGCGAGCGACTCGCTGTATCCTGTACCTGGCGCAGGGCTGCTGGGCGGAGATGCAGTCCGACGCCGAGCAAGCCCACTGGGCGCGCGTCAACGTGATGACCCTCTACGATATGGGCGTGTTCACTGCCTTTGTCGAGCTTCTCAACCTCGAAATAGTGAAAAGCAGCTCTGCTATAGCTTCAAGGAAACTTGCAGAATCTATACCATGGATACCCGATCCATACAAATCAACGAAGTACAAAATGTATCGATAGACCGTCAATCTTAGTCGGTAAATGGTCACCCTGAATTTTTACACCACGACGGTTGCAAACGACCTTACGGCCTACGTGACGGAACGCAGACACCGTAGCCTCGAATTCCATACGCAGGCGGCAGTCATAAGCACGTTGCTGAACCTTTCTGATTTAAGAAGTCGCTGTGTTGACAGCAAAAGATGTAAAAGGTACCCTTTACATTGAGAATTCACAGGCTATCAAGTCAGACAATATTTGTTTTTTTTTTAAGCAAATTAAAACATTAAACATGGAACAATACCCCATAAAACATGTTGTACACCAAATACACACATATTAGATAAGTGTAAACGATTATAACATACATTGCAAATTACACCAGTTTTCCGTGGAGAATGCCCTTTGACCTCCGCCTTTATGCTGTCCAATATAGGGTTGATTTTCGGTTCGTGTCCTGTCACGGTCGCCAAATGTCCAGGATGGGACATTAAAATTATAAAGTCTTGTTTTCAACAATAAACAAGTTTAATTAAATCAAAAATACATTAGTTTGTATGAAACGCAAAGTGTCCGTTATAGTGACAAGTAGGTAATTCAGTCGAACGATGATGTGGTATTTTTTGACAGCCTTGTGTGACGTCGCTGCATGCGTTCAGAAATTAAACCGTTACATTTTGGTGAAGCCGTGACTCAGGATTGGTGAATTTGGGCTTAAATTCAACTTCTTATTCACAGCTTGCTCTGTAATATCTTCAGTGGCCATTAGGCCACATTTTGTTCTCGTGAAGTTGGAGGTTAGCTTGGCAGGAATTGGACTCTTCATTATTTTCTTTAAATCATCAGGTAGGGACTTCGCTAGGTCAGCTTCTAATTCAGTACTCACCTGAAAAGAAAAAATATTTCGGTATATCACACGTTTTCGGTATTTTTTAAGATATAATAGCATAATCAGTAGGGCGAGAATGTATAAATAATTAAAATCATAGACTCTGGGGGGCGTCTTTAAATGTAAACAATTAAAATTATGTATACGCGGGGGCGTATTCAGTATTCCTAACGATAAAAATAGTAGTAGCCCAAGCTGTAGGTCGTAAGACTAGATATTAAGTTTATGAAGCCTATATAAGCTAAGATTGTTATTGTGAGCTTGAGATGCCAAGTAGAAAGGAATGGAGGCTTGCATTCGCAAAATTAAGATTTGATACTGGAAAAACGCGGGCAGTTCATCAGGGATTTTAGACACTTTACGAACCAGAAATGATTACAATTCGTCCTTATATAAAAAAATACTAACTGACAAACTTCTCCTTTTTTGAAGTTTGTTAGATACATATTGCTTTTTCGTAAACTTCCACAAATTAGATGATTCTTCATTTCTATATTAATTCTGATTCTAAATCTAATTAGAAGTATTTCTGTTAGATGTGACGAAGTAGGGAGACATTAATGGAAACAGACGTCATCTTCAATGCATAAATACATCAACCGCATTCTATAAACGTATCGTCGGTCAAACTCTTTTGATAATAAACACCCACGTAACTTCGTTAGGACCCGTTCAATATTAACAATACATTATAGAATTTCTTATCTAAGGCACTGTAAAAGAATTTATAGATAGCAAAGAAGCATGTATATGTAAAATAGCTTAAGTTGAGTTAAGTTGAAACATGACGTGTAAAAGAGCTAGCTTAAGCCTATTTACAAAAATAAATATTTTGATTTGATTTTGATTTGAATGAGTAGGCAGATAATCCTGTTAACAAATTGACTTGTAAAATGTACCTGTATTTTTACCAATAAATGATCTGTATCTGTATCTGTATCTGTGCTCAAACATTTAGATTAAGGTGAATGTTGACGTATTTTCAACAGCAATATTATTGTTGAAAATGACTTCCGTATTATGCAAGCTTGTGCACATGACGTGGTTTTATTGTTAATTGTTTTTGCTCAAGCATGTGCAACATTCATATTTTACTTAATCAACTGCTTTAATATTTGATGTCAAAAAGTTTCTGTCAAAAATTTCATTTTTGGTACAAGCTTTTATTGCCGACTGTACTTTTCTGAATACCATCATCAACTACTCATTGAGACAATGCTGAATTCCCATGGCCACCTTCTGTCTCCATCATCAGATCAGCTCGATGGTTAAATAAGTGTACCCTGTAAAGGTCTAGTCTATATTGGTCTACCTTTCCTTCTTTCGCCTTTTGGCCCTGACCATTTTGTTGCTTCCAGCGCCCTTCTTGTCTCCTCATTGCCTTTCCATTTAAGGCACACTGCTTGTTGAAGTGCATCTGTTATTTTTGTGTTTCCTTAAATCATAATTTCTGGTCTTATGTATTCTCCTTCATCATCATATCAGCCGAAAGACGTCCACTGCTGGACATATGCCTCCCCCAAAGAGTGCCACAATGACCGGTCCTGCGCCACTCGCATCCAGCGGACTCCTGCACCCTTTACCAGGTCATCATATTGCCTACTCACGCTGGCTCCCCAACCACTTGTGATTTAATAGGATACTGTTTGTATATTGTGTAATGATGTTTATATATATATATGTATGTATATAAATATATATAGTTATAGTATGTGTATACTATTTATTTTTATTTGTACTTGCATGTAGTATATTATATTTAAGATTAATTTACTGTAGCGTCTAGGTAAATACGTCTGTACACGTGTTAGTTTGTCTATATTTTTGATCCTGATCTCAACTCAATTGCTCAAAGTTTAACTGGAAGAGATCCCTTACAGGGATAAGTTCGCCTTTGTACCGATTTTTATTTTTTTTGTCTGTATTTTTACCTGTGTCTTGTGTCTTGTGTGTGTGTCAAAGATATATTTACACTTTTTTACCAACTCGAATGCGGCCGCTAACAATTAGTATGCAAACGCGTTCATACCGAAATTTTAATTTTAATTTATTTAGAACACAAACAGTCGGTTAAATAAATATATATGGGGTATAGGTACACTTAGAGTACCAACAGACATATTGCTACAGACCTGGAGGTTCATTAATATGATGATAATTATGTTAACAAAACAACTTGATCATGCAACAGAAATAAAAGCTTTAAAGAAAAAAATACGTTAATATACAAGAAGCAATACATGTAATATACTTATCTCAAACATGCAATGAAATATTGACGTTGTGTTCTTCATAATGGGCTTCGAAGTGTCACGTTTCGGCATTTCATACAAAATTGGAGGACTGGCCTGCAGGATAGTCTTTTTTAATTTCCATTCCACAATTTGTACAAATTGTGGAATGGAAATTTACGGATCTCTCGTTTCGCTGGTTATTTACAATACGCGTCAGGCGCGGTGAAACGAGAGATCCGTAATGGAATTGTGACCCAACATTGTGGCTTTCAGCCATTAACTAAGTTTTTTTAAAATATTTAATTGCATATTTGAGAAAATGTACTATACACGCCTGCCAGCCTCGTATACCTATCCGGCCTCGCTACGCTCGTCCTTTTGTATCTACTTGGCAGGCAATCTCTATTTTCCCGGCCTGTGCCTGTACTATTGGGTGACTGTAACACGGTAGTTGTCGTCACAGACGCACGCACACATAGATACACCCGCGCGTAAAGATGAGTTCAACTAACCGTAGTTCGTTTTCCGCGCGCGGTCTTCTCACAAAGGCTTGTAATACAGTGGGGTTCTCCAATACAGACAACCTTTCGAAAATATCTACACATGCGTCTTAGGTTCGTAACACTAAAGAGTCTAAAGACTGTGTATGGATCTGTTTGAAAGATTTCCTGTGTAGGTAAAGGAGAACTCGACTGTAGAAGGGGAAGTGTCTGTCTAATAGAATGTAACCCCCTTATTCATAAAACTTAAAAGGCCTCTGCTGAATAAAATGTGCTTTGTCCCTTTCTTACGAACACAAATGTCAAAGTGACAGATAAGGACAAACGAATTTTAACGCCATTTTAGTTAAAACAGGCTTATAGGACGTTTATGAATACGGCCGTAAGTGTTTGTTTTATATAAACGGCACGATATTGGCTAATACATACACTGTTGCTTGAGGATATGTTAACAAAAACATTAAATATCATAACATACGTGATGAAATCATCCAGCATGTAGCCGGGATAGCAACTTTGTAACTTTTTTTCCTATGACTAATAAATGGCTAAATTTAGTTACATAGGAAAGCCACTGGTCATTAAATGCGTGTAATGCCACAAACTTACAATAAACACAAATCAAAGTGCACGATATAGCAAACCGACACAATTCAAACAAATAAAATCATGTTGACAGTCTAATAAGTTTCAATAGAGAACGATAAGGGCGATATAGGACGAATCCATTAAATAATTGTAATGGCTGTTAGCCCCTTAAATAATTATGTAAATTCGTACCTAATTACATAATATTTACATAGATTGTTTGCTAGCAGAGCCAGACTTTAGTTGAACCGCCCACAATTTGTCTAATTTCCCCAAAGGTTGACTGGTAGAGAATGTTTACGGCATTGTGTCCGCCTTTTGTACGATAAATGATTTTCAATTGTTAGTTCTTTTTTGCCTGAAACACAGGGTATCCTCGCTCAAGCACATGTTATTTGCGTCTAATAGAAAACTCCTAGTCCATAGTAAAACTGATGTACTTTGTTTTATCAATAAATTATGTTTGTAATGTTTTATGTTTCTGTTTAATAAAGATTAAATAAATAAATAGTTTAACTGGTTTTGTAATGTCATATAATGAAATAAACAAATGTAAATCTCATACGAGTATCTCTTGTATGTAAATTGTGTATATACTAGTGTTGTAAACACATTTGTTACAAAAATAAGAAACCCGTACCCATACAGGCAGCGACTGTGCCTACAATGCCTACGTAACAATTAAAACCAACAAAAGCCCTTCAAATTCCAACCCTCTCCACACGGAATAGCGTCGAAATTCCAATGAAAACAATCACAATACACTAGACAGTCGTTCGGGACTTCACACGATTATACACCTTATTGCGTCGGGTTAGAGTTCACGCGCTAGCGAGTGGACCGGCCGAGTCGAATGCTCGTAAGCGACTACTCGCATTCGCTATCGACGCTTTGATAAAATTATCTTGAACGTTTGGGTCTATTAGGAGTAATGTCAATAGACATTACACATATTTGTTCGCGATTAAAATCTTGTGTTCGCGTTTTTGTAAGGCATTCGGTGACCCAATTACTATTGTAAGGAAAGCCATAGGTACCTATTTGCAATAGCAAAAACAATAATAGTCTTAAGACAACTAGGTAGCAGTTAAAAGGGCCATTTTAAAAATAGAGCAGAATTATAGCAGGTTATGCCTTACGCAGAATCGGACCTTTCCGTTGGGGCACCGGGCAAACACATCTGTGAATGTGCCACCACGGTCAATAGCAAACTGGAAACCGGTTGGAGGACTCATTGTATCTGAGGATGTGTTATTTCATTATTATTGTTATAGGTATATTAACATGTGGGTAGTTATGAAGATCTGTGGGTACCCCCAGTTCGGTTCTATCCTGGAAGCCAACAATTATCTTTAAGCTTAGTCAGCAGTCGTTGTGTTGGGAGCTAGTGACGTACGCGGGTCCCTCGCTCTCAACACAACACATCCTCGGAAGCTCTACATAATTATAAACTATATAGACAGTACATAATATTAGCATATTTCCAACGTATTTTTTGGCTTGCATCAAATATTTGCTCATCACACATATATTTGCCCTTACCGGGATACCAGCGGGGTGAGCCCCATTAGCGCGTAGCGAATAACAGCCTGGTAAGATACTCGAGAATAGTGAATTGTCCGCGGCGTACGAGAAGGATCGCCCTTCGGACCTCTGGAACATTAATCCGAATCGAAGACCTCCTTGTAAACTATACACGAAGAGTAATTAAGTACAATATTTTATCAAGAAATAAATGAATGAATGAATTTTTAGTCCAGTTGCGAAAGTGTTAACCAAGTTCAAGATGGAGTCACTGTGGCACTCTGAAAGGTATGTCCACACCGTGTGCACTTTGCTTTTGGGGAGGCCTTTGTCCAACTGTGGACGTCTTAAGGCCGATATGATGGTGATGAAAGGATAAAATTGCTGTCAAGTCATATAAGGAAGTCAAGAGGCTATGGGCAGCGGAAAGTGGCGGTTATTCGACATTATATCGACAAAAGCAAATATCTTAAGTGTTGATGGTAAAACGTAGTTACATAATTTGAATGAACACCAGGCAATTAGATAAATCCCATAACTAATATTACTTCTTCTTGAGTCATGGATGTTTTCTGTGTAGTTAAGTATTTATATCTATTATATATATCGTCTTCTGGTACCCATAACACAGGCCTTACCGAGCGTACTAGGGGACTAGATGATTCTGATTTTACCGGAATGTTTTACTGCTGGTGCTTGGATTTTCTTCACAAGATGTTCAACTATTTAGGCTTGAGCTTTTTTGCTCGATTTAGGCAGAGTTTAACATTATCCAGAAATAGTTTTCCTCAGAATTTATGAATATATATCGGTTAGGTATTGTTGTACGACGCCAGAAAGCCATATATTTAAATGAACACGTACATGCTATATGTATTATTGACTGGTACGGCGGTTAGTTGTTGTGTTTCGAAAGGAGAAATGTTTGATCATTCACTTTTAGAGGTGGTATTGCCATATTGCAAATGTCAGCCGGTGTGGTGTTCGGACGCGCGCCCGAACACCGCCGTTTCTGTAGTAAATAGTACCTACCTACGAGTTATAACTGCACTTTTTTTTATACGAGAATGCATTCATTGTTAACTTTTCTGAAACTTCTATTTCAAAACTGAGCTTTGATCCATAATATGGCGTTACACTAGTTATTCAATTGACTGTGTGTGAAAATAGTTATTTGTTATAAACTCCGTTTGTATGGGAAGGTGAAATTCGGCCGACCTTACTGCGGACTCTTAAGTTTCCATTATTGAATAATACATTCCCATGGGGAATAAGTATTCGACTCTTTCGGACTTACGTTCTTGTCAGAACACAACATGTGGATAAACGGAATATTTATTGATTGATTCTGCGTTTGGCACTTACAAGATTAATAACAATATTGCAAGAAGTTGTGTTCTAAGTATACATTTTTATAAGCGCCAATCGCATGAGTCGCATGTCTTGCCAACTACCTCTATTAAAACAAAATGGATTAATCAAAATTGTAAACATTTAATATCTGTATATGAAACCTGTATTTTACCACACCTAGTCGAACGTCGCATTCGCCTGGTGACCCAGTGTAACCCAGTCATAAGTTGCGCAATGCTTCAACACTAAAATGTTACTTTATTTATAGTAGGCATTTAGATTTTAATAGTTTTTAATTTTGCTAAAAGCGATTACTAATTTAAAGCCCTGTACACACTGGGCCAACGTTGGCCCAATGTGTACAGCCGGCATAATAAGTGAGTAACCTTGACTGTACCAGGCTATAAACTATCTTGAGCCGTTTAAGCGTGATCAAGTAACAAACATCCAAACTTTCGCATATATAATATAACTAGGATAGGTCCCACGGCTTACTATGTATGTAGGTTTGATTATGATCCTGGTGCTGAGTGTAAGGTCACTTGAACTTCCTATGGTAAGCTGTTTTGAGAATAAGGGTATTTAATTTGTTTGTAGGTGTCGACACAACGAATCCTCCTATTACTAAAGGGTCGGCAATGCGCTCTTGGTTATTCTGGAGTCGTTAGGCTAACACCATAATATACTCCTTACGTCGGCATAAACCGACCTGTCTTCTTTATTCTCGCCTAATCCCATTGCAGTTGGGGTCGGCTCTCCTAATCATTCTTCGCCGGGACAGTCTAAGTTTTAATTTGTTAATAATTAATTTATAAGTAATAAAGCGTGCAGTATTTAGGTTAAACATATTTACTTTTTAGGATGCTTACTTATTATAAGAGCTATACAAAAAAAGGTAAATATAATATAAATAATTAGGGTTTAGTTACTATGCTTATTGTGAAACCATAGCGATTGCGAGCTTGCGGCGAGCTCGCCGGCGGCGCAACCGCGGCCAATTCGCCGCCACGCTGACGCCATGTACCTACATTCGTACTACCCTCTTTACCAACCACCACGTACTACTTCAAATGATTATTACAATTTTTTGTGCATGTGGCGTTAGCAATGGCGTCGACAAATTTAAAAATGTCGATATGGAAAAGCTAACAACAGGGCTTCCTCGTCTGAATCCATTGTTTCTGACAATTCAAAACGGTGATTGTCGTTGCGTTTGATGTTGCTGTGTCGCAGCGAACTCGTTGAGCAATCGCCTCGCTCTCAACACGCTCGCAAATCGCAAGTCACGGGACGTAGCAATAAGCCTGGCCTGTGTCAGAACCACGACGACGTGTGGACGACTAATGTCACACCAATACTAAATCAATACGTCATTGCAAATTGACCTTTACGGCGCTGGGCAGTGACTCGATGTAAGTTTTGGAAATTACTCTATGGGTTGGTGGTAAAAGTGATCTAAGTGGGATAATGGGTTTTTGCAGATTTTTATGAGGATGAGATTGATTCGTGTAATTTTTGTATTGAATAAATGCCAGGCGATGGCAACGGATAATTTTTGTTTTTGGAAATGGATTACTTTTTATTTCGGCGTGCATGCAACAATTAAATATGTAGTTCTTGCCTTATTGAGTGGCTGAATGAGGCAAATTACCAAATGTTGCAGCTGTTTCACCACATGTGTATTATTCATTATTATAAATTATACTTTATACACTATGTACGATAAGAGCGTGACCAGTAAAACTTAAAGAAAAAAAGTAAGAATTTCATGTCCAATACTATACTTAAAGAGTTTTATTATTACACATGCATGCTTTATTTTCAAAAAGGCGTCCAGTCTCCTGAGTTATCAATAATCGCTTGGCATCTTTGAGGCATACTTTTGACCCAATTGTCAGCATAACTGCGAGGTAAAGACCTCCACGCGGACTTCAGTTCTCGAGTTAAGTCAGAAACACTAACAGTATTTTTTCCCCGTAATTTAAGCTTCATCCATGCCCAAACATTTTCAATTGGATTGGCGTCGGGTGATTGTGAAGGCCAATCCAAAACGTCGACGCCACTTGAGTTTTCCATACAGTACAGTACTGACTTCGGTGTTTAGGGTTATTATCCTCTTGCAGAATCCAAGACGCGTTGTGCTTTGGGAACATCTTTTTAGCGGAAGGCAACAAGGCCTTTTTATAAATTTTGGCCTATTTAAGGGCGTCCAGTGTACCGGTGAACAAGTGCAAATGGCCGAAACCCTGGTTCGAGAAGCATCCCCAAACATGTACCTTTACCGGGTGTTTAACGGTTCGCACGAGCACTCTATTATCTGCCGTAGACCAAGCCCGAGTCGAGTAACTAGCTGCCCAAAAAGAAGCTTCACTGGGAAAAATCCAATCTCGGTTTTTGTTTTGTCTCGCCCACGTAGTCTTTTTTCCATGTGTTTTTCAGTAAGGAGTGGTTTCTTCACTGTACTGCGATATTTCAAACCATTTTCATTCAAAAGCCTTCTGATTGTATCTAAAGATATCTTCAAACCTTTCGTTTTCAAATTTTTTTGTCCAGAACGCAAAGACAGAAGTGGATTTTTTGAAAACATCTGCAAGACCCGTTTGTCCTCTGCAGAGGAGGTCTTCTTTGTTTTCCCGCGTTCTGGTAAGTCGTCAAGCCTTTTAAACTCCATATATCGCCTCACCCACTTAGTTACAAACGCCTTCGATTTATTCATATACTTAGCAGCCTGATTTCGTGATATTTTGGGTCCTTTTGGGTGTGTACAAAGGAATACTGCCTCATAACGTGAAGCGTAAGCGGCACTCATTTTTGAAAATGGACTTTGGGCGGGAAACTGTCAATTGTTTTTTTTTTTCTTTTTTTATGTAGCATTGTACCCCAGTAAACATTCTATTCAGCCAGTAACTTTTTTTTCTATGCCACATTCTTTAAAGTTATATATGCACAGGTCACGCTCTTGTCAAACACACTGTAGGTAGTTCGCCCGTGTCCGTCCGCGTTTCATAAAGAACCTAGATTATCACCTACGTAGATAGTTAAATTTCACAGATTACCTCTTTATTATTCGTTAAAAGGATGGATTAGGTGATAGGCCGGTTGTGGTATGGTGGTACGGCTAAGTATACATATGTAGATATAAGTTAAACATGTAATCTAGTAACTGTTAAATCTATCGCCAAGCGACACGGTTTTTTGATTTTGCCCTCGATCAACCGTTTTCCGCTTTATAGCCGAAACTCGCTATAAACAATAACCCAGTCGCTATAAACAATTGGTTCTTAGCAGCGAAACCTAGTGATATTTATGAAATTTCATAAAACATAACATAACATAGTTATGAGGATAGTGTATACTAACAATCTATGGATCAATTTGGTCTGAAAATAAAAAGCTTTATTATATATTATTATTATAACTTATAAGTTATAATTATGTTATATGTTACATTCGGTCAATATATAAAAAAGTTTATGTATGGGGTTAAGGAGTTGATAGAGAGTACTTAAAAGCATTTTTTTAGAAGCTGGTGGCAAATAACCATACGGCCTTCTTAATAGAAAGTGGACACCGTACCTAGAACTCATAGGCAGTTTGCCGACCCTGTATTGATTAAAAAAAACCGACGTAAGTAAAGTCACCAGGAACACAAAAGCACTTACAGAGCTAATTTGTGGTAATATTATGTCCACGGTCCTTTGTAAGGATTCCCAGATCTGATCGCTGCTCATATTTCAAACTGCCTACTTGTTTGAGGAAAATGAACAGAACTAACCTACTTAGCTATTTGTTTTCTTGTGTACTTATAAAATGGCAGTTCATATATCATCATCTTTACACCACATCACTAGGCAGTAGTAGCGGCGGCACGCCATAGGATGGATCTTTGATGACGGTGTTTGAATTTAATTGTGAGGCGCCTCCAGCTAGCCTTATCAAACCGTGGCTCAAACTGCAGCGTAGCATAGAGACTTGACAGTTCCAGTCGTTACCTTTACACCACATCACTAGGCAGCAGTAGCCATTTGGGTGAAAATCAAAAAAAATGTACATAGTTAAGGGCCTTAATCTTAAGTTTTCTCAGTTTAGTAACGACAATTACCCATACATTTTACATGGGTAATTGTCGTTACTAAACTGAGAAAACTTAAAGCGTAGATTAGATTAAGGCCTTCGTCATCCTCCTAGCGTATTTCCCGGATAGGTTTGATAGACGGGTATTTACATAGTAACATAGTTATGTCCAGAGATCGGAAAAATTTGCGACATTGTTTGCAATTATGTGGACATGACTCCAAAATCAATCAAAATGTTATTCAGTTAATTAATTTTTTACTTGACATATAATTTGATTCCTAGTCAATAAATACAAAGGTTTGTTAAAGCAACTATTTGCGTATAAACATGCAAAAAATTGGATTTGGGCACCAATTATAAGCGTATTTATTTTAATATCGTTCTAATATCAGTCTTGTTAGATGCTGTTCGCTTTTACAGTAATCTTGCGAAAACGAATTTAAGTGCCCTAGGCTAATATTGCATTAAATTTACGTAAGTATCTTGTGAGCCTCTATGGGCTTATATTCAACATTTTATGGGGTCCTACCACTATTCGATCACGTACTGGCCAAACTACAGGTATTAGTAATAAAACACGCATTAAAAGTAGGTTTAATAAATAAGTCAACAGAATGCAAATTACAGTAGTCGCGTTAGAGCTTATGGACCCCGGGCTCCTTTAGGGCACAACCGGGAATAACGCTAGGAGGATGATGATGTTTTAAAGGCCCTATCATATTCGTTATGTTATAATACAACAGCAGAGAGATGTTTCCACGCAGTACTGTCATATTGTGAAATAGACTTGCATTATGATCGATTTGATCTAGATGCGCTCACTGCCTCGCATCGTGGTCCTCCCGGGACCTCCGGGTTCGTAGGCAGGGTCACTACCAACTAGGCTACAGAGGTCGTCATTTTGCAACATGTGGGAAATATTTTAATTTTGACCGTTCATGAATCATGTTTTCATATTTGAGGCAAAATTTCATCATACAATTTATTTTATGCTCATAAAACAAGAAAATTCTCGACTTCACGAGAAGTAATCATGTCAACGTAGCGTAAACTTTGCTTGAGCTCATCTGTCAATGAGGAATCAGAGGATAGCTGTGAGTAGCTGTGGAACAACTAATTTTGGATATACTTAGCCCTGCTGAGGAGATGGACGTAAATTTTGGAAATACATATTCCTACCGCAGATTTAAAATGATCTAACATTCAACAAATTAATATATCAAATGTACTTACAGCTAGTTCAAAAGATACTTTCAAGCATTGAAGTATAATGTACTACGTACATAGAACAGACGGCACGAACAAAATGTGGGTAGCAAGCACGGCAGTGCGGGGCGCGGGGAGGGCGGCTAACTAGTCATACGATGTCACCGTCGCAAACGCGACACTTTTGTTTATTTTCTGCCTATTTAATAAGGTACCTACGGGAACGTGGATGATACATTCAATATTAAGTTATATTAATATTGTCTGTTTATTTTTTGTTTATAAAAAATAAATGGTCAATTTTAATTAGGTTAGCGTATTACACTTACCTCTGAGGTATGTACAGTCGCCATCGGATATATCGGAGCAACCAGGGTGGTCTGCTGCCCAAATGATAATGGATAGGCTCATGAGGGGCGCGGAATGTCGCGATAGCATCAGCAGCCGGCGCGGCGCGGCGCGGCGGGGCAGAGTTAACGAAAGTAGTAAAATATAGAATAGTTCTTATCCCGGTTCCACGCAGACGAAGTATATACGGAGTATTTTATAAACAAATCAAGTTACTTACGTCTTAGTAACTAAGTACCTCCCCGGAATCGGAAAGAAAAAATATGTCAACACGACCTTTTAAGCATAAGTTTGCTCAGATATTTTTGCACCTTTCAGAGCATACATATACTTATGAACTCGACTGTACCTACTCGCCTACCACCGGTTGCCTACTACATCAATTTGTATTTACAAGCTGATTGTATTTAATTCTGAGGTATTTTCATCACATTCAAAACATTGCAAATTAGCAAATAAACAGGTACTTTACGAGGCCCAAAGCTATGAAAAACACAAACAAAAACTTGTAAAATCGATATAAGCCGACGTAGGTACCTACTTATTTCTAAGCCTATAAAATTCCGATAAAGAACTCACCAGAGCAACTAACTTTTTAAACCCAGCCGATTCCATCCACACTCGATCCAACAATTTCATATCAGTAATTTTCTTCTCTGGCAGGAAAGATTTTATGATGAAATCGTCGTATTTTCCCAGTGATGCACTGACAGAGAATTTCCTTTGCCATTTTTTTTTTTTTAATTCACTAGATAATAGTTTGCGCGCGAGACTGTTCATTCTGCCGGTTTTGCGTGCGGTTGGCGAAATTTTCTATCTATTTAAGTAAGTATTTATATCTTTATATAAGTATGTTTATCGTCGTCTAGTACCCATAGTACAAGCTTTGCTTAGTTTGGGACTAGGTCGATTTGTGTAAGATTGTCCGCAAAAAATATTTATATCTTTTAATATTTATTTATATTTATCCATGCGAGTGTGTGTATCGTTGCACCTACTTTAGTTGGCTGAACTTTCGCTTGCCAACCGCTACCTGTTGTTGGCAAGCTGAGTTTTTGCAACTGACTGTACCTTAGATACTAAAGTGCCCTAGCACACTAAATAGAGTAAATAATAATACCCTTTCATGGCTCACGTCCAAAATAATCTAGTGTGTAATGGACAATGAACTTGAAACTAACTTTGGAACAATCTCGTTATTCTCAGACTAACTATCAAGGAAAAACAAAACTTTTGATTTACTGCGCCTGTCGAAAAAAAAACTGCATTCGAGGCCGATACAATCATTCTTATTTATGTGAAGCTAAGGTTCACAATTGGTGTAATAATCATGTTGGTTCCTGACGTCATCCGGCGCTACAAAATTGTACCATTTATTATTATTTCAATAAAAAATAAATAAGATAGACCGCTATGAAAAAAAAATGATTTTTGAACAACTTCATTATTTTTCAACCATTGCAATGATGTTACAGAATTAATAATATTTATAAAAGTATCGAATTCCTTACTTGTTGTTTTGCTTATTTTTTCCCAGCTATATAACGTGCTGAAATATCATTCTTCACTCGTCCCGAGTCGTCGCAAGATATCTCGTTACTCGTAAGGTAATGACCAGCAAAGAGTTTCAGAGTTTCCGCACTAGCATCGAAATGTACACCAGTTATTTCATCCTACTAATATTATAAATACGAAAGTTTAGATGTTTGGATGTTTGTTACTTAATCACGCTTAAACGGCTTAACCGATTTGGATGAAATTATGCACGAAGATAGTTTATAGCCTGGATTAAAATATAGGATAGTTTTTATCCCGGGTCCACGCAGACGAAGTCGCGGGCGGAAGCTAGTTAATAATATTCCAAGGCATTTCTAAATGAACAAATTACATCAATATCCTACTATATAATATTATAAATGTGAAAGTTTGGATGTATGGAGGTGTAAATGTTTGGATGTTTGTTACTCCATGACGCATAAACGGCTGAACCGATTTGGATGAGATTTTGCACGAAGATAGTTTATAGTCTGAATTAAAATATAGGATGTAGTTTGTATCCCGGATGCACGCAGACGAAGTCGCTAGTAGGTTCATATGTAAGTATTTACAGTAACAAGTTATTTTCCATGTGTAAAATACACTAAATATTTAAAATTACCTGTACTTAACTAATTCATTCGACTAACGAAGTATGAATAATTTACTTTAATAACAAAGTTTTAACCGACTTCAATTTAGTACTCCGCCAAGCCACGAGAACATTTCCACATTTATTTTCCAATTTACCACATGAACTGATCTCCGAGAGAAAATGCGTTGATTATTAGAGAAAAAAACCAACCTGAGCGATGATCACGTGACGTCTATTAATTACGTGAGGCGTTTTTAAAAATTGTCTGACCCCCCTCCTCTCCCCCTGGTGAGATTTCGTAAGATTTGGCTCATGCCCCATCCACCAATCTCACGTGAGATTTTTCAAAATGTGTGTTTCTAGTGTAAATGTGTTGGACGCTGCTGGTCGCGCGTTTGGCTGGCAGGGCTGCGTAAACAAACTACGGGCTACTTTGCAACTTAGCAGCGTTCGCTAAATCTCGTTTAATATTATTATGTATGATTTGGCCATATTTATGTGAAGAAAAGTGTTTTACTCAATGTAAAAAGACGTGATATTTGACGATACCTCGCCTTCTCTCCAAAGTAATATTAGATGAGATTCCTTAAACGTCTCACGTAATTAATGGACGCCCCCTAACTTTTAGAACGTACATTACAATTCAACTGTCATTTTCCCATACAATCATTGGCACTTAGATCTACGGTACATTACATCAGATATATTATATCGTAGCGGCCAAAGGCTCACAAATATCTGAATACGTCTCTAATGCCTCGACGAGTTCTGATATTTGTGAGCACTTTGGCCGCTCCGATGTATCTGATGGCGACTGTACAAAGCGTTACGTAACCGTGCAGCTGTTTTTATACTTTTTATGTAAGTAAGTTTGATTTTGTTACGTGCGTCTTTTATGCCCCGAGTCAGAGTTTGAAGGACGAATCCTTAGGCAGTTCGGTGAAACACTCACAATGGGGTATAAAAAATAAAGTGCGCGCTTATGATCATTCTGTGAGCAGGCGTTGTAGAAAAATAAGAGCCTGCGTAGGAGTTCCTTTGTAACATAAGTCTGTTGTGTTGAGTCTGCGTTATGGATGTAATGGCCGCTCCACACAATGGGCCATCCTGACCCATCATACAGGACGCGGATATGCGGTAGAACGAGACATAAATATGTCTTACTCCCTTTAACGCATAGTTGCGTCCTGTATGATGGGTCAGGATGGCCCATTGTGTAGAGCGGCCATTAAAGGGTGTTCAGTTCGTGCTGCTTCGAGTCAAATGGGGCATAATACAGTACTTGTGAATAAAATCGTACAGATTTACTGGTTGAACTGTTTACGTGGTTTAAATGTAAATATGATTACAGTCATTATTATGCGCCTTATGAACATTCAGATAATAAACGTAACGTAAAGGTAGAATCAGAGGGTTCACTTGAATGAATGTTCACTAGAGTGAATGCTTCATTATTCTTTCATGTTGTGTTTCACTTTTCGTTCAGATGTGTCACTTTGAGTGAAAGATGCAAAATAAAACAAAACGTCTGATTCTACCTTTATTGTTATTACAAGCTTTTGTTTAGTTTCACCTGTCCCGTTGTCTGTCTGTATGTAATCAAATCTTGCAAGTTAAATTTGACCCACTTCCCGGTGACCGATTGAGCTGAAATTTTGGGTATGAGTATATTTTGGATGACAGTTCAATATTATGGTACCATCGAGCTGATCTGATGATGGAGACAGAAGGTGGCCATGTAAATTCAGGACTTAACCGACGTAACCCCGTTGAGTTTGGGCTCGTTAGAATCGTCTCAATGAGCAGTTGATGATGGTATGCAGAAAAGTACAGTCGGCATGATTTTACATTCTAATTCCATGGTAATTTCATATGGCAGTTCGTTCTACAGCGAACTAAACTGCCCATTGATGACGCTGACTGGTGTAAAGAAGAAAATAAACGCTTAGGTGGCGGCCAAATTTGTGCCGGAGACCACGAACACAACGCCTGTGGCGTAAGTTCATGTTCATATTCTTACCTTCTTCTTCTTTATTAATAATTTAACTCCTGTACGCTACTAAGTGCGCATTTATGTACTTTGATTACGGCTATCCACAACCAAAGGAATTCACGATGCTCCCGCTGAGCTTTTAACATTCATGAACCGATTTTGGCGCGGCGCTGCTCCATTCGGCTTGTTTGAGCGGTCGTGAACGGCCAGCTGAAGTTATCTAACGAAATCTAATCGCTAGCGATTAACGTTTTATAGCTGTTTCGTTAAAGATCAGTACCATACCATGAGCGACATAGAGATGTGAGAGTCGTTATTAAAAAATACCGTATAGACTACATGTATATTAACTCAATTTCACTAGCGAATAAGAGCGTGAAAACTTAGAATTATTGTTTAACAAGCTTCCGCCCGCGTTCTCGTCTGCGTGGACCCGGGATGAAAACAAAAAGTCTCCTAAAAAAGTTTAAGGCTATCGCGAGATTTACGTTAAATTCCTGGCAATACTGACTAAGTTGGGCGGTTTTAACGAGAGCAGTTTTATAAGGTTTCGGCTTAAGCGCCTGAACGCCCAGTATAAGTTTTATAGACATTACATTGACTGCGTACAGAGGTCGAAAATAACAAGTGCGTGCCCGAATCTATGCAAAGCATACACAACCGCTAAATCAGATGTGACTCTTTAGTATAGAACATCATGTTTATTAGCTACTATACTATAAGCCGCGTGGCTAGTTAGCGCTAGCACAGGCAGAGCCACAGGGTAAAATATAGATAATGAATCTTATGATTGTATTAACATATTCTATTAGCATATTCTATTATTATTATTGTTAAATATCAAATAATATTTCGTACCTACATGAGATCTCTTTAAAAACTCTGGTACACTTACGAGCCAGGATTTGAACCCTCGACCTCGAGACCCCGTAGCATGGACGGCCTATCACACGATAAGTGACAATATAGAGCGTCCGTCACTGGCTGATTATAAAATAAGCTTAAGACTTACCTTGGTGTTACTCTCTACCGCGCCTGGTGCGTGGCAGTGCGATGTGTACGGCGCGGCGTTAGTGCTGTTGCGGTGGCTGTGACTGTTCAAACCTGGTCAAGTTAGGACATAGTGTGCTCAAATGTATATGTTATAAATGTCATAAAACATGAGTTTTTGCTACATGTGCAAATTAATTACCACAAGTAGGTACAGGTACCTATCTAGTTCAACCGTAGGTACTAATATTGTGAACTTGGGTACCAATAAGCAAATTGAATATTGGTAAATAGCAAAAAATTGTGCTATTATTATATGCCCATAGTTTATTATTGAATGATACGCGTCGTGTAACATTTTGACTTGTAAAATATACATTATTGTATAGTCGGGATTATTTTGATTTTAACGTGACATGTTTTCTGGTGGTTAGTTATAAAACTCAACCTAACATTACAATAGGTAAGATACTTATTATATTAAATAAAAATGTGTTCAAATCGCGAGGCAAAATCGGACTAATTTTTATTTATGACAGTTCAATTTGTATTTTTAGTCTTAAAATATAAACGGGTAGTGGAATATTTTTGTCTGATTGAAACAAATAAAATGGTTGTTGTTATTTTAACAGTATTTTTATTTTGCCGAAAATCTCTATCAAGAGCTGTTATCCTGAGATTTGTTTGTTTTTTTTTTCGGTTTCGATCGAAAATATTGTAAGAGTTGGACCTTGCCCTATCGGGCGCGCGAGCGCACCCGCCAGCGCTCGGCGCGCGCATTCATTCGCAGCTCCTTCCCGCGAAAACATCGCGCGACAACCATGTCCCATTTGAAAGTTTTGCGCGGCAATTTCGTAAAGATCCTCAACTATCCCGCAACCAAACTAACCCGCAAAACTAAAGTACATCGAAATGTGTCCTTTTTAAATACCAGGTGCTTGGCCACGACTGCGAAAGCCGAATATGCTCACAAAATTTGAATCGGTTGAACAATTGCGACCTGAAGGGGAGGGGACACAGCCGGACATCCAGACAAACGGAAGAATTTCGGCCCAAGCCGAAACGGACAACTTCGTTCGCTTCCCTTGCTCGTTCTATAAACAAAATACAATGGTTGTATGGAAGAGATCGCTTTTTAGCGTTGGCCACCTTTTGTTTGTCTGCTGGTATTCGCTTCTCAGTAAAATGGTTTGTATTATTATTGAGGTGTATAATAAAGAGATAGTATTTGTACATTGTATCTATTGTATTGTAACACCTCGGTGAGGATGTATTTTTTTTTCTCGTCAAACCCATGGTGTGGGGTATTGTTGGATAGCTCGTTCAAAAATATTATGGGTTTCCTTAAACCATTTTTTAAATCAGCGATTCGTTTGCGAGATATTGGGCTTTCAAGCCCAAATTTTTGTTCGAGTCAATGTGTCTCCCCCTTTGCGGACTAAATGGCTGCTACTGGGGATGTGAAAAAAATCGTGGTAGTAGTACATAAAATGAATTTAATAGGAAAACTATCACGGACAAGTAGGCATAAGTAGTTACCGAGTAATAGTCGACCAACTTAATGTGTATACAGGATGTTAACGGGGTCATGATCCGGAATGACAAAAAGCGAATAAGATGATCATACTGAACAACCTTTCCCATGGGACCAACCACGAAATCGCAAAAAAAAAGAGCCAATTAAGAGTTAACTGTGAGTTAACTGCGATTTAATTGAGAGTTAATGTATGGAATACCTGGTTTTTTTTTGCGATTTCGTGGTTGGTCCCATGGGAAAGGTTGTTCAGTATGATCATCTTATTCGCTTTTTGTCATTCCGGATCATGACCCCGTTAACATCCTGTATATGTGTAATTTTCGAACAAATTCGGCCGACGCAACCGCACGTCGATGTACGAGTAAGACAGACAGGCAACTACGGAAGTACGGAACCCTACACTGCGCGTAGCCCGACACGCACTTTTTCTCGCTCGGTTTTCTTTTTTTGTTCAGCACAACTTTCTCGAACTGCTGCCATGCATTTTATCATGTTGTTATGAGACGTAGGTGTATTAGGATTAGGAGTGGACCGTAAGGTCTATTAGCACTTCGGCTAAAGGGGTAACATGTTTGTTTTCCAAGCATTCAGCTGTCGCAACTGCTATTTCAATAATGAGTCAAAATCTTTTGTCCTTATGTGAGTTTAGTGACAGGCAGGTACATTTCGATATTTGGATGATTCATATGCCAGCTCGTTGTGGTCTGGCCAACGAGGTTGTCAAGGCCTATAACCTTAACAGAAGAATGAAATTGATATGATTGAGATGAATTGATATAATTTGTTAACCTGCGCCGCAGCGAGAAAGAAAAATCAGATAAAACAAATGCCAAGTTCATGGCAATGTGTGACTGTAGGTAAATGATCTGTCTGACATTAAAAACTAGTTCTTGCAATGTTTGCCTAAACCAGTTAAATCCTATACTGGTTAAACTCGTTCAATGTGATGATATCAGACTTCGTACACGTCTCTCACCACCACCTCTACAGGTAAAAGAACTACAAAACTACTTGTTTCTGTTTTTAAAACTCCTTGCAAAGAAAGTAATTAGTTAACTTGATAAGCATAACACTGTTTCATTTATTTTAATGTAGGTAGAACACTACAATCGGCATCAAAATTGAAATGGCAGTAGTGAGAACAGAAGGGTATTTGCGTAAATTTTCAAACAAGCGTCAAGGCAAACCTAACCGTCTTTTTCCCAAACTAAAACTTACATTTTGAACTACCTAACGTACGTTACGCAATCAACAATCAGGTGAATCGGTTTTTAAAACCAACAATATTTTATTACAGCATTGTTATTTTCGAACGAGCTAACCAATAATATCCATTGAATTAACTATGAAAATAAAATATGTATACTATTCCCACTTTATGTGTAGCATTTTACGTGCAAAAAAACCATCTTAAAAATTATTTTTCTCAAAAATGGCCCGCAAAGTAAACATAACTCGCTACATATTGTATAGTTTAAGGTCAGATCTAAATTAAAAAATAAAAAAAATTGCAGGCCGCCTGGAATGTTATATATAAATTCCTTTATTTGTCGAGTACCAACTATTTTTAAAAGTAGAAACTGGCATATAAAAGACGGCACAGCTCGTATTCAGCCAATTCAACTCGTATTTTTCTGTTCCAAACACGACGTTTTTGTATGTGTCTCAAATAGTTTGCGTTTTTTTGGTGGAAAAAACGGCGGGAAAACGTAAATATTTTCACGTTGTGCAACGATATTTAAAGTTTATATAAGTTTAGTATTTTTTATTCCTCCATTTTTGAGAAAAGCACTATATTAGCCTCAGCCGGAATGGCAATTGCAGGCTTCGTATTATAATTAAACGGACTCGCAAGCTTGTCCTTTTAAACAAATACTCAGCCTGCAATTGCCTCCTTCCCGGACACGGCAATAATGTACTATTACCATTTAATCGGCGTGATTAGGGCTAAACAGTTTTTTAGTGGTTAGGGTCACTGAGCTATGCCTCCAACCCAACAGACACGCCGTAAGATGCGCACCCGATGCGCCGCGCGTATGCGCAACCGCCTACCGCGTCCTGTCGCGCCCACTGCTACATGTGCGCGCGCATGCCAGCATGCGTGCTACAGCTCGGCAGGGCAGTGCCAGGCGTGTGCGCACTCTGCGCAGGCCGACGTGCGGCCGATGCCACTGCAGGTAGGGGTTACTGTAACCTTACCGGCTTGAGCAGCGGTGGCACGTAATGAAGAAAGTTGGCACGTGTGATAGAAGTTTCACTATTAATTAAACCTTTCGCCGCAAGTTTCACCGTGGTTTGGTGAGATATAAACCGTAAGACCGCTTTCAGCTTTTGCGTTATATCAACCAGGTTGAGAAATTACGCAAAACTTGAAAATAATCTAGTTTATTCAGTTCTGTAACCTATAACTAACTGCTTAAGAAAGGACTGCCACACCTGTTTTAAAATAGGCTTTTATAAATCGATCTCGTTTGCCTACGCATTCTTACATAACTAGTGGTTTAAAGATATTAAAGTAAAGTAGATAATTTATAGATACATGTAAGTGGCTCCCTAATGAACCTCTGATTGGACCGGCCTTCCCGCGGAGAAAGCAGGGCCTGGAAGGACATTGTCAGTGATTTACCGTCCCTAAACGACATTAATTTGCCGCGCCGCGTTTTATGTGATTCTTATAAAGAGGTCGAGTATCACATTTTCTCTGATGCGTCTGAACGCGCGTATGGTGCTTGTCTGTATGTACGTAGCACCAACGACAAAGGTGAAGTTTTGATAAGGTTGCTATTAGCTAAAAGTCGCGTGGCTCCTATTAAACCAACTACCGTACCGAGGCTTGAACTCTGTGGGGCTCTAGTAGCAGTTCGGCTATTCGAAAAGGTTTTAAATTCACTTAGGCTTAACATAAAAGGTATCACGTTCTGGACAGATTCGACCATAGTGTTAGGTTGGTTGCGAATGTTACCTAGTAAGTTACAGCCTTTTGTTCGGAATCGGGTAGCCGATATTATGGAAAAGACCGGAAACTGCACTTGGCGGCACGTACCTACTGACGAGAACCCTGCCGACCACATCTCTCGAGGAGTGTCTGCGAACCTCCTTCGGTCTCTCGAGATGTGGTGGTGTGGGCCTGCGTTCCTAAAGGAGGATAGGTCACAATGGCCGGTAAGCCCAGGTGTGACCCAAAAGTTGCCTGAAACCCGAACCGAGGTTACACTTCACATTGACGCTAGAGACAGTCAGGTCGGTAACGGTAACGGACTGATAGATTTTACTCGTTTTTCTAACTTATTGCGACTTCAGCGATCAGTCGCTTATGTTCTCCGTCTTATAAGTATTTTTAAAAAACAGAAACCGTTAGAATGTTACCTTTCAAACTCAGAAGTAAAGTCAGCGTTACGGTTAATTGTAAGAATGTCCCAGAACGAATCCTTCCCCGAGTATAGGTCACTAACGTTAAATCAAAAAGTAGCGAGGAAAAGTCCTTTGCTTAAATATATATATTTTTGGATGAACATAAAGTAATGCGCGTAGGAGGTCGGCTCGAGAACTCTGACTTCTCTTATGAGAAGAAACACCCGATTCTTCTTCACGCGAATCATCATGTCACGAAACTATTGTTCGAATATGAACACAAGAAGATGATGCATGCTGGACCTCAGCTACTGCTGTCATCAATAAAAAATGAATACTGGATAATTGGTGGCACTAACTTGGCTAAAGCTTGTTTCCGTAAATGCATCAAGTGCGTACGCATGAAAGGGCAGATAGTTGCACCATTAATGGGGAACTTACCTAGGGCTCGTCTCTCCCCGGGTTCTGTGTTTAAATGTGTCGGTGTCGACTATGCCGGTCCCCTAAACTGCGCTAGTCGACAAGGTCGTGGGTGTAGGCTTGTAAAAGTATACGTCGCTCTTTTTATATGCTTTAGCACCAAGGCAATACATTTGGAGTTAGTGGGCGATTTAACCAGCAAAAATTACTTATCTGCTCTGCGTCGGTTTATAGCTCCTAGAGGCTTACCCGATGACATTTATTCGGACAATGGCCGATCTGTATGCAAATATGCTGCTTGTAGGACACATTTAGTTACGCTTACATGCTTGACTATGATCAGTGATCTATTCTGAAATAGCCCTTTTTAGGGTTCCGTAGTCGACTAGGAACCCTTATAGTTTCGCTTTGTCTGTCCGTCCGTCCGCGGATACCTCAGTAACCGTTAGCACTAGAAAGCTGAAATTTGGTACTAATATGTATATTAATCACGCCGACAAAGTGGTAAAATAAAAAGTTATTTATTTTATTTTATTAGGGTACCTCCCCTATACGTAACGTGGGCAGTGTTTTTTTTTAATTTGAACCCTAACGTGTGATATATTGTTTGATAGGTATTTAAAAATGAATAGGGGTCTGCTACAATCATTTTTTGATAATGTTAATATTTTCGGAGATAATCGCCCCAGAAGTTAAAAAAAATGTGTCCCCCCCCTCTAACTTTTGAACCCGAAGTTTTAAAAATATGAAAAAAATCTGAAAAGTAGAACTTTATAAAAAAATTCTAGAAAAAATATTTTGAACTTGATAGGTAGAATTGTTTTTGAAAAAAAAATACAAAAACTACGGAACCCTACACTGAGCGTGTCCCGACACGCTCTTGGCCGGTTTTTTACTTAGTAGGGACCTACCTATATTAATCGACTGTAGTTAGTCGATTGCGTTTTGCACGTAGGTACGTTCGATAGATATACATATACATGTAATGTTCGCACGAGATTGTGACGGTTGAGTTGTCTTAACGCCCGTTCGTAGTTACACAATTAGGTGATGTAGCCTATTTTAAAATGTTACCTATTTATTTAAAAAAATACAACTTTGAAAGAAAATAAGTACTTTATGGTATAGACTAGCATCTGCCCGCGACTTCGTACGCGTATAAAATTATGATTTAAGTACATGATTATTTTTATGTTTATCTTACGTTTAACCATACATCTGACAAATTTGAATATAAAGATTTAATTTAATCAGTAAATAGTTCACTTCGAATCTAAATAAACACCCTCATAAACTTGTTCGTCAATAATCCTTATCCTTACTAATATTATAAATGCGAAAGTGTTGTGTTTGTATGTTTCTTCACGTCGCAACGGAGCGTCGTATTGATGTGATTGTTTGTGGTATAGATAAGTAGCTTTTTAGCAAATAGTTTTAGTTTATGACTGTTCCTCACTCAAGCAAGACGTAAGTAAATGACACAGTTGTGTCAAATAATTGGATGGATATTGATTCCTCGGAATCAGGCGCGCCCATACGCACCGCTCCACATCGTTATAATTAAATACACATACAATTTCACATGTCTGGTACCACCTGGTGTTACGAAATGTACATATATCCCGAGCTAGGCCTAGATTTAACGTCTATTAAAATGATTTAAAGGCAAGGTGTACCATTTTGAATGCAACGGCGGTGGGCTTACGGCCTATAAAGGTGTGTCACACATTTTTACCCACTTTGTTGATAGATATTGATGCTGGTGGCTGTATCTACCTAAGTACTCAGTCATATTTATGAGCAGTCACTGCCAGGATATTAAATTTCGACCTTGTTGGCAATTAACAGCGTTAACAATATCAATAACAGCGCTTCCCGCTGTCTGTCCCTATGTCATGCTTAGATCTTTAAAACTACGCAACGGAATTTGATGCGGTTTTTTTAAATAGTTAGTGATTCAAGAGGAATATAGTACCCGTGCGAAGCCGGGGCGGGTCGCTAGTAGTTTATAAAAGCTATAACAAAAAGGGGAAAAAGTATCTGACAACTTCCTTACGGCTACGGATATTACGTGTATCACTATCTCGCGTGCACACCAAAAACTAGCCGTACTGTTAAAGCATTCGTCACGTCACTGACTTCACTATATTTCCTAGTTAGATAGAGAAGGGTCATCAGATTTAGGTTCGCGTCTTTTCGGTGGACATTGCCAAAGTTAAGGGCTTTAAAGCCTAATTTTTGTTTGAACTCTGAATCCGCACAAACGGCGTAAAAGCGTCCAAGGAGACATTAGGTGTTTTTTTATGTAAACAAATTTGGCTCATTAAAATTTTTGGTCAAGTGTGAGGTGTTCTTAAAAAATTATAAAGTTGGTCAATTTTTTTTTTGACGCGGGTCAGATTACTGCAGAGGCCGTGAAGTAAGGGATTGCTGGACGAGATTGGGGTAGACGGCCGAGTCGTAGACGAGGCCGAATACAACGAGTCCAGCAATCCCTGCTCCGGCCGAGGATTGTATAGTACTTTTCTCAAACGATGTGAGGAAATATTAAAATTAAAATAAATACTAGGTAATCAATTCAATAATAGGTAATTTGCGCCTTTTTTATTTTTTAAACATGCCATTTGAACAAGCCGTTCGAGCACCATGTTTAACCGCACATAAAGTATAGTACCATAGATATTTTTTTTTTTATGTAGCAAGTATGCTTACATTGTCTAGTGATGGTTGGCAGTATGAACATTTTCCTTTGTCAGTTTAATATTAGTAAGCAAATTTAAAAAGTTAGAGTAGCGGACAATAATGGTTTTACTTAGGGTTTTCATACATTACTTCTTGGCCTAAGGCCAAGAAGTAATGTAGGGAGCCATAAACGAGAAACTTCACGTCTTCATTTCGTGATATTAACGCGTACATTTCCGAGCATGTTTGAGAAAAGATTATTTATTTATTTATCTTTACTGCAGGAAAGAAAAACTTATCGTACAAAAGGCGGACTTAAACTTGGACTAATGGGATAATAATATTAGTAGGCCTTTTTACCTAGATTAATTCAGTATTTTATGCGTAAAAAGGTAACAAACAGATACCGAAATGAATCATCTGATCAGACCTTCAAACGTCGACTGAGAAACTTTTCGTTAGATAAGGCATTATACCCTGTTAGTGAATTTATGGACATGTAACCTGCATTTATTATTAAATTAGCTACTGTATCCTAGGCACATAGACTGACGATTCATTATCGGGGACAATCTGCGTCGGCCGAATTTGTACGAAAATTGGTCTTTCGAAGTACACATTAATTTGGTCGGCTATTAGTCGGTAACTACTTATGCCTACATGTCCGTGATAGTTTTCCTTTTAAATTCATTATATGTACTACTACCCCGATTTTTTTAATATCCCCAGTAGTAGCCATTTAGCTGGCAGGGGGAGGGGGGGGGGGGGGGGGGACACACATGACTCGATCAAAAATTAGGGCTTTGAAGCTCAATATCTCGCAAACGGATTACTGATTTGAAAAATTGATTAAGGAAACCCATAATAGTTTTTAACGAGCTATCCAACGACACCCCAGACTATGAGATTAATTAATGGAGTATTGAGGCGGAGTTAAATTTTGAATAGATTTTATGATTTTGATTTACAACCTTATTCAATTTAAGGTTACAGAATATTTGCTATTGATGATCCGGGAAATCGATAGGTATTTTATCTACTGTATTCATATAATCAAATGAGAACAAAGTGTAGTTTCTCATGTCAATTCCGCTAATCACTGTGTTAAAGTTATTATATGTCGTCCTAGCAAACATGGCATGAACTAGGAAAGGACTAATAATTATTAGTCCTTTCCTAGTTCATGCCATGTTTGCTAGGACGAACTAGGAAAGGACTAATAATTATTAGTCCTTTCCTAGTTCATGCCATGTTTGCTAGGACGACATATAATAACTTTAACACAGTGATTAGCGGAATTGACATGAGAAACTACACTCTGTACTCATTTGATTATATGAATTTATTATATAAATTCTGACCCTCAGAGACCTCTCACGTCTCTAAGAATTAAGAATGGTCTATAAAAAAGATATATATAAGTAATAAACATTGATAATGTAATTTATTTTCTTATGAATGATGTATAGTTTATAATAAACAATAGATAAACACATTGACTCGTAAAAGTACCCTTGTGACCAAAGTCAAAATCTAAATATTTATCATACGAATAATTAATATTTTGATTTTGACTTAGTTTCAGTCCGTTCATTTGAGCAATAATAAAATGGAAGATATTTCATAACGTCATCGTCAATATGAGATTGTCTCTAGAAAGAAAGAAACCTTGAACATAAGGTACTAAAGTTAGTTGGTATACAGTTCGGTAATGGATGAGGGACAAATTCTTGGCCTACTGGCCAAGAATTTGTCCCTCACCCATCTATCTATTTATCATACGAATAATTAATATTTTGCCTCTAGAAAGCTATTATTACAGCTTCGACAGTTATCTGCTCCAAAATAATATGGATTTAGTTACAACTTTCTCGATCTATCAATTAAATTTTCAACTAGCATGTGAGCAAATTTATAGAAACCAGGAGGAGTACTTGAGTAGAAATTATAGGTTCGTGCACTTTATTTAAACTTTGGTTTTATTAATATTGGCCCTTAATGGAACACGTATTGCTACCAGCAAGCAGCAAGCACAGAGGGCGCTCGGTGCTCGGCCCGCTCCGGGGCTGCATTCGCCACCGGGGGATTTTTTACTTTCGAGCGCTCTCTACTCTCCCTCGAAAACTCTCAAAAACGATGAAATGCAATTTTGAAATAGCGATAGTAAATATAAAAACGAGAGAATAAATATAAAAAGTAAGTGCCTACAATTTGAACACTACAAACTCGTATTTAATTTCCGAGCGCTCGAAAAGGAAACATAGCCCCCCCCCCTGCATCTAGACAATGTCCGCAGCCCTGATACACTCGGCACGGCCGTCCTTATGCCGGCTGTACACATTGGGCCAACGTTAGCGCGTGAGCAGGAGGCAGCTATGTAAACGAAAGAGATCGAGTTATAGCCCTCTCCCTTTAACGCATAGCTGCCTTCTGCTCACGCGCCAACGTTGGCCCAGTGTGTACAGCAGGCTTTAGACCGCCGCTACACCAGCGCGCTGTTCTCGCGACAGTTCCACGCCGGCGCCGCCCGCTCGCCCTCTACTTATCCTGAACTTTTTTTATTCTTGTGCTGCATTTTGATAACAAGTACAAATAAGCTTCTCGCTGCCAAAGGAACTTTCGCGGGGACAGTCAGAATCAGAAGTATAGAAAAATAATAAATTTCCTATGAAACAATTATTTTAATAATTTATTATTTTACAATAAACACTTTATAAAATCACGCATCTATTACGTAATAATCATCACCATCTGTCAGTGTCAAAAAATATTTGGGTGATCTGATCTAGGCTCGGCCCGTACCTCCTCCGCCTCAGTTTCCACTTCACGATGGCTGTTTCAGTTCGGGTTTTCTCTCGTCTTAGAGGTAATTAAAACACCAGTGCATCATAATTGCCTTTATCTTTATTTACAGGTCATGAACCGGCATAGGTTTCTACCGCCTCGCAATTTCGCGTGCAGGTGGATACTCACCCTTAGAATAGTTATCTATCATAATTAATATTATACGATTCATATCGTTATTTATGTTATAGTTTTTATTAAATCGTTAATAATAACGGTACTATAAATACGTAATATATTTTAAGGTAGGTTAATGCGATCACGCAGTTAAACCAACATAATCAAGGATAGGACAAACGCCCGTCATTTTGAAAACTTAACCCTGTTCTGTACAGTAGAGACTTCCTTATATTAATAAAAAAAAATAGGTACTAAATAAGAATAAGAATAGTTTATTAGACATGCCCCAATGACGTCAGTAGACTGTGAACGCACTTTTTCGACTCAGTTTATTAAATACTGCATTTGCGTACATATTTGTTAAGCTTCTGCCCGCGACTCCGTCCGGGTGGAAATCGTTTATATCGCAGCTCCATACAAACTTCAACCACCCATTTCATCCCCTTAGGGGGTGATTTCCAGGATGAAAACTATCCTATGTCCTTCCCCGGGATTCAAACTATCTCCATACCAAATTTCATCGCAATTGGTTCAGCGGTTTAAGCGTGAAGAGATAACAGACAGACAGACAGACAGACAGACACACTTTCGCATTTATAATATTAGTAGGATTGCAGAGCTACGGTAGCCTAGTGGTTCAGGCATGCGGCTGTCAAGCGGCGGTCGTGGGTTCGAATCCCGGCCCGTACCAATGAGTTTTTCGGAACTTATGTACGGAATATTTACCGTTAGCTGTTCGGTGAAGGAAAACATCGTGAGGAAACCGGTCTAATTCCAATAAGGTCTAGTTTTCCCTCTGGGTTGGAAGGTCAGATGGCAGTCGCTTTCGTAAAACTAATGCCTATGCCAAAGCGGGCCCCGGGCTCCTTTAGGGGCATTACCGGGAATAACGCTAGGAGGATGATGAGGCGAGTAATATAGCTGTACCTACAGGGAAAAATCTGAAAATTATACATTTGTAATTAAGTACGGAACCTTCGGTGGGGGAGTCCGAGTCGCGCGCCTGGTTTTTTTTAATGGTATTTCCCTTACACTTGCTGTAATCTTCTTTGTCTTGTTCAAAAATGGGTTTCTTTGAACCATACTTCAACTCACTGATCCGTTTGCGTGATATTGGGCTTTAAAGTCCTATTTTTTATTTTAGTGAAGTGTCCCCACGCCCTGCCTGCTCTGGCACCTACTGGGAATTGGAAAACAATACTGGCAGTAGAACATATAATGAATTTAAAAGGAAAGCTATCACGGCTAAGTAGGCATAACTAGATACCGAGTAATAGTCGACTAACTTAAAAATGTAAGTATTTGGAAAGGCCGACTTTCATACAATTCGGACGACGCAACCGCACCATTTAGTTGGCGCGCGCGTGTGATATTTTACAGAAAATTCTTACCCCCTTATTAATAAAAAATAAATTTACTATGTCCCTTTCTTACACACATATCAAATTCACAAACGAATTTTGTCGGCATTTTAGCTAAAATAGATTTGTAGGACGTTTATGAATATGGCCATTTAAGTTTAGTTTAGCAGCTAGCAGCTCGCGACTGACAATAGGTACTTTTTTTATGAAATTTCCATATCGGGAGAAAACGGTTTCCAGTAACTAAATCTTAACAAATCACTTTGATTTTGATGTCAATCGCTTTAGCATAATATATTCTAGGTTTATTTATATGTTTCGCTTAAAAAAAAATATATATTTATAAGTGGAAATGGCCTTGGCTGCTACTAACTATATGATTCTGACTGTACTAATGGAACAATTTAAAATACCTTATTTTAAATTATACCATATATTTTATTTTTGACTACCTTAGTCAAAAATTAAATGTATGGTAGCTTTAAGCAACAACTAAAATCTACTATATTACGTACCTACCCAGCAAGAACTCGTGTGCTTACTGCAATAATCTGAGTACTATTGCCAAACACATTTACGCTACATTGACGTGAGAAGATTACATGTGTAAATATTTATACCGCTCGGTTTGCCTGTCAATAACAAACACTCTCTCTCTAATTCTCAGCCAGCAGAGAAAAGAAGGCTTTATTTTATTTATTCGTGACAGACATACTATGTAAATAGGATCAAGTTGGAAATTCGCGGACAAAAGCCTTTCCTGATTTAAAATATTCAGTGTTATTTTAAATTATGAAGGGCTGGTTAAATAAGTCCGACCGAATTGTCTTTGTTCAAAGCTAAACGGTTTAAATGTACGAATTACCGGATATCAAAAACCTCGTTTTTTTCTAAATAGTTACCTTTTCCACCGATATTCGTCATCCTCCTAGCGTTATTTCCAGTTGTGCCCTAAAGGAGCCCGGGGTCCACTTTGACACTATAATTCCATTACTTGGAATAGGCACTACTTTTACGAAAGCGACAGCCTTCTGACCTTCCAACCCAGAGGGAAAACTAGACCGGCCTATTTGCAGAATAAATAATTCATTTTTATTTTTGATTTTTGTATGTTAGTAATTTACTGATAACCCAAATTAGTTTATTTCTCAACTTAACGAACTTACAAATATCATTTTGTATGCACCAGAAAGAGTTTTAATCAGTAGCTAAACATTAACCTACGTTTAACCATTCACTATCAATTCCCAATCCAAACGCGAGCTTCACATTTTTCCTATCTCCACCTTCAGGTAGATGCGGGGCGGGATGAAAAGTGACCCATTTCTGTCGATGTACGGTCCGCAAAAGTGTCGCACACTCAGTCAGTCTTACAGCGCGGCAGTTACAAATTGCGTTACCGGGGGATAAAACCTGTTTTTGCGCACGCCAGTTCTTGTCGTGAAAAATTCGCGCCATCTTGGACGATTTAGACTGCTCTGAAATGGAGACGTGTCTTTTGAAAAGGTCTAAGTGCGGCTAACTTGAATTTAGACTAGATGTTTTTGGAATAAGGGATAATTTACAATGCACAAATAAGAATATAAATTTTGATCTGGCAGGTGTATGATGAGAATAAATCGCGTATAAAGTATATCTACATTTTCCTAAAATACACTCAACTTCAAATCGTTCTAGCAATAATTTTTATCATAACGATAAGGGTTTGCAGTTATAAACGTAGTTTCAACAGTTAAGTAATAGGACTTCACTATGTCTCAAGTAATCTTTTAAGGTCAATAGGACCCTAAAACAAGAACCAAAGGATTTATTAGCAAGTATCGGAGTGTTATTGTGACCTTTCGAAATCCCTGGGTCACCTTGCTCACGCAATCGGAGAGAAATATTAAGCGGTGTACTAACACGACCAACAGAGTCGCACGCTCATTCGCAGGGCAGAAATATATAGATTAAATTATGAATATTTAAAATGAGTGTGTAACAGACTCATCAGACATCAGAGAATTTATATCAGACGTAAAATGCCAGCAAGTGGCTGAAATAGGTTTGCAAATTTTGATGACAACTTACATGCGAATAGAGCGTGTTAACTCAAGCCTTTTAATAAACACCATCGTCTTCGTCATCATATTATTCAGATCAGCCGAAAGATGTGCTCTGTTGGACATAGGTCTCCTCTTACAGTAGAGAGAGCCCCTTTTAATAATGAATCTTAATTTAACTATTTATTATTGCTTAGTAACATTAGAATGAAATACACGACAATACCTGATGACCTAATATTGAACTAAAATTTTACGACAAAGATGATGATTGATCAAGTAATCTTCTAGTACCAAAATCTTTTCATGGAAATATCAGCAACCGACCTCGGCTTTGCCTTCAAATACCTGTGATCTGAGATATTTTTCGTTTTACCGCCCTAGTTTAGTAACGTTCTATTACGCATCTGTTTCGGCTGTTATTGCAGAGCTCTCCAGCTTCACTACAATAATCTCGGGTCATAACTCACCCGGAGCAGTCCTGCGGGAAGACTACACGTTGTTTTATTCATAAACTAATAATCTTCAACCCAAGACTATAAAAAATCTAGTACGTAATGTTTTCGATTATACGTTAATGCGTTTTTGCAATAGACATATTCTTTATAGTATGTCTTACGCAGCGTGGGTAGACCCCCGCAACACAAGGTAGATTGATGGTCTGGTAAAGGTCGTGGGAGTACTCTGGATACCGGTGGCGCAGGACCGAACTCAGTCGACGTTTTTCGGCCCAAATGATCATGACATCTTGTGTACAGCTGCAGGTCGATCACGTAACGCATTGTACGCGCGTCAGGTAGATCTAAATGTCACTATTTATATGGAAAAATTACAGTTGGATCTACCTATCGCGCGTTCAAAAGCTTTGGTTTCCTAGGATAGCGGTATAGCAGCCGTATTATTGCGGACGCAAAAGACGGCCGTCTTTACGGTAACGACATGTGAAAAGTTCCACGGCCGAGTACGCCGTAAGCACCCAACGTCAACGTATGCAGGAGAGAAAATGGACGACCTTGATTTAGCTTTAATAATTTACTTGGAGGATGAACTATCGCTAACAGACGGGTTGGTTGGTTAGTTTAGTACCTAAAGTTACTGCAAACCTCCTGTCCTCAGTCAGTACTGTATTTTTCTGATGAATAATGTTATTATTTATTTACTTATTTTTGCAAACACAAACATAAACTATGGCGTTGCCTATGTGTGTTTACGAGTATCTACTGGAACGAGCGTGTTCATACTCGCCTGACAACTCGCGTCTCGAGTGACGCACTTCTTCAAATATATTACGCATATTTCTATTCACTCATGTCGTATGGTATTGTTTTATACGGGAACTCAACAAACTCGGATAAGGTGTTCAAATTACAAAAACGAGCCCTACGTATATTGGCAGGGGTAAATTCGAGGCACTCGTGTAGAGAACTCTTTAAACAGTACAAGATGATGACTCATTAACATTATTCACTATACGTATTTGAAGTAATTATGTTCACGCGTCGAAACATTCACTTGTTTAAGCGAATGAATATGCCTGGCAGAATCACCCGTCAGACGGGGCGCTTCGCAGCTGACGCGGAACGCTCGAAATAATTACCTGTTATATAACACAGTGACTTTAGGAAAATATTTTGGATCCTCTCCAAACGGTCAATATGGACTTGGTACTGAGGTGTCCAAACAACGCAGCCAAACTCAAGGAAACTCCTAACGAAAGAATTAAATTATAATTTATAAGTATTTGGGCGCCTGAAAGGCTGTCCGATCCGAAGGAGCATAACATATTGTTATTCTCAAGAAAGGCAGTTAATTGTAAGCACGCAACTTTTTCCATTATTTTAGACATACATGGTAAAATACTTATTGGCCTGAGGTCTTTTAGTTCAGATGGATTAGAGTTCTTGGGCAGCGGAAAGACTTTACTTCATAGGATCATTTCTATAGTAAGCTCTTCACCAGGCTATCACAATACGTGAGCTGACCCCATCCACGAAGATGAGATGTGGCGCGGTGCCCTGAGCGTGAGAGAGGCAATGACTGTCTGGTCATTAGCCATCGATGATCGTTCACCACCCTCTTCGGAGGGAGGCGTGGGGTACTGTCGCTGTCTGAGTGGCTGGCTTTTTAAACACATTTTAACCTAAACGATTATGATACAGAGAGAGAATACAATGGCTAAATAAACCTCACAGTATTCCTATTAATCATGTCTTTTAATAGTATTTTATGCAATCGTTAAATGTATGCTTTTTCAGTCGAGTACCACGTTTAGGCCACGAAGCTTGCTGAGACTTAAAAAGCTGGAATCGTCCGCCGTTGACGGCAGAGTAGGTTATTTGAAATGATACCTTCTGCCGTGGACGGCAGAATTGCTTTTTTGAATTAAAACTTCTGCCGTGGACGGCAGAGTTGCTTTGTTGAATTGGAATCGTCCGCCGTAGACGGCAGAGTAGCTTATTTGAAATGATACCTTCTGCCGTGGACGGCAGAGTTGCTTTTTTGAATTAAAACTTCTGCCGTGGACGACAGAGTTGCTTTAATGAATAAGAACCTTCTGCCGTAGACGGCAGACTTCCTTATAGAATTGGAATCTACCGCCGTGCACGGCAGAGTTACTAATTGAATTGGAATCGTATGCCGTAGACGGCAGAGTTGCCCCCTGGTATATCCGGCTCGTCCGGGTCAGGCTTGCTTCCTGGCTGCGTGTGGTGTCTGTTCATGTTCATATTGTGAAGAAAATTGTTTTTACAGTAAACATTGTATGCATAAATATGTAAAACCAAGTAACTATTTTTGTCTTAAAATCACATTAAACGGTTCTATGTCTTTATTTTTTTGACGTATGGGTCTGCAATTAAACACGTGAAGTCAACATATTCATACCTAAACCGCTAGCGAGTCATATTTCACAAATAATCCACCCTTTTTTTATTTCAATATTTATGTAATATTATCGTCAAAAACCTTAATGACCGAGGTCGAGGGTCTAAGGTGATGATGGGTTGGATCTTTTCTATGTATTTAAGTATTTCTATCTATTAAATATATCGTCGTCTAGTACCCATAACACAAGCCTTATTGAGCTTACTATGGGACTAGGTCGATTTGTGTAAGATTGTCCCCTAATATTTATTTATTTATATATTTTCCATTAATAGTTAAGTTAAATGCTAGAATAGAATACCTAATATAACACTATGGTCTTATAGTCATGCTATGTCAGTATTTAAGATAATGTCCGTATTTGGCGAAATTGCCTATGAATACTCCTCGGATTATTTAGGAGAGGACTAAAGCTGCAAACGCACAGAGAGCGAAAACTTCTTTAGCGGCGCTGAGCACTTTTTGGAATGGGGAAAAATTGTTAAATACGCGACAGATTTTTGTGACGTCAGATGTGAAGGAGGTACCAAACTTTTAAATTTTGCTGCTAGCCGATTCGACTTCATTCAAAACTGGACGCTATTCGTAAGAGTATAAAGCCGTTAAACACTTTTTGCAATAGTATATTCTAGAAATTCCTTAAAATAAAAAAGCCAAGGGAATGAGATGAATAATGCAATTCTCAAGAATGACCCACTACTGCCACGATTTTTTTCACATCCCCAGTAGTAGCCATTTAGCCGGCAGAGGGGGGGACACTTAACTCGAACAAAAATTAGGGTTTTAAATCCCATATCTCGCAACAGATTACCGAGTTGAAAAATGGTTATAGAAAACCCGTAATATTTTTGAACAAGCTATCCAACGATAACCCAAACTATGGGTTAAACGAGAAAAAAAAATACATCCCCACTTTAGGTGTAGGGGAGGTAGTTACAAGAAGAAAAAAGCAGGATTTTATTCTACTGTTTTGTCAGCGTGATGGATTTATATATATACCCATGCCGCGACCGCCGGATAGATATAGATGGCGTGGTTTTTGTACGGATGGAACTGTCACTTGGAAAAATGCCCGGTTGCGTCCGTTTACGGTTCACTTGGGCAGTTAACCGACTTGTAAAAGGGAGAATTCAAAATATAACGGCGTATCAGTATGTAACAGAGATATAAATAGATTTATTTATTTAATCGTATGGAATACATTATTTTGGCCTTTAAAGTTTGTCACTCTTTAGTACCACCCAGGGAACACGTGCAGGGTTGTGGTAGGTAGCTCCTGCGGACGCGAGAGACAGTTGTCCCCCCTTTGTCAAGTGAGTGGGCAACTCGACTGTTAGAAGTTCTTAAGCCGCCCGAAGGCCTCTAACTCGGCTTAACGACTACTGTCATAGACAGCAGCCGGGATCAACTGCTTAACGTGCTTTCCAAAGCGCGGAAGCGCTCATTTACGAGTACATTAACCACTCAAACATCAGGCGGTCACCCATCCAAAGACTGACGACCGCTGCCATCTTTGCTTAACCTGCGTTATCGTTTCCGACTCGCAGGCGCCGCTGGGCTATGAGCGCTTCTGCATATAAATAGATATAATACTCTTTATTGCATTGTGTGAGGGGTCACACAGATAAAGCAGGAACAAAAGAATTAAAGAATAAACAGAGATACCGGGAGACAGACGTAAAACAAAAGGCGGTCTTCGGATCTCTTCAGATTGTAATATTTGTAATCATCATTGGCCTATCCGTCTTAATCAGACGATTCAACCAGCGAATTAGGAGTGTCATTCATTCAGTACGCCTATACGACAGCGGAGTATTGTAAGTTAGGAAGGAGGCTCTCACTTGTTTTTTCCTTCTGTCTTCGAGAATATCATACCAGGTCGTTATGGCATCCAAAATAACCCTTCGCCACTTAATCCTTTTTTCTGTGATCAAACATTGGTGATTGATGCCAAGTGCTGTCACGTCACATCAATTGATTGTAACACCCTTATAGAGAGTCGCACGCTGAACAATTCTACCAACGCTTTATTCCCTAGCATTCCCTATAATTTTATTATTTCGATATTGTAACTTCAAGAGAAAACATGTGTGTCAAACAACCAATGCTTTTGACGAATACATCATGCTATGGAAACTTAGAACCTATTGCAAATCCAGATTTTGATTGAAAACGGTGATGCCACCTACTCGCCAAATTTCTAGGTAGCTGTTGCTGTAGAACTTTAACCTCATACAAATTAAGTAGGCAGTTATTTCTAAATCGGTAGACGTGGGCAACAGTATTCTGAAAATTGCTTTATTTGTATTTTGAAGTGAAAACTTCTTTAGCGGCGCTGAGCACTTTTAGGGATGGGGAAAAATGGTTAAATACGCGACAGAGTTTTGTGACGTCAGATGTGAAGGAGGTCACTTTTTGCTGCTAGCCGATTCGACTTCATTCAAAACTGAACGCTATTCGCAAGAGTATAAAGCCGTTAAACACTTTTTGCAATAGCATATTCTGCAAATAAATTTGTAATTTTAACCAACGCGTCCTTCACCGTTTTGCTATTGAGAAAATTCGAATAGTTCGAATTTGGGCGTTATTCCTAAAGAGAAAAAGCTTAGAAAAATATTTACCAACGGCAAAAACAAATTAATATATTGGTCGCCACCGCCGTCTGCTGTTCTTGCAAATTCGAATAGTTCGAATTTAGACGTTATTCATAAAGAGATAAAGCATTGAAAAATATTTGGCAATGGCAAAAACAAATTGGTATTGTGTTTGCCGCCGCCCGTCGGCGCGCCGGACCCCGGCACCGTTGCGCCGCGGCGGCGCGTTGGGCCCGTCGCACCCAACGCGCCCGCGGCCCGTCCGCCTAAATAATTGATAATTGTTTATAAATTTGCGTCAAATTCATTTTTAGGGTGACACTGTAAGATGTCACGTGACCTGATCGAAAAGCTGTTACAATGTTATTGACTTTTCACTTCTGCCGGCACTCCCGGAGTGCAACCCGGTCTTTTTTATTTATTATATTTATTAAAAGACAACAAAGGTGGTCCAATCGGTGTTAGTTATTCATAGCCTACGTTAGTATATAATTGATAGTGTGGATTTGGTCCTCTGGCTGAGTTTCCACATCAGAGGGCAATCTGCCTTATTGGATGCAGAATGCTGTTGGCACTGCCGTGCACCCTGTCGAGTAGCGAGGCAGTTTTCTTGCGCCAGACAGCACCAAAGCCATCTGTGCGCGCCTCGGTAAACATGGATGACGCACTGCAAAAACGCGGCAGTCCCAACAGAATACGTAGATAGTTTGAATACATGCGAGTAATTGACACAACAACTTGGCTCACCGCCATTCTCGTTGTGTGTTCAGTTTTAAAATATCCGATGTTTTGGTTACGCTGGTTATTTGATTGGGGGCAGAACTTTTGTGTAGGATCCTTCCGGATCGCTGTCACCATCTTCCCTTTTGCTAAATCTTAATTCTATAAGTTAAAGTCTTCATGAGCTTATATGCGTCCTATTGCTAGGCTATGCTATAGGTAGGTAGGTGAATTCTCAATAGTTATTATTTATTTATGCTTAAAAATTGTATTATCTTCAGGCCCGAGTCCGCCATAGACTTGGCTTCGCGCTCTGGGCTTCAGGCGAACTGGAAGAAGCGAAGGAACAGCTACACGCTGCGCTCAGAGTCCTTGAGTCGGGAAGCGAAAAGCACAGGAATAAGAAGATCACTGCGCTCTACACATCCACACAACACGCATTGCAGAGAGTTCTTGTGGGTCTACACAGAAATTGGTCATTTTGTCATGAACATTAAGGAAGGATAAATTTAATTTAACCAATACAATGCAGTTGCAAAAGCAACATTTTGATAGGAAATATATCTCATAAAATTAATAATGATGTCTTTCTAGTTTTTGTCCAGTAGGTAGGTACCTTCTTCGTACAAACAGCAGCAAAAGTAAGCTACGCGAGTCAAGTGCTCAAAACTTACACACGAAAACCTCTTATGTCAACAGCTACTTCTGTTGCTGACTACATATATAAAATATATCATAACGAACCTTCACTTTGATAATATTAGTAGAATGCAAGTAGGTGCATTTTAAAACGATATTATAACGTTATTATATATCGTTCTGTTATTCATTCTGTTACGGTATTTATATCGTTATGGAGAATATTGGTTTTGTTATAACGTAATTTTCGAACACTAACGGAATATACCGTTATAATTCCGGTTCATTTTATAACGTTTTAAAGGCCTGATCAGGCCTAGCGCTTAGCCAATTCCAAACATTCTAGAACCATATTTTAAAGAACGTGCAGGTGAGATGTACCTACCTACTCGCGTATTTTGGCATGCAGTCAATATTATCAATTTACACTGTTTCCAATAAAAACTGGCAATATCCAACCCCTAAATAATATTTGTGCCATTGTATTTACGTGTTCATTAGCCTTGTCTGTGTGGAATTTAAAAGTCCTTTTTAGTGTCCTATTTATTGGAGTTTCCTTTTGCGGTGTATATTCCTGGTTTTGGCACAGAATTATATTGTATTTATGTCTGGGGACAATATTACACAAATCGACCTAGTCCCAAACTAAGCTAAGGTTGTAATATGGGTACTAGACGACGATATACATACTTATATAGGTAAATAAATACTTAAATACATAGAAAACACCCCTGACTCAGGAACAAATATTCGTGCAAATCACACAAATAAAAGAATACATGTGTTGCATACAAAACCGAAATAACCAGTAAGTATGCATCATTGATATTATGTATTGTACAATTAGTAGCATTGTTGTATAATACATTGTATCCATGTAAATTGTATGCTTACATTATGACTATGTATTTACCAAAACAATCATTGTCATGGCAATAACATAATAGTCCCAGATCATGTAATAGTATTTAACCTTTTTGGTCTTTCAACT
This sequence comes from Epinotia ramella, assembly GCA_947578815.1. Lineage (NCBI taxonomy): Eukaryota > Metazoa > Arthropoda > Insecta > Lepidoptera > Tortricidae > Epinotia > Epinotia ramella. The sequence goes on from CANPUT010000121.1 coordinate 1,026,433, forward strand.
GGAACAAAATTGTAAACTTGTGCTAAGGTTGGCATGCCCATGATAACTTACTGTAACTATGTTATTGAATGTTTAAATAGGTAGTATTTGTTAGATGTCTTCGCAGATGCTTCTGTGTGTTTTTTAATAATTAATGAATTACGGTATACCCAAAATTAATTAACACTGTCGCAATTGGACTATAAATGGAACAATTCACAGACAGAATTCGCTAGGCATGTAAGTTCATACCTGCCCAGCGGGCTCAGCCGGCATCTGAGCAAACATTACGAGTGGTCGCTAGGCGGGTTCTTGGTTGCGAATGTGTTAATGATAGGTATGACAAATTCCGCTTCTAGAACAGATCTTATCTTAAGTAGTGAAGAACCATCAATACAACAATACAATACAAAAATATTAGGTTAAGTACCAAACCAATAAGCGCGCCGCGCCCCCGATGACGTCACAGCAGCCCGTACATTATGCAACCCGTCATCTCACTGTGATAACATTTTTGGGCCCGGGCTGTTTTCATTCGCGAATTCATCTAAGTTTTGCTGATTTGCGTAGGTACAGGGACATGTTTGTGGATGAATTCTAATGATTTGTTCTTAGTTTATTCATTAATTAATTTAACATGCTCACTGCCTAGCGGCCGCGCGTATGTCTAGTACCAATTCACGGCCGACGGTCACGGCCCGCGCGTAGTATACGCGTGGCAACTATGGAGAGCGTGGTTTAATTACAGTCGGGTCCATGGAAAGTTTCGCGTAGCTAAAATCGAACTAGAGTGTCTAATACAAGAACTACAAAAAGAACTGGAGAAACTAAAAGCCACCTGTATCATAAATACGGAGAAGATTGGGTATAACTATCAAGTAGGTATTAGGACATACACGTCTCCTTTTTATTATTAATTCACTTACATTTTACTTATATGGCAACTGGAGCTCTTTTTAAGTACCTTGATCTAACATTTTCCTATAGATTTTGAAAAAACGCGAAGAAGAAAACGTATTTGTTCGATCGCAACAAAAACGTAAATTAAACAAAATGTCCGACGTCGCCAACAAATTGCGTGCAAAAATCCGCAAAGCCGCTGAAGACGGAGCCATCGAAGAACTTAAGGCAGACGCGGAAATCGTTAAGTTGATGCAAGCTATGGATGATTTGGAAAAGAAGTCTTATCATTTCGCTCACGTGAATAACTACAAGTTTAGCCAAATTTGGCGCATGTCTGTTGCGCGATGCACAGAACTGGCTAAACAATTGAGATTGGCGGAAGTTGCTCTGCACGCTCATATTTTGGCAGAGCCCCCGCCTCCTCCGCCGCCACCTCTCCCAAAAAACCCTCTTTGGAAATACGGTGGGTAATTCAGTTCCGAGTTGCTAACCTATTCATATTTGTTTATTATTAATCACTAATTAACCTGTCTTTCGGTACAGAGCATGAACCATCCGATGATTCTCAAGCAGTTGCGATTGTTACTAAGGAATCAGTAGATTCCAAAAATATGGTAGCACAAACAGCGAAAGATAAACTGGTACATACTTAATTTATTTTGTTGTTACATATAAGTAGGTATAGTGTAGAGTGGGTGCTTGTTTGTAGTATTATAATTCTTCTGTTTTTAGGTCCGGCACATTCTTCAACTGGTTGCTGATAACACGGGGTTTTTGGTAGAGGATCGTTTACTAAAACTCATTGAGAAATATGAACTAACATCAAGAAATTTGTGCACTTTAGATTCCATTTCCATGGTAAGGAGCGGCTTATTCTGCGCTGCGCTTACTTGTCATACTGGTTGCGCGTGCGACTGCAGCGAATGGTTTATGGTAATACTGGCTCTGGTTATTCACAATGCTTCCGACAAGTCCGAGGCGCTCCACTACTAAATCTGACCTTAGATCAAGCATCATTGTTACGAATTGCGGGGTCAATTTATACCAGACGGTTAGGTGAGACGAAAGGCTATGAATCAATTGATGTAGCGCAACGGTCGCCGGTCGCTCTCAGGACAAATGCTAGATATCCTTAACGCTGAAATTCAAGTCTTTGTATATTTCTTATAGGCAATTGCTTTGCACCTTAACTGGAAATCGCACATCCTCAAACTATCCAAACAACTTTCTTCTTTTATATATGCTCTCCATCACCTCAAACGCGTAACAGACTTCAATACGGCTCTCACAGCGTATTACGCTTTTGCTTATTCGAGAATGTCTTACGGCCTAGTACTGTGGGGACAAAGTACCGAAAAAAAAATACGTTCACCGAAGTCAAGCAAATCGAGCCGGCTCGGAGAATCGCCCATTAACGCGCTCAAAACTTTAATGTGTATGCTTAAATCCAAGCGACAGAAAATTTACTAAGAAATGACTAATTCTAAAAGAATCACTAGTTTATTGATCCCAGAAACATTGAACATTTTCGCGGTCAACGCAATCAAATCACAAAATCCATCACGATGGCGTTAATCACGCGATAACACAACAATAACACGGCTTTACGATGATCACAAAGGCGCCTGCCGCAAATGGAACGATGGAACCGCGGAATAAAAACTCCATTATTCACGATACTTGCTTTATAAAAAAAATAAAAAAAATCTATGGTACTATACTTTATGTGCGGTTAAACATGGTGCTCGAACGGCTTGTTCAAATGGCATGTTTAAAAAATAAAAAAGGCGCAAATTACCTATTATTTAATTCATTACTTAGTATTTATTTTAATTTTAATATTTCCTCACATCGTTTGAGAAAAGTACTATACAATCCTCGGCCGGAACAGGAATTGCTGGACTCGTTGTATTCGGCCTCGTCTACGACTCGGCCGTCTACCCCAATCTCGTCCAGCAATCCCTTACTTCACGGCCTGCCATTTGAACAAGCCGTTCTAGCACCATGTTTAACCGCACATAAAGTATAGTACCATAGATTTTTTTTTTTTTTTTTTATGTAGCAAGTATGCTTACAGTGTCTAGTGGTGGTTGGCAGTATGTAAATTTTCCTTTGTCAGTTTAATATTAGTAAGCAAATTTAAAAAGTTAGAGTAGCGGACAATACTGGTTTTACTTAGGGTTTTCATACATTACTTCTTGGCGTAAGGTCAAGAAGTAATGTAGGGAGCCATAAACAAGAAACTTCACGTCTTCATTTCGTGATATTAACGCGTACATTTCCGAGCATGTTTGTGAAAAAGTATATAGCCTTAGGGCTGCATGGCGGATTGTCAAGTAAAAATAAACAAACTTTTATTGGAGTCTCGCGACGACCGCAAACCATCCGTAGATAGGTAAACACTTCAAATTACCCAGTCGAACGAGCGAGCGAAACGAACGAAGTTCTCTGCTTCAGCTCTTGGACCAAAAATTGTTCGTCTGTCCGATGTCTGTCCCGCTGTCCCGCTGCTCTTCTCTACAGGTTGCATTTCTCAACTGATTCTTCTGTTTTCCGAGCAGGTTCGTCAAATATATATTTTTTTTGTCAAGTTGAGTTATTCAAAATATTTTCTTTTAAGACGGGTTCACGAGTTCTACAGCTCACAGAGCACTAATACCTAAGACCATTTTGATAAATCGCTAGCAAATTATGTTGTGTTGTGCTCTAATTGTCGTCTCGTACATACTTTGACTCCTTTCTAAAAACTGGTTCAATCAAATAAATAGGGAAGTTAGCCTATTGCCTTTGAGCTGTCCTTACATTATGAATTACTTCTTGCAAAGAAATAAACTCCTAAGTACTGAATTCCCAAGGCGTGTAATCAAAAAGTTTCTACTAACGATGTACAATTTGGACGCGTCTGCTACAGACTGTACCTAAACAACATTTTACTTTTTTTCCATTCAGGCAACAGTAATTCGTTTGGAAAGGTGTAACTTGGCACTTTTGTTACCACCTAGCAGCTAAGTTTCCTAGTACGTATATTCAGAACAAAATGACGCGTAGTTTCAGTATCCAAGAGGCAACCGGATGGCTCGCGGTATTTGAGCTCCCGAAGGACCCCGAAATGAGCCAACTTGGGCTGTGGGAACTTATTGCTTTAACTAGAAGACAGGTATATTCAATTGATCTGAATATAATTAACTTTAAAAACCAAGTTTCAACCGACTTCAATTCAGTTCTCCGCCAAGCGACATGAACATTTCCAGTCTTTCCATTTTACAATATGAACTTTTTTCCGAGAGCAAATGCGTTGATTATTAAAGAAAAAAAACAAATAAGTGTCGACGACCGGTTAGCCTAGTGAGTAGTGACGCTGCCTACGAAGCTGAAGGTCCTGGGTTCGAATCCCGGTAAGGGCAAATATTTGTGTGATGAGCATGAATATTTGTTTCTGAGTCATGGAAGTTTTCTATGTATTTATATCTATTATATATATCGTCGTCTAGTACCCATAAAACAAGCCTTAATGAGCTTACTATGGGACTAGGTCGATTTGTGCAAGATTGTTCACAATTTTTTTTGAAGTGAAAACTTCTTTAGGCGCTGAGCACTTTTTGGGATGGGGAAAAATTGTTAAATACGCGACAGAGTTTTGTGACGTCAGATGTGAAGGAGGTCACTTTTTACTGCTAGCCGATTCGACTTCATTCAAAACTGAACGCTATTCGTAAGAGTATAAAGCCGTTAAACACTTTTTGCAATAGCATATTCTGCAAATAAATTTGTAACAATACCAACGCGTCCTTCACCGTTTTGCTATTGAGAAAATTCGAATAGTTCGAATTTGGACGTTATTTCTAAAGAGATAAAGCTTAGAAAAATATTTACCAACGGCAAAAACAAATTGATATTTTGGTCACCACCGCCGTCTGCTGTTCTTGCAAATTCGAATAGGTAGTTCGAATTTAGACGTTATTCCTAAAGAGATAAAGCTTTGAAAAATATTTGGCAATGGCAAAAACAAATTGGTATTGTGATCGCCGCCGCCCGTCGGCGCGCCGACGGGCGAGCCGGCGGCCAGTCGCACCCAAGCGGCCCGTCCGCCTAAATAATTGATAATTGTTTATAAAGCGTCAAATTCATTTTTAGGGTGACAGCGTAAGATGTCACGTGACCTGCTCGAAAAACTGTATTTGTATATTGTACTCGCGCGATAGCTATTGATAAACATAAGGAACGCCAAAGCTACTGATAAAAAGGTCTATCCATTCAAGTGTGTTCGGCTGTTGTCAGGTGGCCAGACGCCAGACAAGGGACAGTGGCCGTGTTGTTTTCGTACCATTATCTATAAAGAGTGCAAAAAATCATGTCTGTTGTATGGGAGCCCCACTCCGACTCGCACTTGGCCGGGTTTTCAGTATATGTTGTTGCCGCTATGGCAACAAGTACCTACATCATCTGTGAAAATTTAAACTGTCTACCTATCAGGGTTCATGAGATACAGGCTGGTGACAGACGGAGAGACAGACAGACAGCGGAGCCTTAGTAATAGGGTCCCGTTTTTGCTTTCGTAAAAAGCAATGCCTACGCCAAATCACAAATCAAATCCGGGATTAGGTGCCAAAATAATCTACATCTATACTAATATTATAAAGAGGCAAGATTTGATTGTTTGTTTGTATTGAACAGGCTCCGAAACTACTGGACCGATTTGAAAAAATATTTTACCATTAGAAGCTGACCCTGATGAACATAGGCTACTTTTTACCGCGGGAAAATGCTTCAAGTGGGAAAACGGGCAGCTAGTAAATTAAATAAAAATATTATGCCTTTATTTCAGACCTTTTGTCGATCCATATGCTGTTAGTTACAGTAGAGGTTTATGACCTACATTAGTGCCAAAACGTACCCCGTGCTGAGATATTTCGTAGAGCCAAGACTCAGGCATTCTTATTAATATTTATTTGCTTGCTAAATAAAATTTTGTGACTTGGCAATAATTCCCACCAGTGATATTTAAAATATAAGTCGTATCAGCTATTTCACGCCGTTTATATAGGGGTAATATGTTTTTTGCATGTGCTTAAGTAATTGAAGGATACATACGAGTATGAACATTTTAGTTTAAAGCACAGGTGTTTGAGAAACCTTTTTTGAATACGTTCGATCCTATCTGTATAAGTGGTATAAAATTTTACTTCTAACAAGTGAGCAGTAAAGTACTTTGAGTGTTTTTGCTTGCGTAAAGTGAGCGGAGTTACGCAATATAAATCCTACATCGGCCTATTTTCGTGCCTGTCCCGAGCCAAATGGAACGGGGATTAGTCTTAATTAAATATTTGGAATTGCACGTATCGCGTTGCAAATGGGAATTGAGGAATGTCTGCATTTAATACTGATTTAGGACTTCCAGCTCGTCCTGATGAAGAACACGGGAATTTTATTTGATTGTAGAGTTTGTTTCGGCGATTCTCTTTGACAGTGATCTTCTTTTTCAGAAACGCTGTTAATGTATTTAAGAGACACTCCTTTTTTCGTATATTCTGCAGTAAAAGTAGTTACTTACATATGTAATTACTATGCGATTCAAAAAACCATTAGCAAATGGAGAAAACTTAAAAAAGTAGAGCAGGGCCCGTTTCATGAAGCAACAAATTACAAGCGGAAGTCTCTTTCTATCAAAAGGTATCGAAAAGAGACTTCCACTTGTAACTTATTGCTTCATGAAACGGGCCCCAGGGGATTAAATAATCACAAAATGGGGCTTCTAGACGGGCTATACTTTTCCCGTTGTGTTGATAGTTAGAGACGAACGCGCCTCACTGTCAAGTCAACACGCTTCGGTAATAGGCTTTTGAACGAATAACCATAGAAGTCTAAGTAGCGCCGCAAAATGGCCCCACAGAATGGGTGTCATTGCCTCATGGCGGCGGTGTCAACGATCAGTCCAGTACCATCGACCTGATCTCTATCTGTATTTGTTACATAGACACGCGCCAAGTAAATAGTGCGGTTGCGTCGGCCGAATTTGTACGAAATTAATGTCGTCGATTATTACTCGTTAAAAATGTCAACTTAGCCGTCATATTATATTGGCGTTATTATATGTTTTTGTATAAAATCTATCCCCGCAGCTTCTAAATGTTGAGTGACTTCCATGGCGTAGTGGCATGACGCCATATCAGGTCAGAATATCTGGGGGCACGGGAGTGCCCCCGCGAAGACGAGCCAAGCGAAGCGCAAGAGCACTACCTACCTTTTCTCGAAGCGCTGTCGTGAATAGTCATGATTCACGATAGTATTTACATTGATGTTAATAATCATGTCTCAAACAGCCGATTTATTTCATGTAGCACTATGCATGTTTCCTTTATGATTGTAGTGCTAAGTCGCATGTAATAAAGTTAGACAGGCTTCAAAATCAGGCGTTAAGAATAATTGGCGGTTTCATTAAATCAACGCCAATTCACGTGATGGAAAGTGAGCTTTGTTTGCTACCCTTATATTTACGCAGATCCTTTTTGGCTGCCGCATGGATATTCTTTAGTGCTGGAGAAAGATGTTCACACACATACACCGGTCGCTTTTCTCCTGCTATGCCAAGATGACTGCTGTTCAGCTTTTCAGTGTTGGATGCAGCTCTTTTGTTGAATGTGACTGTGGCAGCCAGGAACTCATCACGGATCCTGGGAGAACTAAACTTGACGACAACAGACCGAGGGCGCTTGCTCTCCTTGTTCATCTTAGCTGTTCTGGTACAAGCGTGTATATCTGTTTCATTCAGATTGCAATTGATGATGTTTGACATTTGTTTCACTGTTTTATGCAGATTTTCTGAGCTGAACTCCGGGATGCATTGTATTTCTATGTTAGTGGATCGAGACTGCTGCTCAAGTTGGGAAAGGCGGATTCCAAGATCTGTTACAGTAGTTTTTAGCTCCTTGTTTTCAGCTTGTAGGCAGTTTGTGACAGTTGCTTTTTCATCAAGCTCCTTTTTTACCTGTTGGTACTTAAATTCCAGAATGTTTAAACTTTCTGTAACCTTAGTCAGACTGTTCAGCACCTCGTTAGTTTGGAAATCGAATTTTTCAAGCATATGTGTTTTGAAGTTGTCTAGCAGTGATGACATTTCTTCACGAAAAATCTGTCGCATATCAATCATATCATGGTCGTTTGTTGGGCTTGAATCCACCTTTCTTCGCTTCCGCACCGCCACATTAGACGCGTGCTGACTACTGGCATGCACAAGAGTGTTAGTTTGGTTTGTTTTTGGTTGATTGCTAAGGCAAGATGGACAAGTATTCAATACAAATTTTGACCCCCTTTTCACCCTCTTTATGTTTTGTTTTCGCAACACTAAGCAGCCTTTGCTCAAGAGAGACAGACGGACAGGCAAACGGATAGACATAGCTATAGTTGCTTTCATAATTACTATTTACGATAACATCTCAATATGCGTTCAGACGATCTTCAACTCTTTATTCAACTCATATCTCCGCTAGGGATACCACTTTACGCAGTGGCCTATCCAGTGGCGGTTGGTGGCAGCACCATGCGGTGCGCGCTGCCCGGCGACGGCCGCTAAGAGTTATTCTTACAGTAATAAAGACGTGTACCGAAATATTTGGCTACCTTGGCTGCTACTAACTATGTGACGCTGACTGTACAGTGTGTTTATATTTGAAGTTGCGCCCATAATGCTCCACGCGCTTTTTGACTACTTTTGACAAGTTTTGAGTTGATATTCCTCCGTCAAAACTATAGATATATTTATGGCACAAGCGCTTATCAGTTTTACAATCCTGTATCTACATTTGCACGAGTTTTATTTTTATTTTTCATTTCATTTATTCCTTCCGCCCGGCGCACACATATAGTCTGCGTGTGTATTTATCATCAAAACGTAAAATTGATGTTAAATGGTGGAGACATTCCATCTCTTACATCGGAATCGGCGATCCCTTTAACATCAATTTTCGACAATCGTTTCAGATGATATTTTACAACCTCCACGTGGATTAGGTGATGTTAAAACACCATTCTACCTAACCAGTTCCTTAGCCTTTCTTGCTTGCCGTCTAGATGTTTGAAATTCCTCAGCAAGCTTATTTTCACTCCAAGATTTAGGCGCTAAAGTGAGGATCATTGTTTTTACGGAACTAGATGTGGAAGGTTCGTTGAATTTTTCCTTTAATTGCAAAAGAATTTCAGTGTCATTCGTTTCGTCGGTCTGTGTCGAAATATTCATACACTTACTATCTTCAGACTAACTTTCGGCGGCAATTCACTATTTAAACGTTGTCTGCATTGTTTACACACATATAAATTGCTTGGAAATGACCACTTTACCGCTAATGTTTTTGATAATTGTCTTAAATTTTTATGTTTATTGTGTCACGGCAAGCGAAAGGGGTTAAAACACCGATCACCATAAGGAGCCATAACAATAACAAACACTAATCAGTTATCACGCACTCAACTGCCTAGTAAGTAGTTGCTTTGCTAAGCCAACAACTACTAATAATGCCAAATTTAAACTCGGTCAGCGAGGTTCAAGGTCAAAATGTCTCATTCATGCTAGGATCAATTACCTAGTACTAAATAGTTCTTTTCTTACTTCAGAGATGGCGTTAGTAAAACATAAATTGTCGAATGAAACTCGTATATACGAGTGTTCATTATTAATATCCAACGTTATATTGTTTCAAAATCGGGCACAATATTACTTGCTTACCTATTATTCAAATAAAAGTCCATGTAAGTCGCGCGAGAATAGAGCCGCCGCGACGCCGCATTTCGGCATTTAAATACATATAGCTCCTAAACAAATGCCCGGCCCATTATGAAACTTGGCTTGTAGTATGAACATAATATAAGCTTTATATTTATTTAATAAAAAAAAAAAAAAAAAATGCTCACTTTGTAAAAAGATACTTTAAAAAAAGTTTTTACTTTTTTTTCCGTGTTAATTATTTTAATTTTGAATTCGAATTATGAGGTTTAAAAGGTCATTAAATAAAGCATAAAATCCATTAGTATTTTTTTGACCATACCTTTTTTAAACCGAATCATGACATTTAAAGTAGTACACACCTCACCGTAACTCAAATCTTCAAAGACCGTCATTTTTTAAACCAAGCTTGCCACCTTAAAAATATTGTGTGTCTTTGTCGAGAACGCATACAGGTATAACATAATTAAATATAACTGAAATCGGAAGTGTGAACCTTTTTTTCCCTGTCCGCTTCGCGTGAAATGTCCCAACATTTATATACAGTAGTTGTAATATATACTTTACCAATGGCGGAGCGCCCATACACGCCGATTCTCAGCGGCTTCCCTAAAATTGCTTCCTATATATTACCAAACTCGTGAATCATTAAAAACAGCCCTTCTAGTGAAAATGCTCACGCGCCGCCACTGATACCTACATAATACTACACGCTACCTCTCGAATACATAAACGTTTAATAATGATTGTCAATCATTCGTTCCTTAATTACAGACTCGGCCAGGGCCTAAATGAAACGGATTGGAGCTCATACGCCATATCGCACTTCCACGGATGGTTCTTCGGTGGCGTAGCGCAGTGGCTCGACATCGCTGCGTACAAGGCTCTATCGCGCATCGAAAAGGCCGTCGACCTAGACCCATTGACCGTCATTGATAGTAATGTGAAATACAGCAGCTCTGCTGTTGATACGCTGCAGATATTCTATCAGATAAAGATATTCTGGACGCAGTTGGCCTGGCCTGATGTTGAGGGGAGCTACACTTTTGTGGCTAAGATTATTGACGTGAGTGTTCATTTGTTGGTACATCTTTGGCGTAAATACGAAATACTTGTCTCTTTCGTGTGCTGTTTCTTTAACTTTATGCTTTGAGGTCGTGTAAAGATAGCCTTGTCTGCTCCTGCTACGGGAACTGGAAATAAGATATGAGCGTTTTCTCAGTCATTACAATTTTGAAGTCGTAGTAAAAGTTTTTAGAAATGATTCTTAAAAGAATGTTACTTAAACAGAACATTATCCCCAAATATTGGCGGTATCATGATTTGGCCACAGGAACACCTTCACTTTTTGAAATGAACTGTCATACATAATGAATGGACTTAAACCGAGTTAGGAGATTTAAATATTTTTTTTTGCTAAGAACCTCAATCGATCTTTGGATATGCAAGAAGATATGAAGTCGAGATTGGTGTTGACCGATTCTCTTTCCAGGACATATGTCGATGCTGCGTATTCTACTCCGACCGTATGTCCGGGCGCGTGGACAACGCGGGGCACGTGACCACGGTGTTCGAAGAGCGGTTCGAGGTGACCACCGAGTGGTGCGTGGCCATCAACAACATCGACTATGTGCGCCAGAGTCTGACCCGGCCATAACGCAAGAGAGTGCAGGTCTCAACGACAGATCTTTTGCAGCGGGTGCGGGAAGCTAGGAGTACTAAGTAGGAACTGTTGCATGAACAGGGGAAAAAGAGAATCGCTGGGAGCAGCCGAAGATCAAGATAGGGAGGACAACCGGCTGTACGAAAACGCCACGATAGCAGGGAAAGGATGTCTGCGGCCGCGCCGCCCGCGCCCGCCGCGCCCGCGCCGCCCGCCGCTGCTCACGCTCGGCCCGCGTGATGCGCGCCCGGCCTCATCCGCCGTTCCATACCCTCGTCTTGGATTCTGGCCCGCGCCATGATTTTCCGGACACATTCTACGTAAATGACCAACCCTTTTGCAAAAACTACAGTCGTAGTACCGATACTTGCAGTTTTCCGTTTTATGCTGATTATCGCCGCATGCCATGCATTTCGTCATAATGTGTACCTTGTTCACTTCCATGGAGGCACTCGGGTTGCCTTCCGATCTCAGATCTCTCAACCACCAGGTAAGGACTCAGTTTTGTTCATCTATGCCACATCACATCCCAATCGTCGTAGGCATCGTTGCGAGCACGAGAATGTTCTGTGAGCTGAACACGCTTCAATTACTTACGTCAGATTTTGAATGAAGATTTGTTAACTCCTCTTATTTTTAGGGTTCCGTAGCCAAATGGCAAAAAACGGAACCCTTATAGATTCGTCATGTCTGTCTGTCTGTCTGTCTGTCCGTCCGTATGTCACAGGCATTTTACTCGAAAACTATAAGGTGTATTTGAATAAAATTTTCAGAATAGGTGTATTTTGTTAACCACAAGTTTTGTGGGAAAACCTTCCCGCCCACAATCACCTCCACTGGTCCCTACTTGTGGCTGAAGTTCAAGTCCGACGACAGCATACAATACTCCGGCTTTAGCATCGACATCGACTTCCCCACAAAGACAACAAGTGGCAATTGTGTTTGCCGCCGCCCGGCCGCCCGCGGGCCGTCCGCCTAAATAATTGATAATTGTTTATAAATTTGCGTCAAATTCATTTTTAGGGTGACACCGTAAGATGTCACGTGACCTGATCGAAAAACTGTTACAATGTTATTGAGTTTTCACTTCTGCCGGCACTCCCGGAGTGCAACCCGGTCTTTTTTTTTATAAAACAATCTGAATATTATGACTGTCACATTGATTATTAAAAATCGTTCATGAGACGTTGTTTGCAATGGCTGGGTTCTTTTATCAGAAAACTTATAACCTAATAATGAATTTCAATCAACTCTTTTTACCCGACTGCCGAAGGAGAGGAGGGTTATTACATGGCATGCATGTTTTTTATGGGATCTTGCTTCTTGTTGTATGTTATTGTGTTATCATCAATATACAAATTAGAAATGCAGTCCCATTCTTACTTTTTCATTTTTGGTCCCATTCACTATGCTCCAATGCGATTTTAGAAACGCCACATCCTTTTAAATTCGTCGGCAATTTTCCTCCACGTCTCTTCGTTTGGCTGTGGCATCACCTAGTGTAGGTTCTCGAAGGCGGACTAAGATTTTTTTATGATGTCATTCGAACCAGTTTTTGGAGAGGAACAAATGTTTGTATGGGAGCAACTACAATTAAAGACCATAAATACCCAAAAATTTGAGACAAAGATTGACCTCGCTGGCAGAGCAGGACGGTTGACCAAATTTCAGCTTGAACGATTGTAATTTCATTGCTTTAAAGTATATTTTTCTAAAAACCAATTCAGCTGATAGTTATTCTATTAGGCTTTGGAAAAAGATGTCAAATATCTCCCTACTAATTATAATATATATAGCATACAACGATACAACTACTTTGTACAAGTGACGTCATACGAGGGTACGTCATCAGTATGAAGCGTTTTCCGCTGCCGCCAGCGACGTCAATGTTTGTCTCAAATTTTTGGGTATTTATGTTTTAAGATTTTTAAGACCCACCCATGACCCATATATGGGTCGGACGTATACCTTACTTGGTTAAATAAATATATACCTACTGAAAAGCAAAATATGTCCCCCTTTGGCCTATATGACGAAGCTTGTTACAAGTCTAACCGGGCAACACGGTGTTAATATTTATCTATTGAAAAGTATATGTATAAGTGCCTTGTTTCTTTTGGAGTAAGTAATAATAATTTTCGAGTCTACACCCGTATTGAAATACTGTTACGTAGTACCGCACATATAAGTTACAACGATGTACCTGCGCAGAAAGCATTCTTTGAAAACATTTTAACCAATTATAAGGCAGCGCGTTTGCGCGGGTAAAATCTTCAACGCCCATTGGCCAAAATTTTGCGCGCGACGCCGGCAGCTCCGGCGCCCGCCATTTTGTCTGGACGCCATGAGCGAGAAAGCACGAGTTCACCTATCATTGCATATTGCACCTTACGTATAGTGCAACAAGGTCTTTATTGAAATGGTCATACGTTCGATTTCATTCGGTACTTGTCAGCAAACTATAAGGGTTCCTATTGTTGACTCTAAAAAACTGATTATTGATCGACCCCATCTGTTGGTAAGCGACGGAGGCGCATTAGATTAGCGCGTCCCGAATAACAGCCCCGCTATTCTGTAACTTGTTTTAAGTTCACCTCAACGCCCACCTTCAAATATATATTCGTAGGGTTAAAAAGCATAGTTAAGGATACGATCGATAAGTACAAAATAACATAACAATCAAAAATATAGAATAGTTACAAGATTTATTAAAAAAAAAATACCCTAGTAGAACATTGGAACTAAATTTAACGTGAAATCATATTTTTACAGGCTTTTCATGAAAATATTTTTTGCTGTTAATTATTTGAATGAACCAAACACGAATGCATCGCCGTCATCGTCCTCAATCACCCAAAATCGAACAAATTTTGAAAGAGAATCTGTTATAACAGAAAAAAATAAAGTGCAAACTTCGGCATACACTGCGGGCTATATGTGTCGAAAAATGACGAAAAAATTTGAATGTCCAGCATGTAAAAATACTTATACGGCCAAAGACGAAGAGGGGATCCACGAGTTGATTCGTCTACGAGAATACAAAAGATTAAAACATAAAAATCTATCATATCCTAATGGGAAATTACTAAGATTGTATACAGATAGTGCCCACATTATCCACAACTATTTAAATGCTGAATGCCATAAAAAAAATATAAAAAATAATTTGAAAAATATTATCGGCAAACGCTGCGACATGTCTTGGTTAGGGTGTAAAGTACAGTCAGCGTCAGAGAAAAGTAACCCCCCAAAGACTTAAAGATTATCGCATAATACCGTTCAATCTGTTGTCCCAAAGCAAACCTACATCATACACACTTAAGGTCGCATTTCAAATAAAAGCAACAGCCGACATACGCCGTTTCGATATACCGAGTAAGGAATTTTTCAAGTCAGTTCCGTTTTAGACGTTGATTCAAAATATACCTTATTTGGTAGGTGTAACGGTCGAGTTTGCAAGTATCGAATAAATAGGCCTTCTGTATTGTCTGGTCATTGATTTGATTATCACTTGGCGTAGGCTAGTGAGAATAGTACAGGCATAATAAATGCCGGTTTCATGTTACAAAGAAATATAAACTTGTACTTTAGAACGGAGGGGTGATTGCGTAAATAGATTTTACAGTACATATGGTGCTACTTTCCCGCACTAGTGCGGAAAAGAGCACTTTCCGTGCACATGTCGAAACTTTAAAGAGCCATATTGTACAGTAAAACGTTGTACGATACACGTGCGAATAGGTAATTCGCAACTCGTGTCGATTTAACCCTTAAATGCATGATTTTTTGTATAACTTTTTAATAAATTAGACTATAGCTTCTGCCCGCGACTCCGTCCGCGTGGTTCTCGTTAATATCGTAGCTCCATACAAACTTTCACCCCCCATTTTAGGGACGTGCGGAGTTAGAAAGAGACAAAAAGTAGGCTATGTCACTCTCTATCCCTTCAACTATCTCCACTTAAAAAATCTTGTAAATTCGTCGCTCCGTTTTGCCGTAAAAGACGGACAAACAAACAAACAAACACACACACTTTCGCATTTATAATATTAGTATGGATAGTGCCGTATCTCTCGCTCCATATCCAATGTTCTATGTTTGCGGTACCACCGACTACTTCGACTTGTACTTTAGTTGAACGAGCGAGCGAAGTGAACGAATCAGTGTCGCGTGTCTGCGTGAGTGCGTCACATGAGACGTTTGTAGGGATTTGTTGTACTGCTCTAAAGCTATTTATCCACTATCTAACAGTCTATTAACGCGTCCAAAGATAACATTTTATGCCCGTAAGCATGTAGGTGGCTATTTTTCTTCATGAAAACACCATGCAGCTGCAGAGGCAGCTGGCGGCAGCTTCTTGCTCTTTCCTTGTAGACTACAGGTAATTTCCTTATTTGGAACTCGAAAGATAGTGTCAAAGAAGTTTAACGGTACCCTTGAAAGGCCTTGAAGCGAAGCAGACGCCTACACACATCCTAACCGATTGCCCTTGCCTTATGAGCAGTCGTAACTCCTTTCTGGGCAAACACATCACGTGCTCGGAGGAGATCAAATTTATTGAGGTAAACAGAATCCTACAATTCTTCGAGTTCGCAGGACTTGATGGATGAAGAATTGTAGTAAGTGGCGATCACAATAAATCAGCGATGGTCGCAGTGATATAAGGGCTCTCACAGCGCGGAAGCCAATAATACACCGCAGGCGAGTGGCGTGCCGTGCGCGTCGCGTGTCCAGCGCGGTCGTAACAAGGGCCCGCCGCAAGCCCGCGAATACTGACGATGCCGAAGAATACACACAACATACTTCAACAATGATTATTTTTCAGGAATTCTCGCAACTCAGGAAGTACTACGAGGAGTTGGGGTCGGTGATACTAATGCCACTCCTCTCGCTGCCACCATTACTTGGGTCTTGAAGGATGGCTGTGGTCACATTGGGAGAATATTGTTTGCTTTTAGTCATGGGTAATTAATTTTGATGCTTTGTTCATAGATATTGCAAGAAACATGTCATAGCTGCGAGAATGTGTGATGAATTGTGCTTGAATTAAAAAAAGTAAATAAATAGGAGTTATTTTGAGATTCTTATTGACTGAATATTTTCTTATTGACTAATTCCCAACCAAATCACTTTTTTTAATATTCAAAATTAAAAAAAATCCTTGCTTGCGAGTTGTACAGCTCAGGGAGCCACTATTAGTTTATACCTATTTGGTTTACACTAAAATAAAAAGTCAACATGTATGCTTCGTCGGGACAGACGGGCGAAATGCTTACGATGGCACAGAAGGGACGGCTCGAGACAGGGCTAAAGGAGGAGTCCGAGTTATGCGAGAGAGGCCACAAGGGAAGTACGTGGTCCGAGCATAAAATTAAATTGGAGCACAAGGAACCCATTAAGCAGAGGCACTACCCGAGGAACCCAAAACAGCGGCAGATTATAGACACGCACGTGAAGGATAATACAGCGTTAGAACAGCTGTACGCGACCGTGAGGCAAAATCAGGACAAAGCATCCGCGATACAAAAAACTTATTATTATAAACGAAGAAGGCATTGGGAGCCGGCCACGGGCGCGCGGATCCTGAAAAGGAACCAGGTACTGTCGAATGCAGATAAAAAAAATTGTGCGAAATTAGCACCAAGTTACGTCGGACCATTCAAAATTCACAGTAGGTCATCACCGGTAATATACAAATTACAGAAATTAGACGGAACCAGCAAGCCGCTAATAGCCCACATTATTGACTTAAAACCGTATAAACATTAAAGCATTACGCGCTGCATTATAACGCGCGAAATAAAGTCTCCTTAGAAATGCACATCTGACTCAAGATCGACGATAACCGGCCTAAACGGAGTGATAACAGGCGGCGGCGAACCGACCGAAAACCGGCCGTAGCGCGAGAAGGATAAGGTCCAGAGTTACCGCGCGGTAAATCGAGAGAAGTGTGCAATCGAGGGCATTATACTTCTCAAGCCTATAACCTTATAATTTTATTAGCCTGTCAAGGAAATACAGAGAGGTCACTAATAGTAGGAGCGGCGAATGTGATGGAAAAATACGCTACGTCAGTCTCTGTCTGGATAGCTCAGAGGCTAGAGCACTGTACCGGTAATGCAGAGGTTGCAAGTTCGAGTCTTGCTCCGGGTTTCAGACGATAATGGTTTATTTTTACATTATATTTGCTCTTTGTATCATATCGTTTTAAATTTGATCGCGGTAACTTTCACGTTAATTTATTGTAATTCAATTTGATTATGGATTTGATTCATTTTGACATTACTGTTATATAATTTAAATTGCCATTGATTTGCACACATTTTAAACGATTAAATTGAATGAAAATGGAGCACGATAAAGGTTAGTGATATAATAATATATTATATAACTTTAATTAAAAGCATTTTAATTATTTTAATACGGTAAATATTTTATTATAATTAGTTATTATTATCCTATTTGTTTTATTGTTTATAGATTTATTTTATAAGAGAGTGCCTTAGAAGTTAGTAGTCTCACAAATGTTGCTACGCCCTAGTAGGGTCCATGATTGTACTCACTTTATTTTAAGAACATCTGTAATACCATGGTTGCAACTAATAAATGAATATGAATATGAATATAACTTAACACGAAATAAATATTTCATATTATAAAAGTTGAAAAACCCCGACATTTTCATTTCAAAGTCCAATATCTCAAAAACGGCTGAACAGATTTTCATAAAACATGGCTAAGAACACTCGGGATCACATCAGCATTCGAATAAAAAAAACCGCATTCAAATCGGTCCATCCGTTTGGGAGCTACGATACCACAGACAGATACACAGACACGTTCAACTTATAACCCGTTTGCGTCAGGGGTTAAAAATAAGTTGTTTCGTTAAGAAGTATAGCCAGTAGCTGTAACACACGTACCCTCTTCCTCCAGTCGTCCCAGCTGAAGTTGGACACTCGCTGCAGCTCCTTCAGGTGCGCGAGGCGCTCGTGCAGGCGGCGTTGGCGCTCCCACGCCAGCAGCCACACTGTGCGCCACTTGTCCCACAGCTGGCGTACGCGCGGCGAACGGAACTCGGGCTCGGCGCCCTTGCTGCTTGGACATAGGGTTGCTTTTAGCTTGGATACTGGGTCGAGTTAGAGCCTTTTTGATTTAAGAATGTATGATGCCCTGATTCGAAAACATCATATTTCAGCTTTGCCCTTTGAAGTCGACACGAGGTATGCTTTTTAGCAGATGAGATGGGGTAATTGATTTGTTTGGAAATCCACCTTAGTTCAGGGCTCTTGTCTATTGTACTTGAGCTATGTTCGTAGATTCATTTTTTTTTTTTTTTGAAAAAAGTGTGAATTATATCTGTATACAGTGAAAAATAATAATAATAATAATAAATAAGTATTTGGGGACAATTTTAAACAAATCAACCTAGTCACAAACTAAGTAAAGCTTGTACCATGGGTACTAGACGAAGATATACATACTTACATAGATAAAAATTATACTTAAATACATAGAAAATATTCGAGCACATCACACAAAAAAATACCCTTAACCGGATTGGAACCCGGGGACCTCTAGGCTCATAGGCAAAGAGAATGGTTTCACGTGGCAGTCCGTATGGCATTGTTTTAAGATTGAATTTCGCATGGCCTGCGTCTGTAGATAATGTATAAGATAAATAATAAATAAATCAATATTAAGGGACAATCTTACACAAATCGACCTAGTCCCATAGTACTTTTTGTCTCTTTCTAACTCCGCACGTCCCTAAAATGGGGGGTGAAAGTTTGTATGGAGCTACGATATTAACGAGAACCACGCGGACGGAGTCGCGGGCAGAAGCTATAGTCTAATATATTTACTGTGCCTCAGGTTGCGCTGCCCCCCTATTCTGACTACAAATGAGGCCGGATAGTCGGCTTTCCCGACTAGTCGGTACATCTCTACTTTCTAGCCTTTACAACAATGTACTATACCTATCTATTTCTTCCTTCAGAGTCCTAATTACTTCTTTGAATCTTTCCTTTTCAATAGTCGCATCTCGCTAGAAACAAATATTCATGCTCATCAAGTCATCACACAAATATTTGCCCTTACCGGGATTCCAACCCAGGACCTTCAGCTTCGTAGGCAGCGTCACTACCCACTAGACTAACCGGTCGTCTAGTATATATATATAGTAGTAAGTATGCATATACGCTTGCTGGGCACAGGTTAGACTCCTGTCTTGGGCTTTAGACGATGATGGTTTATTATTTCATTATATTTGTTATCTGTATCATATTGTTGTCCCTCACCTCACCCGTCACGCCTAACGAAACTACCTCAGCCCCCCTATTCTGTAACTTCAGCTCACCTCAACCCTCACCCCACAAGAATAAAAAAAATGAGAGTAAAACATGCCGTCCAAGTGCTCAGTCACAGTATGGCTGTTGCTACAGACAACTTGGTGGCGAGAGGCGATTTACCGCAAGCATGTTTAGATGTCATACCATTTTTAATATTAATTGATAAATTGTTCGGACACACGCCATATTGGAAACTGGCCAACAACATGTTAAAATTTAATGCACTCCACGCCCAATATAATTTGAGCTGCATTGCTCCGTAAAACGGTCATTTCCCGACCTAATTTTGTCTGAAACGGGCGGTGAGGGAGCTCTTCCAGAATGGTCGAACATAGAAGTGGTATCTTCAATATAATAATATGTAGCAGTAATTCGTAAAATTGCTTTGTTAACACCGTAAAAATTGATTTATGTTTAAAACTAAACTTTCCAGACGCCATTAAAAATTCTTCGTAAATTGTTTAAAAGTTGCAAATTGCAGTAAAGCTTTTCTTTGCTTGATAACATTATTTAGTCTGTATGGATTATACATGTTTTTACCACGACTTTGGCAAACAAACCTGATTATAAGCTGTTACCGTACCCTCTGTCGTTACGTTGTCGACCTTACTCAAGAATTCAAGTATATTCAATACAACACGGAGGTACTCGAATTTATAAAATCTATTTGACACTCAGAAACGTCGCGTGACAAAGCCTTTATTTCTGATATACTAGCTTATACCCAATAAACCAAAACAGTGAGCCCTAAGCCAACTAGACAGATGAACGCTTTTCCAAGTCTGACGTCGAATAACACGCTTCTTATTAGGCGTTTCAGTATCGTGCAATATGGTGTAAGAATATTCACCAACCAGCAGACAAACTTTTTACTGCGAAACTGTGCTCGTAACCGCTTCTCTCGGAAACGCGTGGCATTATAAAAATAACGTTATGCACAATAAAAAGTTTCGTAAAGGAAATAATAATTCACCGTGTCCTCATGCAACAGTCACGGTAATAAAAGTTTTTTTTTATTAACGTTGTATCCCTAATTATCTCCAAAAAGTGATACACACTTTTAAATGTTTCATACTTAACTCTACTCCTAGAGACTAGTACTATCAGCTCTAAAAGTATTGGTACCTAATTTGTTAGCACCTTATATATGCAAATAGCATGCTACTTATTAGCAAATTTACATTTACACATGCTATTTGCTCGAAGCTAGCATGCTTTCGTGCTACTAAAGTGCATGTGTAACAGTACCTACCTTTAGTTTTATGTTAATTACACATAAAATAATGCGTAATCTAGTGAAAAGTTCTGGCAGGAGAAAAACAAAACATGAAAATTGTACATTTTTCTTTATCGCCGGCCAGTGCGCTGCAGCAGTGGACGTCTTTCGGCTGATATGGAGCACTGGGATATTTATCTAAATTATTGGAGATAAGAAAAGCCAGCGATATATAAAAAAATATTACGTACTGCTTGAAGGGCATTTGTCAGAAACAAGCACATGCCATAGTGAAAAAGTATTGAGTTCTGCGCGCCATACTAAATGTATGGCCGCCAGAGCTCTTTTAACGTGTGTCGACCTGTATGTTAGTCTGTAAGGTAAGTCTTTTAGTATAATATGGGTCTTTGTTGCCTGACTGAGCGTTAGGAAAGCTTAACCGTCACTTTTACTAAAAAATGAGATCGTTAGGTTAGGTAGACGCGTACGAAACGTTATGCAATCGATCAGCTAAGGTAGCTCCCTACTTTCGGTACTTCTTTGAAGGAGTGCGCTTTAAGATATATCAACTGCCATTTAGTGAAGATGTAAACAGTTGAATATGTTCAAACTCTTCTTAGAGTTAGTTTTATACAGACGAGCTATGGGCAATAATAATACCAAGGCCGAGCGAGATCTCGTACAAACGTCAGTGTCGTCGTCAGGCATTATGTTAAAGCCGCCTACATAATATGGGTTAGTTCGTTAAAAGAGATTAATATTCACATACTTATTTGATCGGTTTAACGTAGAACACACGCAGCAGGTACATAGTACATATTATGTATACATAAGTAGAGAATTCACTAATGGTATTTTTTTCATCAAGTATCGTTGGGCTACGTTCTGAAACGCCATAGATTGGCAATCTTGTATCGGATCGAGTCTCCTTAAACAAGGACACATTATTGAAATACGAAGTTCTATTTTTAATTTTTTTTCGGTTGTCTAGAGCGTATCGAAATAATTATTTCGAAAATAATTATTAATTATTTCGATTGTCCATAGAGCATTAACTTTTTCATCAGAAAAAAGTATTCCATTGCGTTATGGTTTGCGAGGTTCTAATTTGAAGATTATAGTCGACGAGTATAAAAACAATTTTATATTCAAATCTATTCTATTCTAAGTAAGATAGACCTTCTTAAAACAGTTAATTTTCTTCCTATAGATAATAAGATTTCATCTCGACATTTCAACACATATACAAAGTGGAGCAGAAGCTTAGTAAAAGCGCGTCAGTGCCGTGACGGGATTGCAACTTACAGGAAAACAAAGATGGCAGCTTCAGAACAAGTTCGCATTTAACTGAATTAAAAGCTTCGTACAGTTGTATCTTACTAACGAGCCTGTACGTAAACTTACAGATGGAATACGTGTCAAAGGAATAGCGACAGCAATTAATGTTAGTGATACTCGTTAAAATGACAAACACGAAAAACGCGATACATTGCTGTGTTGGCTAGCAAGCAATGTCAAGAATGCATGTCGTTTCTATCTTACTAACGGAGTAATGGCGGATGTCACAATCGATTGCGTATTTATTAAAAAAAAAACAGTTATTCCAGTACTTACCGGTGAAAGGAAATTGCTCCCGGAGGAACCTTTTTGTTATTGCTTGCCTGTCGGCACGACAAAATTGCACAACACGGCATGTTTTTAATTTTATTAAGGCAAAAATCGTTACCGACGGTCAAATGACAACTGATCTGCGTTTCAACTGCAGTTGACAGTTATATGATTGTCTAATCATAAACCTGGCTACGCGTACCCCGCCCACTACCATTTCTATAGTATTTACTTGTTCTGTGGTAGATGCCAAAGAGGCTCGGCGTCGCAGTTTCAAACCCTCTTAACTCATTGAGTTTGTTAATTGTGAATAGAACCCTGTAGCTTACACAATAAGGTTCAAATTAGGAAGATGTAAATTAGAGATGGTAGATTGGGAGATTTATACACGCAGTCCCTTCTGTTTGAATATTTTTGTCGCTGTTGTGGTTATGTTTGGGGAGAATATTTTTACAACGAGTGTTGTAGTTGAAATCTTGAATTCGTGTCTGTCTGTCTGTCTGTCAACAATATTCATCGGTCATAATATTCCTAACATCTTCCCCCTTTTAAAGGAGTTTTGACACCCCAGAAGCAACTGACCTTGCAAATAGGTACATCTTATTAAAATATAATGAAACCGGTCACGCACGTTTTTGATGTCGAATATCGCTTGACATGTTTCGAACCGATTCTCGGTACCTATTCATGAGCACACGCGTAGCCATCGCGTTTAGCACTGCAGGCCCGCGCCCTGCTCGCTCGGCTCACTAAGATAATATTTGGCTAGTGGAATAAACTCAATATAAACCTAAATGTTGGGACTTAATTGATTTTCATGGTTATGAATTACAGTTATCTTGACATTCTAAATGAAGATTCCATTTAAATCTCATCAACTTTGCAATTATCTAATAAGCTGCAGAAAACTAGTGCTTTGCTCCGTCCCGGAAAAACATTAGATTATGGCATATGTACACTGGGTGGCAGTGGCGATGCGTCCATAGAACTTAATTTTCACCAGCTTGCCTATTTGTAGCAGTCTATTCAATGCACCACAGAGAAAATATAAACATAACTAACTCCTGCTTGTTTATGGATGTAACTAAGTGAATCTATTCTAAGCTTACTTACTGTACATTTACAGCGAGTTATCTATTTAGTTTTCATTACCAAATATTTTCTTATTACCATACACAAGGACGGTAATGATAATCAAAACACACAGACACTCGCACATTTGCATTAAAAACTGCAACTGAAGTCACCGACCGTGTCTTCATTGTTCTACTAACCGCCCAGCTTATTTAGAGCCGTAGTTTCCATACAATCACATACGACGAACGGGTCAAGGTGCGTTGGTCATGCATACGTGCAAAACGCAGCTAACACAAACGGAGTCTCAAGAGTGAGGAAGATCAACAAAAGGCAGTCTCATTAAAGTTCGCGATTTTATTCAGTTTCAGCACGAAATTGCATTAGCTGGTGCATATTTCAGGTCACTTGTGGAACTGTTAGCTTGACTGTGTATTTCAGTAATCTGTTGCGAATAAACCGAACCGTATTGATAACTTTAGAAGAAAATGAAGAAGAATGCACTCAAAGTGACCTTTTTTTTTTCATTTTCCTATTATTTTCAGCATGTTTCGATCTAACCTCTGCGTCTTTGCACATTAACCAGCAGGTAGTAATTAGTGATAGTGGTATTGGCATAAAATTACGATACCAACAATGTAATCTACATGCCTATTGACTTTCAAATAGCGCGGCAATGAGTACTAGACGGCCTTACCTTATACATCACGGGAAGATCGTCTACTCGCCGAGTTTTAAAAAAACCTCTTTTTTTGCAAAAGTTTTGCTTATTTTGTTAATTTGATAAAGCGACATTGTAAAATATAATATTTATCATCCTAGAAGTCTAGGACGTTTATCCTGGAATAAATAATAACCTTGTAAAATCCGATCAAACTTAACTTTAAATAAAATATGCCCACTTACCCACACTGACCTTACGCAATTCGTCTCCAAGGCAGGTCGGTGTAGGTACGACGACGAGCGAAGCGAGGAGGAGTGTTAGTTGAACCGCGACCCAAAACCGAAAATGTGTTTTTTTACTTCCTCATATTAAATGTTCGGTTCTGGCGCTTCGCCGGCCGCTGCCGCGGCACGCTCGCTTCGCTAGCTCGGCTTGCGCGCTTTAGGGTCGCCTAATCTATAACGCGTATCTAATTATGAAAACTGAGAATATGTCGAATACTATTATAGATTAGGACGCGTAACTCAAGACGGATGTTCTTTAGAGCTGTCTCATTTTACGCTGGTTCTTCAATAAAGCCCGTGCCTGGTGACGTACATTGCAGTCTGATAAATGACTATTCATATAATGAAAACACAGCATTGTATTTTGTGTTGTTTCCTGTTTCCGATTTGTCCATCTGACACCGAATAATTTACTATAAAAACAAAGTTTTAACCGACTTCAATTTAGTACTACTCCGCCAAGCCACGAAAACATTTCCACATTTCTTTTCCAATTTACCACATGAACTGATTTCCGAGAACAAATGCGTTGATCATTAGAGAAAAAAACCGAATCGCCCGATAATATTTGAGGACTTCCGTCGATTACACAAGGAGCACCTTTGGCACTTCATTATTTGCTATTTCAACGGAATCTTATCAGAATCTGTGATATTGATATACTTTTGTACTTTTAAGTACATAATCGACGAATTCCATAAGTCATCTGTGGTCTTCATCATCAATTCCGCTCCACCAAATTTATGATTTCTATTATAGGCCGGTACTGCGTGAAGGCCACTGGTGCAATGATGCAAGAGCGTGCGCTCTACATGTGTAATGTATGATATCTGTAAAGTGTACGTCAGTCAGCCGGCGCAAGCGGGATCAAAGATCGTTTCACTTCAACTCACCAATGTATCCAGCTGAACCAAGTGTAGGGTTGCCAAACCTCACATTAGTAAACATTACTACTAGTGGCTCTGTGAGTTGTAGAACTCGTAAGCCTGTCTTATTACTTAAAAATATATTGTTCTCATGGATTTAAGGTCGCGCAGATACGCGCGGATACCTGGGACGTCCGACGGGTCGCCGCCCTACTGGATGTCCCAAATATGCCCGTTTGGCACCCCGATCTTCCTCCATCCTTTCAACATGACCAAGCCAGCGGAGACGGTGAGCTTTTGTTTCTCCAATAATGTTGGGTGTAGCCCCCAGCGGACTGCTTGTTTACACTCTGCCCTTTCACAGCGCATGAGGTGCACCGTCTAATAGTTTCATCCATTCCACCTAAAGCATCGAAAGACGTTAATGGTATTAGCATGAGACTTGTAAGGCTAGCGCCAATTCCACTAGCATATGCAATGGCGCTTGACAGCCGCATGCCTGAACCACTAGGCTAGCTTCTTAAGTGCAGTTCCGTAGGAGGAAAATGTTATGTACGAAATAAAAGGACATAATTGAACCTCATACAACATTGTTTACTCCTTACGACCTCATGCATACGCTGTTATAATTACTTAGATTCATACCGCTCACCTTAGCATTTTCGTTGCAATATTGCTATGATTCAACGAATATGCTACATGCTGCTGCGGTTTGTTTGTTGAATGAACCGAATTGGTATAAACAATTTCATACATACGAATTAATAAGTACGTTTATACGTGGGGTGTTCAATAAATAATGAGAATCCTCTTAGATTATCTAACTAACTTAAGCCAACTCCGTTGCATCCGACACCGAACATAATGCATTACGTTGACGTGTAAATTCAAAGGCAATATTTAGCCCTCACATAAATTAGAATCTCTCACTAGTCGTGCTATGTATGTATTTTTGGATCGGTCTCCATTACTGCGTCAACATGGCGGTGTGCTGGCACGCTAGCGATTGTAATGTAAATCGGCAACGAGCGTAGCGATTCTTTGGCAGAGAATGTGTTAAATAGGTAAAATAAGTTGAAGCCTGTAGTATTCCTAATACTTATTCTGGTAAGTTGTCTTTATTGGTAAAGAAAGAATAATTTGTTTTCACTATTGTCAAGTACCGTTTTATCTAAATCAAACGATTCATGAAATGCAAACTTATGGAATATGTTAGATATTGGCATTTCAAAACCATTATGATGCTTTACACTGTATAACGGTAAGATAATGGCATATCAAAATGCTTTTATAAAGCCTTTAGTTTTACTGCAGCAAACCACAACGCAATTGTACAGCTTTCAGCTGTTTTTAGTGCCATTGGATCTATAAGAGCATTTTTAAGTAGTAAATAAATGCTTAATGCTATTTAATAGCATAAACGTGAACCATTATAATGCCATGTAAATCCGTTAAACAGCTTTCAGCTGTTTTTTAGGCCTTAGGGCCTACTATAGCATTTTTAAGTAGTAAGATAATGCCTAATGCTGCTGAACAGCAGAAACGTGAATCAATGTAATGCTTGCATTATTAAAGGTCACCTAGAAATCACCCGCGCGCCCCGTACCTGCCGCGCTGATGCGTCTATTGCTGCCCCGCTCCTTCTCGCATAGTATATGCCCCGACAGTCAGATGAAACATGATGAATACCTATAGATAGTTATAATAAGTGGAAAGAAAGACAAAATCTGTAAGTACCTATATTTGAAGATATAATTTTCGCTAGTAGCTAAGTCAGTTTCGAGAGCTATAACTGAAATATGATCTTCCGTTTTTTTACTAAATCACGTAAGGGTTGTAATTTAGCATAATAATGTCTCGTAAAAGGCTAAACAAACATCGAAAACACTAATCCTGAAGAAGAACTCCCGAAGAGTTCGAAACATGTCACCTGTCGCGTCATTTAATACGTGAATTTATTAGTAGCATTAAAAAAAAACTGTAATTTATTATGAAAACTTCGATCATGTTTATGAAAGCCAGATTTTCAGGCCACTGTGTGGCGGCCAAATTTTTCAATTCTGACCCCGTGTCATGGTCGGCCTTATCACGCGATAAGTGACAGGATAGAGCGTCCGTCACTGGCTGACACCGTTTGATAGAACGAGACGATGCCCCTATCTTGTCACTTATCGAGTGATAAGGCCGACCATGATACGGGGTCTGATCTCGGATTCGTACTTGGAGACAATGGAGACGCTTTGGCCCTTTAGTTATCAATTTTGAACATACTCGTATTAAAGAAAAACTGCAAAATTGTGTTCACTTTTTTTAATAAGTATAAAAATGTCCAACTTTGCAGGCAATAATTCGGGTGCAGACTAGAAAATTATTATAACTCCAAAAGAAAGAAGGCAAAAAAATATGCATAGTGATGAAAATCCCATTCAGATATCTCAAAGAATTACGAAGCTACAACCGTTTTAATATTGCTTGTTAGAAAGAGAAAACGCAAACGGTGTGTGACGTAACATTACAGGATGCGTACGAATTAGAGGAGCCTCGGGTTGAGGCACGCACGGCTCACCTATTTTGCTCTAATTCGTACGCCCTCACGCGCTGTGCGCGAGCGGCGCGCGGCGAGCCGCCTAGAGTCGGTCTTTTGACCGTGCTCAAAGGCGACTCAGTGCGCGTGCCTCGCGTAAATTGGACGTGTATCCGAGCGTGCCGCGGACAGAACGATGTAATTTGGTAAAGTAAATGTGCACCACATGAATTACGAGTTTTGTACAACTGTTTCATCCACTACCAAGGCAATTTCCTCTTCTTTTTGATAATAATTCGGTGAATTACGATAAACGCAGCCGCGACTGTAATCGTGTCCGACGCCATTTTGAATGACGCACAATGGCGGCTCGCCGCGAGCGCGCTGCTCGCTAAAACGAATCGCTAAGGTGGGTGGAAGGTGGCCTGACTGTCGTACGATCTCTGTGCTCATTGTGCTTTCCAATTACTGACACTGTGCACAATCATTTGGAACAAGTAAAATATAACACTGTTATTGTTAAAGCTGTCACTTGATTCACCGATTTTCGGTAGGAAAATGTTTTTTTCGCAGTTATTTGTACGTGTTGTATCACATGATTAACGTTTCGACGTTTCACTGTTCCTTCACAATAGTATAGTTAGATACATTTCGTTTACGTTACGTTACCTACATGCAGAAAAGGCTAAATTTTTATTAAAATGAGGTTATTAAAGTACACGTCTGTGTCAAATACAAAAATTGCTTGACGCCTACTGTTTTTTTTTGTCAGCGAAACAAATAGCTATGACACTTACCTGAGTCATTGAGCACGCTTAATGAGGGTGAGGTAGTCAGACTTGCGCATGAAGGCTTCCGTACCATTAATTATCCATAAAAACGGCAAAAAAATCACGTTTGTTATATAGGAGCCCCCTTAAATATATATTATCATGGGTATTTGGTTTTATAGTATTTTTTGTTATAGCGGCAACATAAATACATCATCTGTGAAGATTTCAACTTTCTATCTATCACGGTTCATGAGATACAGCCAGACAGACGGACAGCGAAGTCTTAGTAATAGGGTCCCGTTCTACCCTTTGGGTATGGAACCCTATAAGGGTGAGGCCGCCTGTCAGAATTGTATTACAATTCTACAATATTGTAAACTTGTAACTACAATTACTTATATGCGTTTAATACAAATCAATAACACAATAATTCATGGTTTGAACGCTCACATATAGGTATAGATATACTATGGCAATTAACACCTTAATGCGTTCTGCTGATTTGAATGTTAGATAACCCGGTTGTAAGTTAATATTGTCAATATTATATTTATTGGGGTGAAGCTTCAATCTTTTTCCAATTATGGAAATGAAACTTAAGCTATTACCTCAATAAAAATGTTACAAAGTTGCTAGGTAACTATTATTATGTAGTATTATAAAATTGCTTTAACAGAACTGTAGTGAACAAAATAAACATATTGAAACATAAAATGCTGTTTTAATTATTTAAGTTATGAATATATAATTTTCTTTATGACTAATATTTGTATATAAAGCACTTTCATCTATAGGAATAGAACAAATATAAAAAGATACAAAAACATAAACCTCTCATTACCTGGGATTCGAACCTCGACAGTTCTAGGCCGCTGAGCCTAGAGAACATGTCTTAATCCATTGAGCTATCTCAACATTATAGGTAATGGTGGAAATATAGCATTCAAATACCAGTGGTATCGCACTTAAATACAGCTATTATAAATTAGCATTTACCAGCCTTGTTAATAGTTATACTAATGAGAATATTTCTGGTGATAACAAACAGGTGTCAATTTATAGGTATTTAATGTGCCTAGTAATGTGCTTATTTTCTGCGGTATGTCTAAATAGTAGCGCCAACAACGCCATCTAGTTTAATTATTGCGCACCACGTGCAACTATGTGAGCAGCAGACGTCAAACGATGCAAGCGAAACTGAGCCGTAAGGTGTCCATGCATTATTGCAGCCGATAGTACATCAGCTCTAAGGCCGCAGTCCTTACTACCGGGCTAACTGTGTCTTGTGACAACACGGCGAATTTTGAAATAATTTGACGGCGTGTCACTATGGCAACAAAACTGTTATTGACCCCGCCGTCGTAAAAATATTATATTATATGCGAAAATTTTGTGATACCACAGCAGCATTGAATTATCCAGTTCCTAAGGTAACGCTTCATTTTCATAGCAAAAGTTATAGACCTGTAAAGGAACGCTCTTAAGATTTCATTGCTCTCTGTTCTTTCATTTCCCTCCTACGTAAAACCGCGCGCTTCCTAGTGAACCGTAACCGTAACCGCGGTTCAAAA
This sequence comes from Epinotia ramella, assembly GCA_947578815.1. Lineage (NCBI taxonomy): Eukaryota > Metazoa > Arthropoda > Insecta > Lepidoptera > Tortricidae > Epinotia > Epinotia ramella. Next base: position 1,056,625 of record CANPUT010000121.1, read on the forward strand.
GTGTGCGTAACTGCGAGAGTACCATCGAATCGTAACCACGAACGGTGCAGTCACGTAACCCGTTCGGTTACAGTGAGTGCACGCTCCGCTACGAGGGGGTCGTGCAGCATCTTTTTTTATGCGCCACTGAGTGTCCCACTGCTGGGCAGAGGCCTCTCTCTCCGCGTGATTTCCATATGTCCCTACTAGGTAGGGATTGCAATCCGGTCCGGCCGGACCGGAATTCCGGCCGGATCCGGCGCTTTTTTGTGGCTAGCGGATCCGGTAAAGTCAATCACCCAGCTAAAACACAAAATATTAGCGTAAAGCGATATTCATATCATTACACAACCTACACAATTACACATGCACGGAAAAGTGCTCATTATTGATTTGTTTTTATTGTAACTTAAATAAAGAAGGTAAAATTGTATTTTAACAGCTGTGATTAATTTAGTAATCATTATTTTAGAAGTTTAACTGTTATCATCGACCATAAATGTTGATATTTTTGAATTGTAACAACAATTACACTACTTGAATAATTATTTTCTTTTATTTTCAAAAATATTCGTTTTATTCGAAATATTCGAATATTCGAATATTGGAAATCGAAGTATTCGTATTATTCGAATACTGAAATTGGACGAATATTGCAAACCCTAACCGCAAATGTCTGGGAAAATCAGGGTCATCGAGGAAGGCGGTAGTCAATAGACGTTGTATGGCCCATTTCATGACCTCTGGCGTTCATCAAGAATCAAGAATCAAATATTTATTCATGACAACACAACAAAACATACAGTATTATAAAACAAAAGATGAGGTAGATCTGTGCAGTGTCACGAAATGGGCCCAACTCAGCATGATGCGACGTCTCCGAATATTCCATTTGAGTATCAAGCTCCGGGTTTGTTTGATGACACTATAGACATAAGTCGACTACACGAGAAACGGAGTGATTTTGAAATTTGGTATTTAAAAAGTGTAATCAAAATCGAGATAAAATTAAAATAGGTACAAAAGACAACACTGTTAACTGACCATCCTGTGTTTATATAGAATCTTATTACAATGCACTTAAGGTGCACCGATGGTCAGTTAGCTGTGTTGTCGATAGTACTTATATTTAAAAGTCGTATTCTTATTACTTAACTAACTGCCTGGAAGTAAATAACTAGATTTCAGTTTCCGTTTTATATGTTTTTTTCAAAGTTTGATTCTGTTGAAGTCGCATTTATACATGGTTCTAAAGGGTCGAAAGCAATGACAACTATTTATGAGTACCTAAACAATTTCGAGTCATCAGTCGTTGTATCCTAAAGGAGTAAAAAGAGGCTGTATCTCGGGCTCCACTTTGGCAACTAATACCATGAATGGCAACGGCACTAATTTTACGGAAGTGACTGCCATCTGACCTTCGAACCCAGAGGGAAACACATTGTTCTAATACCAACAAAAACCTAAAATGTTTTGAGTTCTTATGAATTAACTGCCACTTAGTAATAGTAATACAAAGCGTGACATAAAACTTGTTACAATTTAAGCAATATTACTCTCCTAACAACCTCGTCGCAATTCTCAGTCAATAAGCAAACCACTTCATAAATAACTCCAGCGAGATTATAACCTACAAAGTCACGTTGTTGTTCCACAATGAATATTAACACTCGCATAACGTGGCTCGCAATAGTCTTGGAAGATAAATTTATCCGCGCGTCGGGAAATGGACCATTTTTCACGGCACCTAACGCTAGGTGTCACATGCGAGGAGCGGAGACGCCGTTACTTACGTGTTACGTGTACGGAATGTAACACGTGCGATGCTGAATTAGCTTCTGTTTCTTCCACGTATTGTTTGTTTCATTATTTTTCGATGTTGAATCAACAGGCCTGAGATGGTTTACGTGACCCTTGAGCAATATCGATTCTAGGACAACCTTTTTACAACTGCTGATGGTTGTGTGAAAAATAAGATGTGATGTTGCGTTCACGGCTGATTTCCTTTAATACACTAGGTTTTTTCTTGTTGAATTACTTAATTGATCAAGGGCATTTTAAATTAAAACTTCAATGCTTACTTTGAAATTGGAACGCATTCATTTATTACGCTTACTAAGTACTTAAGTTTTATATTTTCCGTTTTAAATAATCCGGTGAGAGGACCTTAGCGGGTAGTAAATGTTAAACCGCAAATAAACGAAATATCTCAATGAGTCCTGCATAATTTTAATATTTATTAAACATAACTTGGTTCTGAATCAATGATTCACTGAGTCGGTGGGCCTGTATTGGCAGATGTCAGCGGCAATACGACGATTACTGACCAATGAGTGATGCGGTGCATTAAAACTGAACTCACACTGAATGGGTAGCCGAAAATAAAGATAACCTATAAATAAAATATAATTATAATATTTGATTACTATTAATTCTGTTTTCTACTCCTGTACAATATCTGTCATTTATATAGGCTTTAGCTCAAATACAATGACACCGATAATAAGTCGTCGAAAAACTCTATGCTCTATGGACCATAAACGCAATGTATGAACCACAAAAGTACGCTACCTTTATGGTTCATACATTTTTCATAAAAGCACACGGTAAACAACCACGATGTCAAATCATTAACTTTTTTTTAATCGGCTGCTATATTGCAGTGGTACCAACTTAATAAGCAAATTTTTCGAAATAAAAAGTTTTTATTTACTGTCAAACATTTGTAGAAGATAAATTAATTACTAAAATAAAAATAAATGTTCAGGTATTGTGTGTATACATATTTTACCAATTATTGGTATTATTTATAAATATAAACCCTCGGATCCGGATTCAGTTTGGTTCGGATGGCAAGTGCAAGGAAATTAAAAACAAAACAGACCATAAACAAGAGGTGTCAATGTGTCATATTTCTAATTTCCCGCCAAAGTTCCAGTTCAAAATTAAAAGGCGAAAATATGATAACTGTTCGTTATTAATAACGAACAGTTATCATATTTTCGCCTTACTTATTAAGATTTATTCGTGTTTGTAAAGTGAAGACAAATGGAAGAAAATAACTGCACCATGAAGAAATTGCGTGAGTAGTATTAGAACTAACGGAAAACTGCCTGAAAAGTCAAATGCTAATATATTTAAAATTAGTCGTAGAAGAAGTATTGTATGCAACGGTGTATAACTTGGTCTTAAAACGCTCGTGGCGTCTTTAACTGCGATGCTCGCCAAGGCTCGCATCGCAACTCACGACACTCACGTCACAAAGTTTCATATTTTGCTGCTAGCCGATTCGACTTCATTCAAAACTGAACGCTATTCGTAAGAGTATAAAGCCGTTAAACACTTTTTGCAATAGCATATTCTGCAAATAAATTTGTAATTTTGTTCACGCGTCCTTCACCGTTTTCAACTATACTAGGGATTGCCCGCGGTTTCGTCGAACTGGTTATCGCGTTATACACATAATTTAAAAATATTTTAGGGATCGCCCCTTATTCTAATGACCACTCTTCCATGTTTTGTTACTCCTTTAAGAGGGGGCGTACAGCCAGGGAAAAATACTTTTGGACTATAAAATTTATACACGTTTTTTCTAAGCTTTGTTTATATCATGCAATTTACACTTTATTGCAATAATGAGAAGGTTTACTATCCATATTGCAAAACTACATTATGAATTTTAACATAAGGAAACTACCCTATTGATAACAGATGGTGTTAGGCCATTAGGCTAGATATCTTTAAATTTCCTTCACCAACAACGATCTAACAGGTCGGTGATCTTCCTAGACTCCTATCAATATGCATTACAATGATACATAGCATACATTACGTGTTATTCGACTAATAACGATAGTGTACGTACAACTTGAATACTTTAGATACTTTTCAGAAACGATTTTATATAGATTCATCCCACCAATCAAATGAATACTAATACTTTTCATCACTGTCAGTTTCAGGTTCAAAGAAACAGTATAATGGTTTTAACTTCACCAGATTAGCTAGAGTTCAATAGGCATGATTCCTAAGATTTATTTTCGATGCCATTTGTACTAGTTTTTGAAAATTGTGTCTAAGATGGACCTCGCTGGCGGCAGACAAAATGTTTCATACTAATTGTTGTTGTCAAATAATGCTTTAAGGTGCATTGTTGTCCTACAATTCTATTTCTATTAAAGTGTAGGGATCATATTGGCAGGATTAAATTTATATTTTATATTGAAGGCGAACCTCTAACATTTACGAATCAAATTAAGCACCGAATTAGGACAACTGATGAGGTGCCAGTGTACACAAAAAGTTACCGTTATCCTTTTGTACATAGACAGGAAGTCAGAGACCAGATCGCCAAGATGTTGGACCAGGGAATCATTCGACCCTCAGACTCTGCCTGGAGCTCACCTATATGGGTAGTACCCAAGAAAGCTGATGCTTCCGGTAGGCAGAAATGGCGATTGGTGGTAGATTTCCGCAAGTTAAACGATAAGACTATTGACGATAAATATCCAATTCCGAACATCGCGGATGTCCTGGATAAATTGGGGAAGTGTCAATATAATAACAGAAGGCAAACAGCATCAGAAGCCGTGAGATAAAATCGTATTGCGTTGTCAAAAATAAATGAATCCCGGGATTAGTCGGGACACGGAGCGCAATATTGTCCCGGCCGGGAGGGCGCTAGTAAGCCGGGCCTCTCGCGACAACTTCACCGCAGTTTCGGCGAGCAATTATTTTATATAACACCCTCTATACCTACTGGCTATAAGCAAAAACATGATATCCGCGCTTCCGAGCACGCACTTCCATCTCGCTCACGCTTATGCTCAGTGAGAGGGAGAGAAGACCATGAACCTACGGCGCCTTAAGAGACCCCAGCACGCTCGACACACGTTGACTCCCTCTCACCGGAGTTTAGCTCTTATTCTAACCGCTCGAGCGAGTGCTCGCTAACGTGAGCACGTCAGTAAAACTTACGATTGATTTGTTTATTGTAAGTTGGGATATTATTTAACTTCTTTGATGTTTTGACGTAAATAATAATAATATGCGTATAAAGAACAAGATAGTTTATTTATTACTAGCAACCCGCCCCGGCTTCGCACGGGTACTATATTTTACATATAAACCTTCCTCTTGAATCACCCGTATCTATTAAAAAAAACCGCGTCAAAATTCGTTGCGTAGTTTTAAAGATCTAAGCATACATAGGCACAGACAGCGGGAAGCGACTTTCTTTTATACATTATTATATTTCGTTGAAATAGTTTGAATTCTCGGGTGTTTTTGTTAGGTATAGCTAGTTTGCCTGTTAAAACCAATATTTCGACAAAACTTGGTTTGGGGTAAGTAATACGAGATATAAGAACTTATCATATTACAGTTAATAATAATATATACGCTCACTTTGTATAAGCATGTTTAGTATAACGTTCACTGCATATATTGAACGAAAGGTATAATTTCAAAATATATATTTTCGTAACGTATAACGTTATTTAGATATAATATCAAGTGATATATTGATTATAACGTACAATTTTCATGATACCTAAGGCTTAAAACGTATATTATTCAATTAATCTAACATCAAAAAGTATAACGCTCGTGCCTATAGTACAGTCAGCATCACATAGTTAGTAGCACCCAGAGTAGCCAAATATATCGTAACACTTCCTTACTCCTATAGTAATAAAGACGTGTTCCGATATATTTGGCTACTTTGGCCGCTACTAACTATGTGATGCTGACTGTATAATCGGTTCACCAAAAGTCTTCTCTCTGGCCTCTGGCTTAATAATCGTTCACATGTGAGTATTTCTACTGCTTGCGGCATTAATTGGACTTTTTAAAGGCTCACCGGGCTGCTATAGCCCGACACCATTTTGTTTAATATT